>OX459096.1:18452866-19052866 GCA_949775045.1 Metridium senile
CCTATAGGCCATATTGCATTCTGGGTAGGATTTTGTAGTTTTTTCTAAATAAAATCTTGCACATTTATCAGAATTCTCTGATATTCTCAGACATTACTAACAGGGTCCAGCCGAAATTTTGTACCGAAAACCCCGATCTTTTTGACACATGTTCAGATCACCCTATAGGCCATATTGCATTCTGGGTAGGATTTTGTAGTTTTTTCTAAATAAAATATTGCGCATTTATCAGAATGCTCTAATATTCTCAGACATTACCAACAGGGTCTTGCCGAAAAGTTTGTGCCGAAAACCCCGATCTTTTTGACACATTTTCAGATCACCCTATAGGCCATATTGCATTCTGGGTAGGATTTTGTAGTTTTTTCTAAAAAAAATCTTGCACATTTATCAGAATTCTCTGATATTCTCAGACATTACCAACAGGGTCTAGCCGAAAAGTTTGTGCCGAAAACCCCTATCTTTTTGACACATGTTCAGATCACCCTATAGGCCATATTGCATTCTGGGTAGGATTTTGTAGTTTTTTCTAAATAAAATCTTGCACATTTATCAGAATTCTCTGATATTCTCAGACATTACTAACAGGGTCCAGCCGAAATTTTGTGCCGAAAACCCCGATCTTTTTGACACATTTTCAGATCACCCTATAGGCCATATTGCATTCTGGGTAGGATTTTGTAGTTTTTTCTAAATAAAATCTTGCACATTTATCAGAATTCTCTGATATTCTCAGACATTACTAACAGGGTCCAGCCGAAATTTTGTACCGAAAACCCCGATCTTTTTGACACATGTTCAGATCACCCTATAGGCCATATTGCATTCTGGGTAGGATTTTGTAGTTTTTTCTAAATAAAATATTGCGCATTTATCAGAATGCTCTAATATTCTCAGACATTACTAACAGGGTCTAGCTGAAAAGTTTGTGCCGAAAACCCCGATCTTTTTGACACATTTTCAGATCACCCTATAGGCCATATTGCATTCTGGGTAGGATTTTGTAGTTTTTTCTAAATAAAATCTTGCGCATTTATCAGAATGCTCTAATATTCTCAGACATTACCAACAGGGTCTAGTCGAAAAGTTTGTGCCGAAAACCCCGATCTTTTTGACACATTTTCAGATCACCCTATAGGCCATATTGCATTCTGGGTAGGATTTTGTAGTTTTTTCTAAATAAAATCTTGCACATTTATCAGAATGCCCTGATATTCTCAGACATTACTAACAGGGTCCAGCCGAAATTTTGACACATTTTCAGATCACCCTATAGGCCATATTGCATTCTGGGTAGGATTTTGTAGTTTTTTCTAAATAAAATCTTGCACATTTATCAGAATTCTCTGATATTCTCAGACATTACTAACAGGGTCCAGCCGAAATTTTGTGCCGAAAACCCCGATCTTTTTGACACATTTTCAGATCACCCTATAGGCCATATTGCATTCTGGGTAGGATTTTGTAGTTTTTTCTAAATAAAATCTTGCGCATTTATCAGAATGCTCTAATATTCTCAGACATTACTGACAGGGTCTAGCTGAAAATGTTGTGCCGAAACCCCCGATCTTTTTGACACATTTCCAGATCACCCTATAGGCCATATTGCATTCTGGGTAGGATTTTGTAGTTTTTTCTAAATAAAATCTTGCGCATTTATCAGAATGCTCTAATATTCTCAGACATTACCAACAGGGTCTATCCGAAAAGTTTGTGGCGAAAACCCCGATCTTTTTGACACATTTTCAGATCACCCTATAGGCCATATTGCATTCTGGGTAGGATTTTGTAGTTTTTTCTAAATAAAATCTTGCGCATTTATCAGAATGCTCTAATATTCTCAGACATTACTGACAGGGTCTAGCCGAAAATGTTGTGCCGAAACCCCCGATCTTTTTGACACATTTCCAGATCACCCTATAGGCCATATTGCATTCTGGGTAGGATGTTGTAGTTTTTTCTAAATAAAATCTTGCGCATTTATCAGAATGCTCTAATATTCTCAGACATTACCAACAGGGTCTAGTCGAAAAGTTTGTGCCGAAAACCCCGATCTTTTTGACACATTTTCAGATCACCCTATAGGCCATATTGCATTCTGGGTAGGATTTTGTAGTTTTTTCTAAATAAAATCTTGCACATTTATCAGAATGCTCTGATATTCTCAGACATTACTAACAGGGTCCAGCCGAAATTTTGTGCCGAAAACCCCGATCTTTTTGACACATGTTCAGATCACCCTATAGGCCATATTGCATTCTGGGTAGTATTTTGTAGTTTTTTCTAAATAAAATCTTGCGCATTTATCAGAATGCTCTAATATTCTCAGACATTACTAACAGGGTCTAGCCGAAAAGTTTGTGCCGAAAACCCCGATCTTTTTGACACATTTTCAGATCACCCTATAGGCCATATTGCATTCTGGGTAGGATTTTGTAGTTTTTTCTAAATAAAATCTTGCACATTTATCAGAATGCTCTGATATTCTCAGACATTACTAACAGGGTCCAGCCGAAATTTTGACACATTTTCAGATCACCCTATAGGCCATATTGCATTCTGGGTAGGATTTTGTAGTTTTTTCTAAATAAAATCTTGCACATTTATCAGAATTCTCTGTTATTCTCAGACATTACTAACAGGGTCCAGCCGAAATTTTGTGCCGAAAACCCCGATCTTTTTGACACATTTTCAGATCACCCTATAGGCCATATTGCATTCTGGGTAGGATTTTGTAGTTTTTTCTAAATAAAATCTTGCGCATTTATCAGAATGCTCTAATATTCTCAGACATTACCAACAGGGTCTTGCCGAAAAGTTTGTGCCGAAAACCCCGATCTTTTTGACACATTTTCAGATCACCCTATAGGCCATATTGCATTCTGGGTAGGATTTTGTAGTTTTTTCTAAAAAAAATCTTGCACATTTATCAGAATTCTCTGATATTCTCAGACATTACCAACAGGGTCTAGCCGAAAAGTTTGTGCCGAAAACCCCGATCTTTTTGACACATGTTCAGATCACCCTATAGGCCATATTGCATTCTGGGTAGGATTTTGTAGTTTTTTCTAAATAAAATCTTGCACATTTATCAGAATTCTCTGATATTCTCAGACATTACTAACAGGGTCCAGCCGAAATTTTGTGCCGAAAACCCCGATCTTTTTGACACATTTTCAGATCACCCTATAGGCCATATTGCATTCTGGGTAGGATTTTGTAGTTTTTTCTAAATAAAATCTTGCACATTTATCAGAATTCTCTGATATTCTCAGACATTACTAACAGGGTCCAGCCGAAATTTTGTACCGAAAACCCCGATCTTTTTGACACATGTTCAGATCACCCTATAGGCCATATTGCATTCTGGGTAGGATTTTGTAGTTTTTTCTAAATAAAATATTGCGCATTTATCAGAATGCTCTAATATTCTCAGACATTACCAACAGGGTCTTGCCGAAAAGTTTGTGCCGAAAACCCCGATCTTTTTGACACATGTTCAGATCACCCTATAGGCCATATTGCATTCTGGGTAGGATTTTGTAGTTTTTTCTAAATAAAATCTTGCACATTTATCAGAATTCTCTGATATTCTCAGACATTACTAACAGGGTCCAGCCGAAATTTTGTGCCGAAAACCCCGATCTTTTTGACACATTTTCAGATCACCCTATAGGCCATATTGCATTCTGGGTAGGATTTTGTAGTTTTTTCTAAATAAAATCTTGCACATTTATCAGAATTCTCTGATATTCTCAGACATTACTAACAGGGTCCAGCCGAAATTTTGTACCGAAAACCCCGATCTTTTTGACACATGTTCAGATCACCCTATAGGCCATATTGCATTCTGGGTAGGATTTTGTAGTTTTTTCTAAATAAAATATTGCGCATTTATCAGAATGCTCTAATATTCTCAGACATTACTAACAGGGTCTAGCTGAAAAGTTTGTGCCGAAAACCCCGATCTTTTTGACACATTTTCAGATCACCCTATAGGCCATATTGCATTCTGGGTAGGATTTTGTAGTTTTTTCTAAATAAAATCTTGCGCATTTATCAGAATGCTCTAATATTCTCAGACATTACCAACAGGGTCTAGTCGAAAAGTTTGTGCCGAAAACCCCGATCTTTTTGACACATTTTCAGATCACCCTATAGGCCATATTGCATTCTGGGTAGGATTTTGTAGTTTTTTCTAAATAAAATCTTGCACATTTATCAGAATGCCCTGATATTCTCAGACATTACTAACAGGGTCCAGCCGAAATTTTGACACATTTTCAGATCACCCTATAGGCCATATTGCATTCTGGGTAGGATTTTGTAGTTTTTTCTAAATAAAATCTTGCACATTTATCAGAATTCTCTGATATTCTCAGACATTACTAACAGGGTCCAGCCGAAATTTTGTGCCGAAAACCCCGATCTTTTTGACACATTTTCAGATCACCCTATAGGCCATATTGCATTCTGGGTAGGATTTTGTAGTTTTTTCTAAATAAAATCTTGCGCATTTATCAGAATGCTCTAATATTCTCAGACATTACTGACAGGGTCTAGCTGAAAATGTTGTGCCGAAACCCCCGATCTTTTTGACACATTTCCAGATCACCCTATAGGCCATATTGCATTCTGGGTAGGATTTTGTAGTTTTTTCTAAATAAAATCTTGCGCATTTATCAGAATGCTCTAATATTCTCAGACATTACCAACAGGGTCTATCCGAAAAGTTTGTGCCGAAAACCCCGATCTTTTTGACACATTTTCAGATCACCCTATAGGCCATATTGCATTCTGGGTAGGATTTTGTAGTTTTTTCTAAATAAAATCTTGCGCATTTATCAGAATGCTCTAATATTCTCAGACATTACTGACAGGGTCTAGCCGAAAATGTTGTGCCGAAACCCCCGATCTTTTTGACACATTTCCAGATCACCCTATAGGCCATATTGCATTCTGGGTAGGATGTTGTAGTTTTTTCTAAATAAAATCTTGCGCATTTATCAGAATGCTCTAATATTCTCAGACATTACCAACAGGGTCTAGTCGAAAAGTTTGTGCCGAAAACCCCGATCTTTTTGACACATTTTCAGATCACCCTATAGGCCATATTGCATTCTGGGTAGGATTTTGTAGTTTTTTCTAAATAAAATCTTGCACATTTATCAGAATGCCCTGATATTCTCAGACATTACTAACAGGGTCCAGCCGAAATTTTGACACATTTTCAGATCACCCTATAGGCCATATTGCATTCTGGGTAGGATTTTGTAGTTTTTTCTAAATAAAATCTTGCACATTTATCAGAATTCTCTGATATTCTCAGACATTACTAACAGGGTCCAGCCGAAATTTTGTGCCGAAAACCCCGATCTTTTTGACACATTTTCAGATCACCCTATAGGCCATATTGCATTCTGGGTAGGATTTTGTAGTTTTTTCTAAATAAAATCTTGCGCATTTATCAGAATGCTCTAATATTCTCAGACATTACTGACAGGGTCTAGCTGAAAATGTTGTGCCGAAACCCCCGATCTTTTTGACACATTTCCAGATCACCCTATAGGCCATATTGCATTCTGGGTAGGATTTTGTAGTTTTTTCTAAATAAAATCTTGCGCATTTATCAGAATGCTCTAATATTCTCAAACATTACCAACAGGGTCTAGCCGAAAAGTTTGTGCCGAAAACCCCGATCTTTTTGACACATTTTCAGATCACCCTATAGGCCATATTGCATTCTGGGTAGGATTTTGTAGTTTTTTCTAAATAAAATCTTGCGCATTTATCAGAATGCTCTAATATTCTCAGACATTACTGACAGGGTCTAGCCGAAAATGTTGTGCCGAAACCCCCGATCTTTTTGACACATTTCCAGATCACCCTATAGGCCATATTGCATTCTGGGTAGGATTTTGTAGTTTTTTCTAAATAAAATCTTGCGCATTTATCAGAATGCTCTAATATTCTCAGACATTACCAACAGGGTCTAGTCGAAAAGTTTGTGCCGAAAACCCCGATCTTTTTGACACATTTTCAGATCACCCTATAGGCCATATTGCATTCTGGGTAGGATTTTGTAGTTTTTTCTAAATAAAATCTTGCACATTTATCAGAATGCTCTGATATTCTCAGACATTACTAACAGGGTCCAGCCGAAATTTTGACACATTTTCAGATCACCCTATAGGCCATATTGCATTCTGGGTAGGATTTTGTAGTTTTTTCTAAATAAAATATTGCACATTTATCAGAATTCTCTGATATTCTCAGACATTACTAACAGGGTCCAGCCGAAATTTTGTTTCGAAAACCCCGATCTTTTTGACACATTTTCAGATCACCCTATAGGCCATATTGCATTCTGGGTAGGATTTTGTAGTTTTTTCTAAATAAAATATTGCGCATTTATCAGAATGCTCTAATATTCTCAGACATTACTGACAGGGTCTAGCCGAAAATGTTGTGCCGAAACCCCCGATCTTTTTGACACATTTCCAGATCACCCTATAGGCCATATTGCATTCTGGGTAGGATTTTGTAGTTTTTTCTAAATAAAATCTTGCGCATTTATCAGAATGCTCTAATATTCTCAGACATTACCAACAGGGTCTAGCCGAAAAGTTTGTGCCGAAAACCCCGATCTTTTTGACACATTTTCAGATCACCCTATAGGCCATATTGCATTCTGGGTAGGATTTTGTAGTTTTTTCTAAATAAAATCTTGCACATTTATCAGAATTCTCTGATATTCTCAGACATTACCAACAGGGTCTAGCCGAAAAGTTTGTGCCGAAACCCCCGATCTTTTTGACACATTTCCAGATCACCCTATAGGCCATATTGCATTCTGGGTAGGATTTTGTAGTTTTTTCTAAATAAAATCTTGCGCATTTATCAGAATGATCTAATATTCTCAGACATTACCAACAGGGTCTAGTCGAAAAGTTTGTGCCGAAAACCCCGATCTTTTTGACACATTTTCAGATCACCCTATAGGCCATATTGCATTCTGGGTAGGATTTTGTAGTTTTTTCTAAATAAAATCTTGCACATTTATCAGAATGCTCTGATATTCTCAGACATTACTAACAGGGTCCAGCCGAAATTTTGACACATTTTCAGATCACCCTATAGGCCATATTGCATTCTGGGTAGGATTTTGTAGTTTTTTCTAAATAAAATCTTGCACATTTATCAGAATTCTCTGATATTCTCAGACATTACTAACAGGGTCCAGCCGAAATTTTGTGCCGAAAACCCCGATCTTTTTGACACATTTTCAGATCACCCTATAGGCCATATTGCATTCTGGGTAGGATTTTGTAGTTTTTTCTAAATAAAATCTTGCGCATTTATCAGAATGCTCTAATATTCTCAGACATTACTGACAGGGTCTAGCCGAAAATGTTGTGCCGAAACCCCCGATCTTTTTGACACATTTCCAGATCACCCTATAGGCCATTTTGCATTCTGGGTAGGATTTTGTAGTTTTTTCTAAATAAAATCTTGCGCATTTATCAGAATGCTCTAATATTCTCAGACATTACCAACAGGGTCTAGTCGAAAAGTTTGTGCCGAAAACCCCGATCTTTTTGACACATTTTCAGATCACCCTATAGGCCATATTGCATTCTGGGTAGGATTTTGTAGTTTTTTCTAAATAAAATCTTGCACATTTATCAGAATGCTCTGATATTCTCAGACATTACTAACAGGGTCCAGCCGAAATTTTGACACATTTTCAGATCACCCTATAGGCCATATTGCATTCTGGGTAGGATTTTGTAGTTTTTTCTAAATAAAATATTGCACATTTATCAGAATTCTCTGATATTCTCAGACATTACTAACAGGGTCCAGCCGAAATTTTGTTTCGAAAACCCCGATCTTTTTGACACATTTTCAGATCACCCTATAGGCCATATTGCATTCTGGGTAGGATTTTGTAGTTTTTTCTAAATAAAATATTGCGCATTTATCAGAATGCTCTAATATTCTCAGACATTACTGACAGGGTCTAGCCGAAAATGTTGTGCCGAAACCCCCGATCTTTTTGACACATTTCCAGATCACCCTATAGGCCATATTGCATTCTGGGTAGGATTTTGTAGTTTTTTCTAAATAAAATCTTGCGCATTTATCAGAATGCTCTAATATTCTCAGACATTACCAACAGGGTCTAGCCGAAAAGTTTGTGCCGAAAACCCCGATCTTTTTGACACATTTTCAGATCACCCTATAGGCCATATTGCATTCTGGGTAGGATTTTGTAGTTTTTTCTAAATAAAATCTTGCACATTTATCAGAATTCTCTGATATTCTCAGACATTACCAACAGGGTCTAGCCGAAAAGTTTGTGCCGAAACCCCCGATCTTTTTGACACATTTCCAGATCACCCTATAGGCCATATTGCATTCTGGGTAGGATTTTGTAGTTTTTTCTAAATAAAATCTTGCGCATTTATCAGAATGATCTAATATTCTCAGACATTACCAACAGGGTCTAGTCGAAAAGTTTGTGCCGAAAACCCCGATCTTTTTGACACATTTTCAGATCACCCTATAGGCCATATTGCATTCTGGGTAGGATTTTGTAGTTTTTTCTAAATAAAATCTTGCACATTTATCAGAATGCTCTGATATTCTCAGACATTACTAACAGGGTCCAGCCGAAATTTTGACACATTTTCAGATCACCCTATAGGCCATATTGCATTCTGGGTAGGATTTTGTAGTTTTTTCTAAATAAAATCTTGCACATTTATCAGAATTCTCTGATATTCTCAGACATTACTAACAGGGTCCAGCCGAAATTTTGTGCCGAAAACCCCGATCTTTTTGACACATTTTCAGATCACCCTATAGGCCATATTGCATTCTGGGTAGGATTTTGTAGTTTTTTCTAAATAAAATCTTGCGCATTTATCAGAATGCTCTAATATTCTCAGACATTACTGACAGGGTCTAGCCGAAAATGTTGTGCCGAAACCCCCGATCTTTTTGACACATTTCCAGATCACCCTATAGGCCATATTGCATTCTGGGTAGGATTTTGTAGTTTTTTCTAAATAAAATCTTGCGCATTTATCAGAATGCTCTAATATTCTCAGACATTACCAACAGGGTCTAGCCGAAAAGTTTGTGCCGAAAACCCCGATCTTTTTGACACATTTTCAGATCACCCTATAGGCCATATTGCATTCTGGGTAGGATTTTGTAGTTTTTTCTAAATAAAATCTTGCACATTTATCAGAATGCTCTGATATTCTCAGACATTACTAACAGGGTCCAGCCGAAATTTTGACACATTTTCAGATCACCCTATAGGCCATATTGCATTCTGGGTAGGATTTTGTAGTTTTTTCTAAATAAAATCTTGCACATTTATCAGAATTCTCTGATATTCTCAGACATTACTAACAGGGTCCAGCCGAAATTTTGTGCCGAAAACCCCGATCTTTTTGACACATTTTCAGATCACCCTATAGGCCATATTGCATTCTGGGTAGGATTTTGTAGTTTTTTCTAAATAAAATTTTGCGCATTTATCAGAATGCTCTAATATTCTCAGACATTACCAACAGGGTCTAGCCGAAAAGTTTGTGCCGAAAACCCCGATCTTTTTGACACATTTTCAGATCACCCTATAGGCCATATTGCATTCTGGGTAGGATTTTGTAGTTTTTTCTAAATAAAATCTTGCACATTTATCAGAATTCTCTGATATTCTCAGACATTACTAACAGGGTCCAGCCGAAATTTTGTGCCGAAAACCCCGATCTTTTTGACACATTTTCAGATCACCCTATAGGCCATATTGCATTCTGGGTAGGATTTTGTAGTTTTTTCTAAATAAAATCTTGCGCATTTATCAGAATGCTCTAATATTCTCAGACATTACCAACAGGGTCTAGCCGAAAACTTTGTGCCGAAAACCCCGATCTTTTTGACACATTTTCAGATCACCCTATAGGCCATATTGCATTCTGGGTAGGATTTTGTAGTTTTTTCTAAATAAAATCTTGCACATTTATCAGAATGCTCTGATATTCTCAGACATTACTAACAGGGTCCAGCCGAAATTTTGTGCCGAAAACCCCGATCTTTTTGACACATGTTCAGATCACCCTATAGGCCATATTGCATTCTGGGTAGTATTTTGTAGTTTTTTTCTAAATAAAATCTTGCGCATTTATCAGAATGCTCTAATATTCTCAGACATTACTAACAGGGTCTAGCCGAAAAGTTTGTGCCGAAAACCCCGATCTTTTTGACACATTTTCAGATCACCCTATAGGCCATATTGCATTCTGGGTAGGATTTTGTAGTTTTTTCTAAATAAAATCTTGCACATTTATCAGAATGCTCTGATATTCTCAGACATTACTAACAGGGTCCAGCCGAAATTTTGACACATTTTCAGATCACCCTATAGGCCATATTGCATTCTGGGTAGGATTTTGTAGTTTTTTCTAAATAAAATCTTGCACATTTATCAGAATTCTCTGATATTCTCAGACATTACTAACAGGGTCCAGCCGAAATTTTGTGCCGAAAACCCCGATCTTTTTGACACATTTTCAGATCACCCTATAGGCCATATTGCATTCTGGGTAGGATTTTGTAGTTTTTTCTAAATAAAATCTTGCGCATTTATCAGAATGCTCTAATATTCTCAGACATTACCAACAGGGTCTAGCCGAAAAGTTTGTGCCGAAAACCCCGATCTTTTTGACACATTTTCAGATCACCCTATAGGCCATATTGCATTCTGGGTAGGATTTTGTAGTTTTTTCTAAATAAAATCTTGCACATTTATCAGAATTCTCTGATATTCTCAGACATTACCAACAGGGTCTAGCCGAAAAGTTTGTGCCGAAAACCCCGATCTTTTTGACACATGTTCAGATCACCCTATAGGCCATATTGCATTCTGGGTAGGATTTTGTAGTTTTTTCTAAATAAAATCTTGCACATTTATCAGAATTCTCTGATATTCTCAGACATTACTAACAGGGTCCAGCCGAAATTTTGTGCCGAAAACCCCGATCTTTTTGACACATTTTCAGATCACCCTATAGGCCATATTGCATTCTGGGTAGGATTTTGTAGTTTTTTCTAAATAAAATCTTGCGCATTTATCAGAATGCTCTAATATTCTCAGACATTACTGACAGGGTCTAGCCGAAAATGTTGTGCCGAAACCCCCGATCTTTTTGACACATTTCCAGATCACCCTATAGGCCATATTGCATTCTGGGTAGGATTTTGTAGTTTTTTCTAAATAAAATCTTGCGCATTTATCAGAATGCTCTAATATTCTCAGACATTACCAACAGGGTCTAGCCGAAAAGTTTGTGCCGAAAACCCCGATCTTTTTGACACATTTTCAGATCACCCTATAGGCCATATTGCATTCTGGGTAGGATTTTGTAGTTTTTTCTAAATAAAATCTTGCACATTTATCAGAATGCTCTGATATTCTCAGACATTACTAACAGGGTCCAGCCGAAATTTTGACACATTTTCAGATCACCCTATAGGCCATATTGCATTCTGGGTAGGATTTTGTAGTTTTTTCTAAATAAAATCTTGCACATTTATCAGAATTCTCTGATATTCTCAGACATTACTAACAGGGTCCAGCCGAAATTTTGTGCCGAAAACCCCGATCTTTTTGACACATTTTCAGATCACCCTATAGGCCATATTGCATTCTGGGTAGGATTTTGTAGTTTTTTCTAAATAAAATCTTGCGCATTTATCAGAATGCTCTAATATTCTCAGACATTACCAACAGGGTCTAGCCGAAAAGTTTGTGCCGAAAACCCCGATCTTTTTGACACATTTTCAGATCACCCTATAGGCCATATTGCATTCTGGGTAGGATTTTGTAGTTTTTTCTAAATAAAATCTTGCACATTTATCAGAATGCTCTGATATTCTCAGACATTACTAACAGGGTCCAGCCGAAATTTTGACACATTTTCAGATCACCCTATAGGCCATATTGCATTCTGGGTAGGATTTTGTAGTTTTTTCTAAATAAAATCTTGCACATTTATCAGAATTCTCTGATATTCTCAGACATTACTAACAGGGTCCAGCCGAAATTTTGTGCCGAAAACCCCGATCTTTTTGACACATTTTCAGATCACCCTATAGGCCATATTGCATTCTGGGTAGGATTTTGTAGTTTTTTCTAAATAAAATCTTGCGCATTTATCAGAATGCTCTAATATTCTCAGACATTACCAACAGGGTCTAGCCGAAAAGTTTGTGCCGAAAACCCCGATCTTTTTGACACATTTTCAGATCACCCTATAGGCCATATTGCATTCTGGGTAGGATTTTGTAGTTTTTTCTAAATAAAATCTTGCACATTTATCAGAATTCTCTGATATTCTCAGACATTACCAACAGGGTCTAGCCGAAAAGTTTGTGCCGAAAACCCCGATCTTTTTGACACATGTTCAGATCACCCTATAGGCCATATTGCATTCTGGGTAGGATTTTGTAGTTTTTTCTAAATAAAATCTTGCACATTTATCAGAATTCTCTGATATTCTCAGACATTACTAACAGGGTCCAGCCGAAATTTTGTGCCGAAAACCCCGATCTTTTTGACACATTTTCAGATCACCCTATAGGCCATATTGCATTCTGGGTAGGATTTTGTAGTTTTTTCTAAATAAAATCTTGCGCATTTATCAGAATGCTCTAATATTCTCAGACATTACTGACAGGGTCTAGCCGAAAATGTTGTGCCGAAACCCCCGATCTTTTTGACACATTTCCAGATCACCCTATAGGCCATATTGCATTCTGGGTAGGATTTTGTAGTTTTTTCTAAATAAAATCTTGCGCATTTATCAGAATGCTCTAATATTCTCAGACATTACCAACAGGGTCTAGCCGAAAAGTTTGTGCCGAAAACCCCGATCTTTTTGACACATTTTCAGATCACCCTATAGGCCATATTGCATTCTGGGTAGGATTTTGTAGTTTTTTCTAAATAAAATCTTGCACATTTATCAGAATGCTCTGATATTCTCAGACATTACTAACAGGGTCCAGCCGAAATTTTGACACATTTTCAGATCACCCTATAGGCCATATTGCATTCTGGGTAGGATTTTGTAGTTTTTTCTAAATAAAATCTTGCACATTTATCAGAATTCTCTGATATTCTCAGACATTACTAACAGGGTCCAGCCGAAATTTTGTGCCGAAAACCCCGATCTTTTTGACACATTTTCAGATCACCCTATAGGCCATATTGCATTCTGGGTAGGATTTTGTAGTTTTTTCTAAATAAAATCTTGCGCATTTATCAGAATGCTCTAATATTCTCAGACATTACCAACAGGGTCTAGCCGAAAAGTTTGTGCCGAAAACCCCGATCTTTTTGACACATTTTCAGATCACCCTATAGGCCATATTGCATTCTGGGTAGGATTTTGTAGTTTTTTCTAAATAAAATCTTGCACATTTATCAGAATTCTCTGATATTCTCAGACATTACTAACAGGGTCCAGCCGAAATTTTGTGCCGAAAACCCCGATCTTTTTGACACATTTTCAGATCACCCTATAGGCCATATTGCATTCTGGGTAGGATTTTGTAGTTTTTTCTAAATAAAATCTTGCGCATTTATCAGAATGCTCTAATATTCTCAGACATTACCAACAGGGTCTAGCCGAAAAGTTTGTGCCGAAAACCCCGATCTTTTTGACACATTTTCAGATCACCCTATAGGCCATATTGCATTCTGGGTAGGATTTTGTAGTTTTTTCTAAATAAAATCTTGCACATTTATCAGAATGCTCTGATATTCTCAGACATTACTAACAGGGTCCAGCCGAAATTTTGACACATTTTCAGATCACCCTATAGGCCATATTGCATTCTGGGTAGGATTTTGTAGTTTTTTCTAAATAAAATCTTGCACATTTATCAGAATTCTCTGATATTCTCAGACATTACTAACAGGGTCCAGCCGAAATTTTGTGCCGAAAACCCCGATCTTTTTGACACATTTTCAGATCACCCTATAGGCCATATTGCATTCTGGGTAGGATTTTGTAGTTTTTTCTAAATAAAATCTTGCGCATTTATCAGAATGCTCTAATATTCTCAGACATTACTGACAGGGTCTAGCTGAAAATGTTGTGCCGAAACCCCCGATCTTTTTGACACATTTCCAGATCACCCTATAGGCCATATTGCATTCTGGGTAGGATTTTGTAGTTTTTTCTAAATAAAATCTTGCGCATTTATCAGAATGCTCTAATATTCTCAGACATTACCAACAGGGTCTAGCCGAAAAGTTTGTGCCGAAAACCCCGATCTTTTTGACACATTTTCAGATCACCCTATAGGCCATATTGCATTCTGGGTAGGATTTTGTAGTTTTTTCTAAATAAAATCTTGCACATTTATCAGAATGCTCTGATATTCTCAGACATTACTAACAGGGTCCAGCCGAAATTTTGACACATTTTCAGATCACCCTATAGGCCATATTGCATTCTGGGTAGGATTTTGTAGTTTTTTCTAAATAAAATCTTGCACATTTATCAGAATTCTCTGATATTCTCAGACATTACTAACAGGGTCCAGCCGAAATTTTGTGCCGAAAACCCCGATCTTTTTGACACATTTTCAGATCACCCTATAGGCCATATTGCATTCTGGGTAGGATTTTGTAGTTTTTTCTAAATAAAATTTTGCGCATTTATCAGAATGCTCTAATATTCTCAGACATTACCAACAGGGTCTAGCCGAAAAGTTTGTGCCGAAAACCCCGATCTTTTTGACACATTTTCAGATCACCCTATAGGCCATATTGCATTCTGGGTAGGATTTTGTAGTTTTTTCTAAATAAAATCTTGCACATTTATCAGAATTCTCTGATATTCTCAGACATTACTAACAGGGTCCAGCCGAAATTTTGTGCCGAAAACCCCGATCTTTTTGACACATTTTCAGATCACCCTATAGGCCATATTGCATTCTGGGTAGGATTTTGTAGTTTTTTCTAAATAAAATCTTGCGCATTTATCAGAATGCTCTAATATTCTCAGACATTACCAACAGGGTCTAGCCGAAAACTTTGTGCCGAAAACCCTGATCTTTTTGACACATTTTCAGATCACCCTATAGGCCATATTGCATTCTGGGTAGGATTTTGTAGTTTTTTCTAAATAAAATCTTGCACATTTATCAGAATGCTCTGATATTCTCAGACATTACTAACAGGGTCCAGCCGAAATTTTGTGCCGAAAACCCCGATCTTTTTGACACATGTTCAGATCACCCTATAGGCCATATTGCATTCTGGGTAGTATTTTGTAGTTTTTTTCTAAATAAAATCTTGCGCATTTATCAGAATGCTCTAATATTCTCAGACATTACTAACAGGGTCTAGCCGAAAAGTTTGTGCCGAAAACCCCGATCTTTTTGACACATTTTCAGATCACCCTATAGGCCATATTGCATTCTGGGTAGGATTTTGTAGTTTTTTCTAAATAAAATCTTGCACATTTATCAGAATGCTCTGATATTCTCAGACATTACTAACAGGGTCCAGCCGAAATTTTGACACATTTTCAGATCACCCTATAGGCCATATTGCATTCTGGGTAGGATTTTGTAGTTTTTTCTAAATAAAATCTTGCACATTTATCAGAATTCTCTGATATTCTCAGACATTACTAACAGGGTCCAGCCGAAATTTTGTGCCGAAAACCCCGATCTTTTTGACACATTTTCAGATCACCCTATAGGCCATATTGCATTCTGGGTAGGATTTTGTAGTTTTTTCTAAATAAAATCTTGCGCATTTATCAGAATGCTCTAATATTCTCAGACATTACCAACAGGGTCTAGCCGAAAACTTTGTGCCGAAAACCCTGATCTTTTTGACACATTTTCAGATCACCCTATAGGCCATATTGCATTCTGGGTAGGATTTTGTAGTTTTTTCTAAATAAAATCTTGCACATTTATCAGAATGCTCTGATATTCTCAGACATTACTAACAGGGTCCAGCCGAAATTTTGTGCCGAAAACCCCGATCTTTTTGACACATGTTCAGATCACCCTATAGGCCATATTGCATTCTGGGTAGTATTTTGTAGTTTTTTTCTAAATAAAATCTTGCGCATTTATCAGAATGCTCTAATATTCTCAGACATTACTAACAGGGTCTAGCCGAAAAGTTTGTGCCGAAAACCCCGATCTTTTTGACACATTTTCAGATCACCCTATAGGCCATATTGCATTCTGGGTAGGATTTTGTAGTTTTTTCTAAATAAAATCTTGCACATTTATCAGAATGCTCTGATATTCTCAGACATTACTAACAGGGTCCAGCCGAAATTTTGACACATTTTCAGATCACCCTATAGGCCATATTGCATTCTGGGTAGGATTTTGTAGTTTTTTCTAAATAAAATCTTGCACATTTATCAGAATTCTCTGATATTCTCAGACATTACTAACAGGGTCCAGCCGAAATTTTGTGCCGAAAACCCCGATCTTTTTGACACATTTTCAGATCACCCTATAGGCCATATTGCATTCTGGGTAGGATTTTGTAGTTTTTTCTAAATAAAATCTTGCGCATTTATCAGAATGCTCTAATATTCTCAGACATTACCAACAGGGTCTAGCCGAAAAGTTTGTGCCGAAAACCCCGATCTTTTTGACACATTTTCAGATCACCCTATAGGCCATATTGCATTCTGGGTAGGATTTTGTAGTTTTTTCTAAATAAAATCTTGCACATTTATCAGAATTCTCTGATATTCTCAGACATTACCAACAGGGTCTAGCCGAAAAGTTTGTGCCGAAAACCCCGATCTTTTTGACACATGTTCAGATCACCCTATAGGCCATATTGCATTCTGGGTAGGATTTTGTAGTTTTTTCTAAATAAAATCTTGCACATTTATCAGAATTCTCTGATATTCTCAGACATTACTAACAGGGTCCAGCCGAAATTTTGACACATTTTCAGATCACCCTATAGGCCATATTGCATTCTGGGTAGGATTTTGTAGTTTTTTCTAAATAAAATCTTGCACATTTATCAGAATTCTCTGATATTCTCAGACATTACTAACAGGGTCCAGCCGAAATTTTGTGCCGAAAACCCCGATCTTTTTGACACATTTTCAGATCACCCTATAGGCCATATTGCATTCTGGGTAGGATTTTGTAGTTTTTTCTAAATAAAATCTTGCGCATTTATCAGAATGCTCTAATATTCTCAGACATTACCAACAGGGTCTAGCCGAAAAGTTTGTGCCGAAAACCCCGATCTTTTTGACACATTTTCAGATCACCCTATAGGCCATATTGCATTCTGGGTAGGATTTTGTAGTTTTTTCTAAATAAAATCTTGCACATTTATCAGAATTCTCTGATATTCTCAGACATTACCAACAGGGTCTAGCCGAAAAGTTTGTGCCGAAAACCCCGATCTTTTTGACACATGTTCAGATCACCCTATAGGCCATATTGCATTCTGGGTAGGATTTTGTAGTTTTTTCTAAATAAAATCTTGCACATTTATCAGAATTCTCTGATATTCTCAGACATTACTAACAGGGTCCAGCCGAAATTTTGTGCCGAAAACCCCGATCTTTTTGACATATTTTCAGATCACCCTATAGGCCATATTGCATTCTGGGTAGGATTTTGTAGTTTTTTCTAAATAAAATCTTGCGCATTTATCAGAATGCTCTAATATTCTCAGACATTACTGACAGGGTCTAGCCGAAAATGTTGTGCCGAAACCCCCGATCTTTTTGACACATTTCCAGATCACCCTATAGGCCATATTGCATTCTGGGTAGGATTTTGTAGTTTTTTCTAAATAAAATCTTGCGCATTTATCAGAATGCTCTAATATTCTCAGACATTACCAACAGGGTCTAGCCGAAAAGTTTGTGCCGAAAACCCCGATCTTTTTGACACATTTTCAGATCACCCTATAGGCCATATTGCATTCTGGGTAGGATTTTGTAGTTTTTTCTAAATAAAATCTTGCACATTTATCAGAATGCTCTGATATTCTCAGACATTACTAACAGGGTCCAGCCGAAATTTTGACACATTTTCAGATCACCCTATAGGCCATATTGCATTCTGGGTAGGATTTTGTAGTTTTTTCTAAATAAAATCTTGCACATTTATCAGAATTCTCTGATATTCTCAGACATTACTAACAGGGTCCAGCCGAAATTTTGTGCCGAAAACCCCGATCTTTTTGACACATTTTCAGATCACCCTATAGGCCATATTGCATTCTGGGTAGGATTTTGTAGTTTTTTCTAAATAAAATCTTGCGCATTTATCAGAATGCTCTAATATTCTCAGACATTACCAACAGGGTCTAGCCGAAAAGTTTGTGCCGAAAACCCCGATCTTTTTGACACATTTTCAGATCACCCTATAGGCCATATTGCATTCTGGGTAGGATTTTGTAGTTTTTTCTAAATAAAATCTTGCACATTTATCAGAATTCTCTGATATTCTCAGACATTACTAACAGGGTCCAGCCGAAATTTTGTGCCGAAAACTCCGATCTTTTTGACACATTTTCAGATCACCCTATAGGCCATATTGCATTCTGGGTAGGATTTTGTAGTTTTTTCTAAATAAAATCTTGCACATTTATCAGAATTCTCTGATATTCTCAGACATTACTAACAGGGTCCAGCCGAAATTTTGACACATTTTCAGATCACCCTATAGGCCATATTGCATTCTGGGTAGGATTTTGTAGTTTTTTCTAAATAAAATCTTGCACATTTATCAGAATTCTCTGATATTCTCAGACATTACTAACAGGGTCCAGCCGAAATTTTGTGCCGAAAACCCCGATCTTTTTGACACATTTTCAGATCACCCTATAGGCCATATTGCATTCTGGGTAGGATTTTGTAGTTTTTTCTAAATAAAATCTTGCGCATTTATCAGAATGCTCTAATATTCTCAGACATTACCAACAGGGTCTAGCCGAAAAGTTTGTGCCGAAAACCCCGATCTTTTTGACACATTTTCAGATCACCCTATAGGCCATATTGCATTCTGGGTAGGATTTTGTAGTTTTTTCTAAATAAAATCTTGCACATTTATCAGAATTCTCTGATATTCTCAGACATTACTAACAGGGTCCAGCCGAAATTTTGTGCCGAAAACTCCGATCTTTTTGACACATTTTCAGATCACCCTATAGGCCATATTGCATTCTGGGTAGGATTTTGTAGTTTTTTCTAAATAAAATCTTGCACATTTATCAGAATTCTCTGATATTCTCAGACATTACTAACAGGGTCCAGCCGAAATTTTGTGCCGAAAACCCCGATCTTTTTGACACATTTTCAGATCACCCTATAGGCCATATTGCATTCTGGGTAGGATTTTGTAGTTTTTTCTAAATAAAATCTTGCGCATTTATCAGAATGCTCTAATATTCTCAGACATTACTGACAGGGTCTAGCTGAAAATGTTGTGCCGAAACCCCCGATTTTTTGACACATTTCCAGATCACCCTATAGGCCATATTGCATTCTGGGTAGGATTTTGTAGTTTTTTCTAAATAAAATCTTGCGCATTTATCAGAATGCTCTAATATTCTCAGACATTACCAACAGGGTCTAGCCGAAAAGTTTGTGCCGAAAACCCCGATCTTTTTGACACATTTTCAGATCACCCTATAGGCCATATTGCATTCTGGGTAGGATCTTGTAGTTTTTTCTAAATAAAATCTTGCGCATTTATCAGAATGCTCTAATATTCTCAGACATTACTGACAGGGTCTAGCCGAAAATGTTGTGCCGAAACCCCCGATCTTTTTGACACATTTCCAGATCACCCTATAGGCCATATTGCATTCTGGGTAGGATTTTGTAGTTTTTTCTAAATAAAATCTTGCGCATTTATCAGAATGCTCTAATATTCTCAGACATTACCAACAGGGTCTAGTCGAAAAGTTTGTGCCGAAAACCCCGATCTTTTTGACACATTTTCAGATCACCCTATAGGCCATATTGCATTCTGGGTAGGATTTTGTAGTTTTTTCTAAATAAAATCTTGCACATTTATCAGAATGCTCTGATATTCTCAGACATTACTAACAGGGTCCAGCCGAAATTTTGACACATTTTCAGATCACCCTATAGGCCATATTGCATTCTGGGTAGGATTTTGTAGTTTTTTCTAAATAAAATATTGCACATTTATCAGAATTCTCTGATATTCTCAGACATTACTAACAGGGTCCAGCCGAAATTTTGTGCCGAAAACCCCGATCTTTTTGACACATTTTCAGATCACCCTATAGGCCATATTGCATTCTGGGTAGGATTTTGTAGTTTTTTCTAAATAAAATCTTGCGCATTTATCAGAATGCTCTAATATTCTCAGACATTACTGACAGGGTCTAGCCGAAAATGTTGTGCCGAAACCCCCGATCTTTTTGACACATTTCCAGATCACCCTATAGGCCATATTGCATTCTGGGTAGGATTTTGTAGTTTTTTCTAAATAAAATCTTGCGCATTTATCAGAATGCTCTAATATTCTCAGACATTACCAACAGGGTCTAGCCGAAAAGTTTGTGCCGAAAACCCCGATCTTTTTGACACATTTTCAGATCACCCTATAGGCCATATTGCATTCTGGGTAGGATTTTGTAGTTTTTTCTAAATAAAATCTTGCACATTTATTAGAATTCTCTGATATTCTCAGACATTACCAACAGGGTCTAGCCGAAAAGTTTGTGCCGAAACCCCCGATCTTTTTGACACATTTCCAGATCACCCTATAGGCCATATTGCATTCTGGGTAGGATTTTGTAGTTTTTTCTAAATAAAATCT
Organism: Metridium senile; assembly: GCA_949775045.1. Lineage (NCBI taxonomy): Eukaryota > Metazoa > Cnidaria > Anthozoa > Actiniaria > Metridiidae > Metridium > Metridium senile. The sequence goes on from OX459096.1 coordinate 18,473,765, forward strand.
TGCGCATTTATCAGAATGCTCTAATATTCTCAGACATTACCAACAGGGTCTAGTCGAAAAGTTTGTGCCGAAAACCCCGATCTTTTTGACACATTTTCAGATCACCCTATAGGCCATATTGCATTCTGGGTAGGATTTTGTAGTTTTTTCTAAATAAAATCTTGCACATTTATCAGAATGCTCTGATATTCTCAGACATTACTAACAGGGTCCAGCCGAAATTTTGACACATTTTCAGATCACCCTATAGGCCATATTGCATTCTGGGTAGGATTTTGTAGTTTTTTCTAAATAAAATCTTGCACATTTATCAGAATTCTCTGATATTCTCAGACATTACTAACAGGGTCCAGCCGAAATTTTGTGCCGAAAACCCCGATCTTTTTGACACATTTTCAGATCACCCTATAGGCCATATTGCATTCTGGGTAGGATTTTGTAGTTTTTTCTAAATAAAATCTTGCGCATTTATCAGAATGCTCTAATATTCTCAGACATTACCAACAGGGTCTAGCCGAAAAGTTTGTGCCGAAAACCCCGATCTTTTTGACACATTTTCAGATCACCCTATAGGCCATATTGCATTCTGGGTAGGATTTTGTAGTTTTTTCTAAATAAAATCTTGCACATTTATCAGAATGCTCTGATATTCTCAGACATTACTAACAGGGTCCAGCCGAAATTTTGACACATTTTCAGATCACCCTATAGGCCATATTGCATTCTGGGTAGGATTTTGTAGTTTTTTCTAAATAAAATCTTGCACATTTATCAGAATTCTCTGATATTCTCAGACATTACTAACAGGGTCCAGCCGAAATTTTGTGCCGAAAACCCCGATCTTTTTGACACATTTTCAGATCACCCTATAGGCCATATTGCATTCTGGGTAGGATTTTGTAGTTTTTTCTAAATAAAATCTTGCGCATTTATCAGAATGCTCTAATATTCTCAGACATTACCAACAGGGTCTAGCCGAAAAGTTTGTGCCGAAAACCCCGATCTTTTTGACACATTTTCAGATCACCCTATAGGCCATATTGCATTCTGGGTAGGATTTTGTAGTTTTTTCTAAATAAAATCTTGCACATTTATCAGAATGCTCTGATATTCTCAGACATTACTAACAGGGTCCAGCCGAAATTTTGTGCCGAAAACCCCGATCTTTTTGACACATTTTCAGATCACCCTATAGGCCATATTGCATTCTGGGTAGGATTTTGTAGTTTTTTCTAAATAAAATCTTGCGCATTTATCAGAATGCTCTAATATTCTCAGACATTACCAACAGGGTCTAGCCGAAAAGTTTGTGCCGAAAACCCCGATCTTTTTGACACATTTTCAGATCACCCTATAGGCCATATTGCATTCTGGGTAGGATTTTGTAGTTTTTTCTAAATAAAATCTTGCACATTTATCAGAATGCTCTGATATTCTCAGACATTACTAACAGGGTCCAGCCGAAATTTTGACACATTTTCAGATCACCCTATAGGCCATATTGCATTCTGGGTAGGATTTTGTAGTTTTTTCTAAATAAAATCTTGCACATTTATCAGAATTCTCTGATATTCTCAGACATTACCAACAGGGTCTAGCCGAAAAGTTTGTGCCGAAACCCCCGATCTTTTTGACACATTTCCAGATCACCCTATAGGCCATATTGCATTCTGGGTAGGATTTTGTAGTTTTTTCTAAATAAAATCTTGCGCATTTATCAGAATGCTCTAATATTCTCAGACATTACCAACAGGGTCTAGTCGAAAAGTTTGTGCCAAAAACCCCGATCTTTTTGACACATTTTCAGATCACCCTATAGGCCATATTGCATTCTGGGTAGGATTTTGTATTTTTTTCTAAATAAAATCTTGCACATTTATCAGAATGCTCTGATATTCTCAGACATTACTAACAGGGTCCAGCCGAAATTTTGACACATTTTCAGATCACCCTATAGGCCATATTGCATTCTGGGTAGGATTTTGTAGTTTTTTCTAAATAAAATCTTGCACATTTATCAGAATTCTCTGATATTCTCAGACATTACTAACAGGGTCCAGCCGAAATTTTGTGCCGAAAACCCCGATCTTTTTGACACATTTTCAGATCACCCTATAGGCCATATTGCATTCTGGGTAGGATTTTGTAGTTTTTTCTAAATAAAATCTTGCGCATTTATCAGAATGCTCTAATATTCTCAGACATTACCAACAGGGTCTAGCCGAAAAGTTTGTGCCGAAAACCCCGATCTTTTTGACACATTTTCAGATCACCCTATAGGCCATATTGCATTCTGGGTAGGATTTTGTAGTTTTTTCTAAATAAAATCTTGCACATTTATCAGAATTCTCTGATATTCTCAGACATTACTAACAGGGTCCAGCCGAAATTTTGTGCCGAAAACCCCGATCTTTTTGACACATTTTCAGATCACCCTATAGGCCATATTGCATTCTGGGTAGGATTTTGTAGTTTTTTCTAAATAAAATCTTGCGCATTTATCAGAATGCTCTAATATTCTCAGACATTACCAACAGGGTCTAGCCGAAAAGTTTGTGCCGAAAACCCCGATCTTTTTGACACATTTTCAGATCACCCTATAGGCCATATTGCATTCTGGGTAGGATTTTGTAGTTTTTTCTAAATAAAATCTTGCACATTTATCAGAATGCTCTGATATTCTCAGACATTACTAACAGGGTCCAGCCGAAATTTTGTGCCGAAAACCCCGATCTTTTTGACACATGTTCAGATCACCCTATAGGCCATATTGCATTCTGGGTAGTATTTTGTAGTTTTTTTCTAAATAAAATCTTGCGCATTTATCAGAATGCTCTAATATTCTCAGACATTACTAACAGGGTCTAGCCGAAAAGTTTGTGCCGAAAACCCCGATCTTTTTGACACATTTTCAGATCACCCTATAGGCCATATTGCATTCTGGGTAGGATTTTGTAGTTTTTTCTAAATAAAATCTTGCACATTTATCAGAATGCTCTGATATTCTCAGACATTACTAACAGGGTCCAGCCGAAATTTTGACACATTTTCAGATCACCCTATAGGCCATATTGCATTCTGGGTAGGATTTTGTAGTTTTTTCTAAATAAAATCTTGCACATTTATCAGAATTCTCTGATATTCTCAGACATTACTAACAGGGTCCAGCCGAAATTTTGTGCCGAAAACCCCGATCTTTTTGACACATTTTCAGATCACCCTATAGGCCATATTGCATTCTGGGTAGGATTTTGTAGTTTTTTCTAAATAAAATCTTGCGCATTTATCAGAATGCTCTAATATTCTCAGACATTACTGACAGGGTCTAGCCGAAAATGTTGTGCCGTAACCCCCGATCTTTTTGACACATTTCCAGATCACCCTATAGGCCATATTGCATTCTGGGTAGGATTTTGTAGTTTTTTCTAAATAAAATCTTGCGCATTTATCAGAATGCTCTAATATTCTCAGACATTACCAACAGGGTCTAGCCGAAAAGTTTGTGCCGAAAACCCCGATCTTTTTGACACATTTTCAGATCACCCTATAGGCCATATTGCATTCTGGGTAGGATTTTGTAGTTTTTTCTAAATAAAATCTTGCACATTTATCAGAATGCTCTGATATTCTCAGACATTACTAACAGGGTCCAGCCGAAATTTTGACACATTTTCAGATCACCCTATAGGCCATATTGCATTCTGGGTAGGATTTTGTAGTTTTTTCTAAATAAAATCTTGCACATTTATCAGAATTCTCTGATATTCTCAGACATTACTAACAGGGTCCAGCCGAAATTTTGTGCCGAAAACCCCGATCTTTTTGACACATTTTCAGATCACCCTATAGGCCATATTGCATTCTGGGTAGGATTTTGTAGTTTTTTCTAAATAAAATCTTGCACATTTATCAGAATTCTCTGATATTCTCAGACATTACTAACAGGGTCCAGCCGAAATTTTGTGCCGAAAACCCCGATCTTTTTGACACATTTTCAGATCCCCCTATAGGCCATATTGCATTCTGGGTAGGATTTTGTAGTTTTTTCTAAATAAAATCTTGCACATTTATCAGAATGCTCTGATATTCTCAGACATTACTAACAGGGTCCAGCCGAAATTTTGTGCCGAAAACCCCGATCTTTTTGACACATGTTCAGATCACCCTATAGGCCATATTGCATTCTGGGTAGTATTTTGTAGTTTTTTTCTAAATAAAATCTTGCGCATTTATCAGAATGCTCTAATATTCTCAGACATTACTAACAGGGTCTAGCCGAAAAGTTTGTGCCGAAAACCCCGATCTTTTTGACACATTTTCAGATCACCCTATAGGCCATATTGCATTCTGGGTAGGATTTTGTAGTTTTTTCTAAATAAAATCTTGCACATTTATCAGAATGCTCTGATATTCTCAGACATTACTAACAGGGTCCAGCCGAAATTTTGACACATTTTCAGATCACCCTATAGGCCATATTGCATTCTGGGTAGGATTTTGTAGTTTTTTCTAAATAAAATCTTGCACATTTATCAGAATTCTCTGATATTCTCAGACATTACTAACAGGGTCCAGCCGAAATTTTGTGCCGAAAACCCCGATCTTTTTGACACATTTTCAGATCACCCTATAGGCCATATTGCATTCTGGGTAGGATTTTGTAGTTTTTTCTAAATAAAATCTTGCGCATTTATCAGAATGCTCTAATATTCTCAGACATTACTGACAGGGTCTAGCCGAAAATGTTGTGCCGTAACCCCCGATCTTTTTGACACATTTCCAGATCACCCTATAGGCCATATTGCATTCTGGGTAGGATTTTGTAGTTTTTTCTAAATAAAATCTTGCGCATTTATCAGAATGCTCTAATATTCTCAGACATTACCAACAGGGTCTAGCCGAAAAGTTTGTGCCGAAAACCCCGATCTTTTTGACACATTTTCAGATCACCCTATAGGCCATATTGCATTCTGGGTAGGATTTTGTAGTTTTTTCTAAATAAAATCTTGCACATTTATCAGAATGCTCTGATATTCTCAGACATTACTAACAGGGTCCAGCCGAAATTTTGACACATTTTCAGATCACCCTATAGGCCATATTGCATTCTGGGTAGGATTTTGTAGTTTTTTCTAAATAAAATCTTGCACATTTATCAGAATTCTCTGATATTCTCAGACATTACTAACAGGGTCCAGCCGAAATTTTGTGCCGAAAACCCCGATCTTTTTGACACATTTTCAGATCACCCTATAGGCCATATTGCATTCTGGGTAGGATTTTGTAGTTTTTTCTAAATAAAATCTTGCACATTTATCAGAATTCTCTGATATTCTCAGACATTACTAACAGGGTCCAGCCGAAATTTTGTGCCGAAAACCCCGATCTTTTTGACACATTTTCAGATCCCCCTATAGGCCATATTGCATTCTGGGTAGGATTTTATAGTTTTTTCTAAATAAAATCTTGCGCATTTATCAGAATGCTCTAATATTCTCAGACATTACTAACAGGGTCTAGCCGAAAAGTTTGTGCCGAAAACCCCGATCTTTTTGACACATTTTCACATCACCCTATAGGCCATATTGCATTCTGGGTAGGATTTTGTAGTTTTTTCTAAATAAAATCTTGCACATTTATCAGAATTCTCTGATATTCTCAGACATTACCAACAGGGTCTAGCCGAAAAGTTTGTGCCGAAAACCCCGATCTTTTTGACACATGTTCAGATCACCCTATAGGCCATATTGCATTCTGGGTAGGATTTTGTAGTTTTTTCTAAATAAAATCTTGCACATTTATCAGAATTCTCTGATATTCTCAGACATTACTAACAGGGTCCAGCCGAAATTTTGTGCCGAAAACCCCGATCTTTTTGACACATTTTCAGATCACCCTATAGGCCATATTGCATTCTGGGTAGGATTTTGTAGTTTTTTCTAAATAAAATCTTGCACATTTATCAGAATTCTCTGATATTCTCAGACATTACTAACAGTGTCCAGCCGAAATTTTGTACCGAAAACCCCGATCTTTTTGACACATGTTCAGATCACCCTATAGGCCATATTGCATTCTGGGTAGGATTTTGTAGTTTTTTTCTAAATAAAATCTTGCGCATTTATCAGAATGCTCTAATATTCTCAGACATTACTAACAGGGTCTAGCCGAAAAGTTTGTGCCGAAAACCCCGATCTTTTTGACACATTTTCAGATCACCCTATAGGCCATATTGCATTCTGGGTAGGATTTTGTAGTTTTTTCTAAATAAAATCTTGCGCATTTATCAGAATGCTCTAATATTTTCAGACATTACCAACAGGGTCTAGCCGAAAAGTTTGTGCCGAAAACCCCGAACTTTTTGACACATGTTCAGATCACCCTATAGGCCATATTGCATTCTGGGTAGGATTTTGTAGTTTTTTCTAAATAAAATCTTGCACATTTATCAGAATTCTCTGATATTCTCAGACATTACTAACAGGGTCCAGCCGAAATTTTGTGCCGAAAACCCCGATCTTTTTGACACATTTTCAGATCACCCTATAGGCCATATTGCATTCTGGGTAGGATTTTGTAGTTTTTTCTAAATAAAATCTTGCACATTTATCAGAATTCTCTGATATTCTCAGACATTACTAACAGGGTCCAGCCGAAATTTTGTACCGAAAACCCCGATCTTTTTGACACATGTTCAGATCACCCTATAGGCCATATTGCATTCTGGGTAGGATTTTGTAGTTTTTTCTAAATAAAATCTTGCACATTTATCAGAATTCTCTGATATTCTCAGACATTACTAACAGGGTCCAGCCGAAATTTTGTGCCGAAAACCCCGATCTTTTTGACACATTTTCAGATCACCCTATAGGCCATATTGCATTCTGGGTAGGATTTTGTAGTTTTTTCTAAATAAAATCTTGCGCATTTATCAGAATGCTCTAATATTCTCAGACATTACTGACAGGGTCTAGCCGAAAATGTTGTGCCGAAACCCCCGATCTTTTTGACACATTTCCAGATCACCCTATAGGCCATATTGCATTCTGGGTAGGATTTTGTAGTTTTTTCTAAATAAAATCTTGCGCATTTATCAGAATGCTCTAATATTCTCAGACATTACTAACAGGGTCCAGCCGAAATTTTGACACATTTTCAGATCACCCTATAGGCCATATTGCATTCTGGGTAGGATTTTGTAGTTTTTTCTAAATAAAATCTTGCACATTTATCAGAATTCTCTGATATTCTCAGACATTACTAACAGGGTCCAGCCGAAATTTTGTGCCGAAAACCCCGATCTTTTTGACACATTTTCAGATCACCCTATAGGCCATATTGCATTCTGGGTAGGATTTTGTAGTTTTTTCTAAATAAAATCTTGCACATTTATCAGAATGCTCTGATATTCTCAGACATTACTAACAGAGTCCAGCCGAAATTTTGACACATTTTCAGATCACCCTATAGGCCATATTGCATTCTGGGTAGGATTTTGTAGTTTTTTTCTAAATAAAATCTTGCGCATTTATCAGAATGCTCTAATATTCTCAGACATTACCAACAGGGTCTAGCCGAAAAGTTTGTGCCGAAAACCCCGATCTTTTTGACACATTTTCAGATCACCCTATAGGCCATATTGCATTCTGGGTAGGATTTTGTAGTTTTTTCTAAACAAAATCTTGCGCATTTATCAGAATGCTCTAATATTCTCAGACATTACCAACAGGGTCTAGCCGAAAATTTTGTGCCGAAAACCCCGATCTTTTTGACACATTTACAGATCACCCTATAGGCCATATTGCATTCTGGGTAGGATTTTGTAGTTTTTTCTAAATAAAATCTTGCACATTTATCAGAATTCTCTGATATTCTCAGACATTACTAACAGGGTCCAGCCGAAATTTTGTGCCGAAAACCCCGATCTTTTTGACACATTTTCAGATCACCCTATAGGCCATATTGCATTCTGAGTAGGATTTTGTAGTTTTTTCTAAATAAAATCTTGCACATTTATCAGAATGCTCTGATATTCTCAGACATTACTAACAGGGTCCAGCCGAAATTTTGTGCCGAAAACCCCGATCTTTTTGACACATGTTCAGATCACCCTATAGGCCATATTGCATTCTGGGTAGGATTTTGTAGTTTTTTCTAAATAAAATCTTGCGCATTTATCAGAATGCTCTAATATTCTCAGACATTACTAACAGGGTCTAGACGAAAAGTTTGTGCCGAAAACCCCGATCTTTTTTACACATTTTCAGATCACCCTATAGGCCATATTGCATTCTGGGTAGGATTTTGTAGTTTTTTCTAAATAAAATCTTGCACATTTATCAGAATGCTCTGATATTCTCAGACATTACTAACAGGGTCCAGCCGAAATTTTGACACATTTTCAGATCACCCTATAGGCCATATTGCATTCTGGGTAGGATTTTGTAGTTTTTTCTAAATAAAATCTTGCGCATTTATCAGAATGCTCTAATAATCTCAGACATTACTGACAGGGTCTAGCCGAAAATGTTGTGCCGAAACCCCCGATCTTTTTGACACATTTCCAGATCACCCTATAGGCCATATTGCATTCTGGGTAGCATTTTGTAGTTTTTTCTAAATAAAATCTTGCGCATTTATCAGAATGCTCTAATATTCTCAGACATTTCCAACAGGGTCTAGCCGAAAATTTTGTGCCGAAAACCCCGATCTTTTTGACACATTTTCAGATCACCCTATAGGCCATATTGCATTCTGGGTAGGATTTTGTAGTTTTTTCTAAATAAAATCTTGCGCATTTATCAGAATGCTCTGATATTCTCAGACATTACCAACAGGGTCTAGCCGAAAAGTTTGTGCTGAAAACCCCGATCTTTTTGACACATTTTCAGATCACCCTATAGGCCATATTGCATTCTGGGTAGGATTTTGTAGTTTTTTCTAAATAAAATCTTGCACATTTATCAGAATGCTCTGATATTCTCAGACATTACTAACAGGGTCTAGCCGAAATTTTGTGCCGAAAACCCCGATCTTTTTGACACATGTTCAGATCACCCTATAGGCCATATTGCATTCTGGGTAGGATTTTGTAGTTTTTTCTAAATAAAATATTGCACATTTATCAGAATGCTCTGATATTCTCAGACATTACTAACAGGGTCCAGCCGAAATTTTGACACATTTTCAGATCACCCTAAAGGCCATATTGCATTCTGGGTAGGATTTTGTAGTTTTTTCTAAATAAAATCTTGCACATTTATCAGAATTCTCTGATATTCTCAGACATTACTAACAGGGTCCAGCCGAAATTTTGTGCCGAAAACCCCGATCTTTTTGACACATGTTCAGATCACCCTATAGGCCATATTGCATTCTTGGTAGGATTTTGTAGTTTTTTCTAAATAAAATCTTGCGCATTTATCAGAATGCTCTAATATTCTCAGACATTACTAACAGGGTCCAGCCGAAATTTTGTGCCGAAAACCCCGATCTTTTTGACACATTTTCAGATCACCCTATAGGCCATATTGCATTCTGGGTAGGATTTTGTAGTTTTTTCTAAATAAAATCTTGCACATTTATCAGAATGCTCTGATATTCTCAGACATTACTAACAGGGTCCAGCCGAAATTTTGTGCCGAAAACCCCGATCTTTTTGACACATGTTCAGATCACCCTATAGGCCATATTGCATTCTGGGTAGGATTTTGTAGTTTTTTCTAAACAAAATCTTGCGCATTTATCAGAATGCTCTAATATTCTCAGACATTACTAACAGGGTCTAGCCGAAAAGTTTGTGCCGAAAACCCCGATCTTTTTGACACATTTTCAGATCACCCTATAGGCCATATTGCATTCTGGGTAGGATTTTGTAGTTTTTTCTAAATAAAATCTTGCACATTTATCAGAATGCTCTGATATTCTCAGACATTACTAACAGGGTCCAGCCGAAATTTTGTGCCGAAAACCCCGATCTTTTTGACACATGTTCACATCACCCTATAGGCCATATTGCATTCTGGGTAGGATTTTGTAGTTTTTTCTAAATAAAATCTTGCGCATTTATCAGAATGCTCTAATATTCTCAGACATTACTAACAGGGTCTAGCCGAAAAGTTTGTGCCGAAAACCCCGATCTTTTTGACACATTTTCAGATCACCCTATAGGCCATATTGCATTCTGGGTAGGATTTTGTAGTTTTTTCTAAATAAAATCTTGCACATTTATCAGAATGCTCTGATATTCTCAGACATTACTAACAGGGTCCAGCCGAAATTTTGACACATTTTCAGATCACCCTATAGGCCATATTGCATTCTGGGTAGGATTTTGTAGTTTTTTCTAAATAAAATCTTGCGCATTTATCAGAATGCTCTAATATTCTCAGACATTACCAACAGGGTCTAGCCGAAAAGTTTGTGCCGAAAACCCCGATCTTTTTGACACATTTTCAGATCACCCTATAGGCCATATTGCATTCTGGGTAGGATTTTGTAGTTTTTTCTAAATAAAATCTTGCGCATTTATCAGAATGCTCTGATATTCTCAGACATTACTAACAGGGTCTAGCCGAAATTTTGTGCCGAAAACCCCGATCTTTTTGACACATGTTCAGATCACCCTATAGGCCATATTGCATTCTGGGTAGGATTTTGTAGTTTTTTCTAAATAAAATCTTGCACATTTATCAGAATGCTCTGATATTCTCAGACATTACTAACAGGGTCCAGCCGAAATTTTGACACATTTTCAGATCACCCTATAGGCCATATTGCATTCTGGGTAGGATTTTGTAGTTTTTTCTAAATAAAATCTTGCACATTTATCAGAATTCTCTGATATTCTCAGACATTACTAACAGGGTCCAGCCGAAATTTTGTGCCGAAAACCCCGATCTTTTTGACACATTTTCAGATCACCCTATAGGCCATATTGCATTCTGGGTAGGATTTTGTAGTTTTTTCTAAATAAAATCTTGCGCATTTATCAGAATGCTCTAATATTCTCAGACATTACTAACAGGGTCTAGCCGAAAAGTTTGTGCCGAAAACCCCGATCTTTTTGACACATTTTCAGATCACCCTATAGGCCATATTGCATTCTGGGTAGGATTTTGTAGTTTTTTCTAAATAAAATCTTGCACATTTATCAGAATGCTCTGATATTCTCAGACATTACTAACAGGGTCCAGCCGAAATTTTGTGCCGAAAACCCCGATCTTTTTGACACATGTTCAGATCACCCTATAGGCCATATTGCATTCTGGGTAGGATTTTGTAGTTTTTTCTAAATAAAATCTTGCGCATTTATCAGAATGCTCTAATATTCTCAGACATTACTAACAGGGTCTAGCCGAAAAGTTTGTGCCGAAAACCCCGATCTTTTTGACACATTTTCAGATCACCCTATAGGCCATATTGCATTCTGGGTAGGATTTTGTAGTTTTTTCTAAATAAAATCTTGCACATTTATCAGAATGCTCTGATATTCTCAGACATTACTAACAGGGTCCAGCCGAAATTTTGACACATTTTCAGATCACCCTATAGGCCATATTGCATTCTGGGTAGGATTTTGTAGTTTTTTCTAAATAAAATCTTGCGCATTTATCAGAATGCTCTAATATTCTCAGACATTACCAACAGGGTCTAGCCGAAAAGTTTGTGCCGAAAACCCCGATCTTTTTGACACATTTTCAGATCACCCTATAGGCCATATTGCATTCTGGGTAGGATTTTGTAGTTTTTTCTAAATAAAATCTTGCGCATTTATCAGAATGCTCTGATATTCTCAGACATTACTAACAGGGTCTAGCCGAAATTTTGTGCCGAAAACCCCGATCTTTTTGACACATGTTCAGATCACCCTATAGGCCATATTGCATTCTGGGTAGGATTTTGTAGTTTTTTCTAAATAAAATCTTGCACATTTATCAGAATGCTCTGATATTCTCAGACATTACTAACAGGGTCCAGCCGAAATTTTGACACATTTTCAGATCACCCTATAGGCCATATTGCATTCTGGGTAGGATTTTGTAGTTTTTTCTAAATAAAATCTTGCACATTTATCAGAATTCTCTGATATTCTCAGACATTACTAACAGGGTCCAGCCGAAATTTTGTGCCGAAAACCCCGATCTTTTTGACACATTTTCAGATCACCCTATAGGCCATATTGCATTCTGGGTAGGATTTTGTAGTTTTTTCTAAACAAAATCTTGCGCATTTATCAGAATGCTCTAATATTCTCAGACATTACCAACAGGGTCTAGCCGAAAATTTTGTGCCGAAAACCCCGATCTTTTTGACACATTTACAGATCACCCTATAGGCCATATTGCATTCTGGGTAGGATTTTGTAGTTTTTTCTAAATAAAATCTTGCACATTTATCAGAATTCTCTGATATTCTCAGACATTACTAACAGGGTCCAGCCGAAATTTTGTGCCGAAAACCCCGATCTTTTTGACACATTTTCAGATCACCCTATAAGCCATATTGCATTCTGGGTAGAATTTTGTAGTTTTTTCTAAATAAAATCTTGCACATTTATCAGAATGCTCTGATATTCTCAGACATTACTAACAGGGTCTAGCCGAAATTTTGTGCCGAAAACCCCGATCTTTTTGACACATGTTCAGATCACCCTATAGGCCATATTGCATTCTGGGTAGGATTTTGTAGTTTTTTCTAAATAACATATTGCGCATTTATCAGAATGCTCTAATATTCTCAGACATTACTAACAGGGTCTAGCCGAAAAGTTTGTGCCGAAAACCCCGATCTTTTTGACACATTTTCAGATCACCCTATAGGCCATATTGCATTCTGGGTAGGATTTTGTAGTTTTTTCTAAACAAAATCTTGCGCATTTATCAGAATGCTCTAATATTCTCAGACATTACCAACAGGGTCTAGCCGAAAATTTTGTGCCGAAAACCCCGATCTTTTTGACACATTTACAGATCACCCTATAGGCCATATTGCATTCTGGGTAGGATTTTGTAGTTTTTTCTAAATAAAATCTTGCACATTTATCAGAATTCTCTGATATTCTCAGACATTACTAACAGGGTCCAGCCGAAATTTTGTGCCGAAAACCCCGATCTTTTTGACACATTTTCAGATCACCCTATAGGCCATATTGCATTCTGGGTAGGATTTTGTAGTTTTTTCTAAATAAAATCTTGCACATTTATCAGAATGCTCTGATATTCTCAGACATTACTAACAGGGTCCAGCCGAAATTTTGTGCCGAAAACCCCGATCTTTTTGACACATGTTCAGATCACCCTATAGGCCATATTGCATTCTGGGTAGGATTTTGTAGTTTTTTCTAAATAAAATCTTGCGCATTTATCAGAATTCTCTGATATTCTCAGACATTACTAACAGGGTCCAGCCGAAATTTTGTGCCGAAAACCCCGATCTTTTTGACACATTTTCAGATCACCCTATAGGCCATATTGCATTCTGGGTAGGATTTTGTAGTTTTTTCTAAATAAAATCTTGCACATTTATCAGAATGCTCTGATATTCTCAGACATTACTAACAGGGTCCAGCCGAAATTTTCTGCCGAAAACCCCGATCTTTTTGACACATGTTCAGATCACCCTATAGGCCATATTGCATTCTGGGTAGGATTTTGTAGTTTTTTCTAAATAAAATCTTGCGCATTTATCAGAATGCTCTAATATTCTCAGACATTACTAACAGGGTCTAGCCGAAAAGTTTGTGCCGAAAACCCCGATCTTTTTGACACATTTCCAGATCACCCTATAGGCCATATTGCATTCTGGGTAGGATTTTGTAGTTTTTTCTAAATAAAATCTTGCCCATTTATCAGAATTCTCTGATATTCTCAGACATTACTAACAGGGTCCAGCCGAAAATGTTGTGCCGAAACCCCCGATCTTTTTGACACATTTCCAGATCACTCTATAGGCCATATTGCATTCTGGGTAGGATTTTGTAGTTTTTTCTAAATAAAATCTTGCGCATTTATCAGAATGCTCTGATATTCTCAGACATTACTAACAGTGTCCAGCCGAAATTTTGTACCGAAAACCCCGATCTTTTTGACACATGTTCAGATCACCCTATAGGCCATATTGCATTCTGGGTAGGATTTTGTAGTTTTTTTCTAAATAAAATCTTGCGCATTTATCAGAATGCTCTAATATTCTCAGACATTACTAACAGGGTCTAGCCGAAAAGTTTGTGCCGAAAACCCCGATCTTTTTGACACATTTTCAGATCACCCTATAGGCCATATTGCATTCTGGGTAGGATTTTGTAGTTTTTTCTAAATAAAATCTTGCGCATTTATCAGAATGCTCTAATATTTTCAGACATTACCAACAGGGTCTAGCCGAAAAGTTTGTGCCGAAAACCCCGAACTTTTTGACACATGTTCAGATCACCCTATAGGCCATATTGCATTCTGGGTAGGATTTTGTAGTTTTTTCTAAATAAAATCTTGCACATTTATCAGAATTCTCTGATATTCTCAGACATTACTAACAGGGTCCAGCCGAAATTTTGTGCCGAAAACCCCGATCTTTTTGACACATTTTCAGATCACCCTATAGGCCATATTGCATTCTGGGTAGGATTTTGTAGTTTTTTCTAAATAAAATCTTGCACATTTATCAGAATTCTCTGATATTCTCAGACATTACTAACAGGGTCCAGCCGAAATTTTGTACCGAAAACCCCGATCTTTTTGACACATGTTCAGATCACCCTATAGGCCATATTGCATTCTGGGTAGGATTTTGTAGTTTTTTCTAAATAAAATCTTGCACATTTATCAGAATTCTCTGATATTCTCAGACATTACTAACAGGGTCCAGCCGAAATTTTGTGCCGAAAACCCCGATCTTTTTGACACATTTTCAGATCACCCTATAGGCCATATTGCATTCTGGGTAGGATTTTGTAGTTTTTTCTAAATAAAATCTTGCGCATTTATCAGAATGCTCTAATATTCTCAGACATTACTGACAGGGTCTAGCCGAAAATGTTGTGCCGAAACCCCCGATCTTTTTGACACATTTCCAGATCACCCTATAGGCCATATTGCATTCTGGGTAGGATTTTGTAGTTTTTTCTAAATAAAATCTTGCGCATTTATCAGAATGCTCTAATATTCTCAGACATTACTAACAGGGTCCAGCCGAAATTTTGACACATTTTCAGATCACCCTATAGGCCATATTGCATTCTGGGTAGGATTTTGTAGTTTTTTCTAAATAAAATCTTGCACATTTATCAGAATTCTCTGATATTCTCAGACATTACTAACAGGGTCCAGCCGAAATTTTGTGCCGAAAACCCCGATCTTTTTGACACATTTTCAGATCACCCTATAGGCCATATTGCATTCTGGGTAGGATTTTGTAGTTTTTTCTAAATAAAATCTTGCACATTTATCAGAATGCTCTGATATTCTCAGACATTACTAACAGGGTCCAGCCGAAATTTTGACACATTTTCAGATCACCCTATAGGCCATATTGCATTCTGGGTAGGATTTTGTAGTTTTTTTCTAAATAAAATCTTGCGCATTTATCAGAATGCTCTAATATTCTCAGACATTACCAACAGGGTCTAGCCGAAAAGTTTGTGCCGAAAACCCCGATCTTTTTGACACATTTTCAGATCACCCTATAGGCCATATTGCATTCTGGGTAGGATTTTGTAGTTTTTTCTAAACAAAATCTTGCGCATTTATCAGAATGCTCTAATATTCTCAGACATTACCAACAGGGTCTAGCCGAAAATTTTGTGCCGAAAACCCCGATCTTTTTGACACATTTACAGATCACCCTATAGGCCATATTGCATTCTGGGTAGGATTTTGTAGTTTTTTCTAAATAAAATCTTGCACATTTATCAGAATTCTCTGATATTCTCAGACATTACTAACAGGGTCCAGCCGAAATTTTGTGCCGAAAACCCCGATCTTTTTGACACATTTTCAGATCACCCTATAGGCCATATTGCATTCTGAGTAGGATTTTGTAGTTTTTTCTAAATAAAATCTTGCACATTTATCAGAATGCTCTGATATTCTCAGACATTACTAACAGGGTCCAGCCGAAATTTTGTGCCGAAAACCCCGATCTTTTTGACACATGTTCAGATCACCCTATAGGCCATATTGCATTCTGGGTAGGATTTTGTAGTTTTTTCTAAATAAAATCTTGCGCATTTATCAGAATGCTCTAATATTCTCAGACATTACTAACAGGGTCTAGACGAAAAGTTTGTGCCGAAAACCCCGATCTTTTTTACACATTTTCAGATCACCCTATAGGCCATATTGCATTCTGGGTAGGATTTTGTAGTTTTTTCTAAATAAAATCTTGCACATTTATCAGAATGCTCTGATATTCTCAGACATTACTAACAGGGTCCAGCCGAAATTTTGACACATTTTCAGATCACCCTATAGGCCATATTGCATTCTGGGTAGGATTTTGTAGTTTTTTCTAAATAAAATCTTGCGCATTTATCAGAATGCTCTAATAATCTCAGACATTACTGACAGGGTCTAGCCGAAAATGTTGTGCCGAAACCCCCGATCTTTTTGACACATTTCCAGATCACCCTATAGGCCATATTGCATTCTGGGTAGCATTTTGTAGTTTTTTCTAAATAAAATCTTGCGCATTTATCAGAATGCTCTAATATTCTCAGACATTTCCAACAGGGTCTAGCCGAAAATTTTGTGCCGAAAACCCCGATCTTTTTGACACATTTTCAGATCACCCTATAGGCCATATTGCATTCTGGGTAGGATTTTGTAGTTTTTTCTAAATAAAATCTTGCGCATTTATCAGAATGCTCTGATATTCTCAGACATTACCAACAGGGTCTAGCCGAAAAGTTTGTGCTGAAAACCCCGATCTTTTTGACACATTTTCAGATCACCCTATAGGCCATATTGCATTCTGGGTAGGATTTTGTAGTTTTTTCTAAATAAAATCTTGCACATTTATCAGAATGCTCTGATATTCTCAGACATTACTAACAGGGTCTAGCCGAAATTTTGTGCCGAAAACCCCGATCTTTTTGACACATGTTCAGATCACCCTATAGGCCATATTGCATTCTGGGTAGGATTTTGTAGTTTTTTCTAAATAAAATATTGCACATTTATCAGAATGCTCTGATATTCTCAGACATTACTAACAGGGTCCAGCCGAAATTTTGACACATTTTCAGATCACCCTAAAGGCCATATTGCATTCTGGGTAGGATTTTGTAGTTTTTTCTAAATAAAATCTTGCACATTTATCAGAATTCTCTGATATTCTCAGACATTACTAACAGGGTCCAGCCGAAATTTTGTGCCGAAAACCCCGATCTTTTTGACACATGTTCAGATCACCCTATAGGCCATATTGCATTCTTGGTAGGATTTTGTAGTTTTTTCTAAATAAAATCTTGCGCATTTATCAGAATGCTCTAATATTCTCAGACATTACTAACAGGGTCCAGCCGAAATTTTGTGCCGAAAACCCCGATCTTTTTGACACATTTTCAGATCACCCTATAGGCCATATTGCATTCTGGGTAGGATTTTGTAGTTTTTTCTAAATAAAATCTTGCACATTTATCAGAATGCTCTGATATTCTCAGACATTACTAACAGGGTCCAGCCGAAATTTTGTGCCGAAAACCCCGATCTTTTTGACACATGTTCAGATCACCCTATAGGCCATATTGCATTCTGGGTAGGATTTTGTAGTTTTTTCTAAACAAAATCTTGCGCATTTATCAGAATGCTCTAATATTCTCAGACATTACTAACAGGGTCTAGCCGAAAAGTTTGTGCCGAAAACCCCGATCTTTTTGACACATTTTCAGATCACCCTATAGGCCATATTGCATTCTGGGTAGGATTTTGTAGTTTTTTCTAAATAAAATCTTGCACATTTATCAGAATGCTCTGATATTCTCAGACATTACTAACAGGGTCCAGCCGAAATTTTGTGCCGAAAACCCCGATCTTTTTGACACATGTTCAGATCACCCTATAGGCCATATTGCATTCTGGGTAGGATTTTGTAGTTTTTTCTAAATAAAATCTTGCGCATTTATCAGAATGCTCTAATATTCTCAGACATTACTAACAGGGTCTAGCCGAAAAGTTTGTGCCGAAAACCCCGATCTTTTTGACACATTTTCAGATCACCCTATAGGCCATATTGCATTCTGGGTAGGATTTTGTAGTTTTTTCTAAATAAAATCTTGCACATTTATCAGAATGCTCTGATATTCTCAGACATTACTAACAGGGTCCAGCCGAAATTTTGACACATTTTCAGATCACCCTATAGGCCATATTGCATTCTGGGTAGGATTTTGTAGTTTTTTCTAAATAAAATCTTGCGCATTTATCAGAATGCTCTAATATTCTCAGACATTACCAACAGGGTCTAGCCGAAAAGTTTGTGCCGAAAACCCCGATCTTTTTGACACATTTTCAGATCACCCTATAGGCCATATTGCATTCTGGGTAGGATTTTGTAGTTTTTTCTAAATAAAATCTTGCGCATTTATCAGAATGCTCTGATATTCTCAGACATTACTAACAGGGTCTAGCCGAAATTTTGTGCCGAAAACCCCGATCTTTTTGACACATGTTCAGATCACCCTATAGGCCATATTGCATTCTGGGTAGGATTTTGTAGTTTTTTCTAAATAAAATCTTGCACATTTATCAGAATGCTCTGATATTCTCAGACATTACTAACAGGGTCCAGCCGAAATTTTGACACATTTTCAGATCACCCTATAGGCCATATTGCATTCTGGGTAGGATTTTGTAGTTTTTTCTAAATAAAATCTTGCACATTTATCAGAATTCTCTGATATTCTCAGACATTACTAACAGGGTCCAGCCGAAATTTTGTGCCGAAAACCCCGATCTTTTTGACACATTTTCAGATCACCCTATAGGCCATATTGCATTCTGGGTAGGATTTTGTAGTTTTTTCTAAATAAAATCTTGCGCATTTATCAGAATGCTCTAATATTCTCAGACATTACTAACAGGGTCTAGCCGAAAAGTTTGTGCCGAAAACCCCGATCTTTTTGACACATTTTCAGATCACCCTATAGGCCATATTGCATTCTGGGTAGGATTTTGTAGTTTTTTCTAAATAAAATCTTGCACATTTATCAGAATGCTCTGATATTCTCAGACATTACTAACAGGGTCCAGCCGAAATTTTGTGCCGAAAACCCCGATCTTTTTGACACATGTTCAGATCACCCTATAGGCCATATTGCATTCTGGGTAGGATTTTGTAGTTTTTTCTAAATAAAATCTTGCGCATTTATCAGAATGCTCTAATATTCTCAGACATTACTAACAGGGTCTAGCCGAAAAGTTTGTGCCGAAAACCCCGATCTTTTTGACACATTTTCAGATCACCCTATAGGCCATATTGCATTCTGGGTAGGATTTTGTAGTTTTTTCTAAATAAAATCTTGCACATTTATCAGAATGCTCTGATATTCTCAGACATTACTAACAGGGTCCAGCCGAAATTTTGACACATTTTCAGATCACCCTATAGGCCATATTGCATTCTGGGTAGGATTTTGTAGTTTTTTCTAAATAAAATCTTGCGCATTTATCAGAATGCTCTAATATTCTCAGACATTACCAACAGGGTCTAGCCGAAAAGTTTGTGCCGAAAACCCCGATCTTTTTGACACATTTTCAGATCACCCTATAGGCCATATTGCATTCTGGGTAGGATTTTGTAGTTTTTTCTAAATAAAATCTTGCGCATTTATCAGAATGCTCTGATATTCTCAGACATTACTAACAGGGTCTAGCCGAAATTTTGTGCCGAAAACCCCGATCTTTTTGACACATGTTCAGATCACCCTATAGGCCATATTGCATTCTGGGTAGGATTTTGTAGTTTTTTCTAAATAAAATCTTGCACATTTATCAGAATGCTCTGATATTCTCAGACATTACTAACAGGGTCCAGCCGAAATTTTGACACATTTTCAGATCACCCTATAGGCCATATTGCATTCTGGGTAGGATTTTGTAGTTTTTTCTAAATAAAATCTTGCACATTTATCAGAATTCTCTGATATTCTCAGACATTACTAACAGGGTCCAGCCGAAATTTTGTGCCGAAAACCCCGATCTTTTTGACACATTTTCAGATCACCCTATAGGCCATATTGCATTCTGGGTAGGATTTTGTAGTTTTTTCTAAACAAAATCTTGCGCATTTATCAGAATGCTCTAATATTCTCAGACATTACCAACAGGGTCTAGCCGAAAATTTTGTGCCGAAAACCCCGATCTTTTTGACACATTTACAGATCACCCTATAGGCCATATTGCATTCTGGGTAGGATTTTGTAGTTTTTTCTAAATAAAATCTTGCACATTTATCAGAATTCTCTGATATTCTCAGACATTACTAACAGGGTCCAGCCGAAATTTTGTGCCGAAAACCCCGATCTTTTTGACACATTTTCAGATCACCCTATAAGCCATATTGCATTCTGGGTAGAATTTTGTAGTTTTTTCTAAATAAAATCTTGCACATTTATCAGAATGCTCTGATATTCTCAGACATTACTAACAGGGTCTAGCCGAAATTTTGTGCCGAAAACCCCGATCTTTTTGACACATGTTCAGATCACCCTATAGGCCATATTGCATTCTGGGTAGGATTTTGTAGTTTTTTCTAAATAACATATTGCGCATTTATCAGAATGCTCTAATATTCTCAGACATTACTAACAGGGTCTAGCCGAAAAGTTTGTGCCGAAAACCCCGATCTTTTTGACACATTTTCAGATCACCCTATAGGCCATATTGCATTCTGGGTAGGATTTTGTAGTTTTTTCTAAACAAAATCTTGCGCATTTATCAGAATGCTCTAATATTCTCAGACATTACCAACAGGGTCTAGCCGAAAATTTTGTGCCGAAAACCCCGATCTTTTTGACACATTTACAGATCACCCTATAGGCCATATTGCATTCTGGGTAGGATTTTGTAGTTTTTTCTAAATAAAATCTTGCACATTTATCAGAATTCTCTGATATTCTCAGACATTACTAACAGGGTCCAGCCGAAATTTTGTGCCGAAAACCCCGATCTTTTTGACACATTTTCAGATCACCCTATAGGCCATATTGCATTCTGGGTAGGATTTTGTAGTTTTTTCTAAATAAAATCTTGCACATTTATCAGAATGCTCTGATATTCTCAGACATTACTAACAGGGTCCAGCCGAAATTTTGTGCCGAAAACCCCGATCTTTTTGACACATGTTCAGATCACCCTATAGGCCATATTGCATTCTGGGTAGGATTTTGTAGTTTTTTCTAAATAAAATCTTGCGCATTTATCAGAATTCTCTGATATTCTCAGACATTACTAACAGGGTCCAGCCGAAATTTTGTGCCGAAAACCCCGATCTTTTTGACACATTTTCAGATCACCCTATAGGCCATATTGCATTCTGGGTAGGATTTTGTAGTTTTTTCTAAATAAAATCTTGCACATTTATCAGAATGCTCTGATATTCTCAGACATTACTAACAGGGTCCAGCCGAAATTTTCTGCCGAAAACCCCGATCTTTTTGACACATGTTCAGATCACCCTATAGGCCATATTGCATTCTGGGTAGGATTTTGTAGTTTTTTCTAAATAAAATCTTGCGCATTTATCAGAATGCTCTAATATTCTCAGACATTACTAACAGGGTCTAGCCGAAAAGTTTGTGCCGAAAACCCCGATCTTTTTGACACATTTCCAGATCACCCTATAGGCCATATTGCATTCTGGGTAGGATTTTGTAGTTTTTTCTAAATAAAATCTTGCCCATTTATCAGAATTCTCTGATATTCTCAGACATTACTAACAGGGTCCAGCCGAAAATGTTGTGCCGAAACCCCCGATCTTTTTGACACATTTCCAGATCACTCTATAGGCCATATTGCATTCTGGGTAGGATTTTGTAGTTTTTTCTAAATAAAATCTTGCGCATTTATCAGAATGCTCTAATATTCTCAGACATTACCAACAGGGTCTAGCCGAAAAGTTTGTGCCGAAAACCCCGATCTTTTTGACACATTTTCAGATCACCCTATAGGCCATATTGCATTCTGGGTAGGATTTTGTAGTTTTTTCTAAATAAAATCTTGCACATTTATCAGAATGCTCTGATATTCTCAGACATTACTAACAGGGTCCAGCCGAAATTTTGTGCCGAAAACCCCGATCTTTTTGACACATGTTCAGATCACCCTATAGGCCATATTGCATTCTGGGTAGGATCTTGTAGTTTTTTCTAAATAGAATCTTGCGCATTTATCAGAATGCTCTAATATTCTCAGACATTACTAACAGGGTCCAGCCGAAATTTTGTGCCGAAAACCCCGATCTTTTTGACACATTTTCAGATCACCCTATAGGCCATATTGCATTCTGGGTAGGATTTTGTAGTTTTTTCTAAATAAAATCTTGCACATTTATCAGAATTCTCTGATATTCTCAGACATTACTAACAGGGTCCAGCCGAAATTTTGTGCCGAAAACCCCGATCTTTTTGACACATTTTCAGATCACCCTATAGGCCATATTGCATTCTGGGTAGGATTTTGTAGTTTTTTCTAAATAAAATCTTGCACATTTATCAGAATGCTCTATTATTCTCAGACATTACTAACAGGGTCCAGCCGAAATTTTGTGCCGAAAACCCCGATCTTTTTGACACATGTTCAGATCACCCTATAGGCCATATTGCATTCTGGGTAGGATTTTGTAGTTTTTTCTAAATAAAATCTTGCGCATTTATCAGAATGCTCTAATATTCTCAGACATTACTAACAGGGTCTAGCCGAAAAGTTTGTGCCGAAAACCCCGATCTTTTTGACACATTTCCAGATCACCCTATAGGCCATATTGCATTCTGGGTAGGATTTTGTAGTTTTTTCTAAATAAAATCTTGCACATTTATCAGAATGCTCTGATATTCTCAGACATTACTAACAGGGTCCAGCCGAAATTTTGTGCCGGAAACCCCGATCTTTTTGACACATGTTCAGATCACCCTATAGGCCATATTGCATTCTGGGTAGGATTTTGTAGTTTTTTCTAAATAAAATCTTGCGCATTTATCAGAATGCTCTAATATTCTCAGACATTACTAACAGGGTCTAGCCGAAAAGTTTGTGCCGAAAACCCCGATCTTTTTGACACATTTTCAGATCACCCTATAGGCCATATTGCATTCTGGGTAGGATTTTGTAGTTTTTTCTAAATAAAATCTTGCACATTTATCAGAATGCTCTGATATTCTCAGACATTACTAACAGGGTCCAGCCGAAATTTTGACACATTTTTAGATCACCCTATAGGCCATATTGCATTCTGGGTAGGATTTTGTAGTTTTTTCTAAATAAAATATTGCACATTTATCAGAATGCTCTGATATTCTCAGACATTACTAACAGGGTCCAGCCGAAATTTTGTGCGGAAAACCCCGATCTTTTTGACACATGTTCAGATCACCCTATAGGCCATATTGCATTCTGGGTAGAATTTTGTAGTTTTTTCTAAATAAAATATTGCACATTTATCAGAATGCTCTGATATTCTCAGACATTACTAACAGGGTCCAGCCGAAAGTTTGTGCCGAAAACCCCGATCTTTTTGACACATTTTCAGATCACCCTATAGGCCATATTGCATTCTGGGTAGGATTTTGTAGTTTTTTCTAAATAAAATCTTGCACATTTATCAGAATGCTCTGATATTCTCAGACATTACTAACAGGGTCCAGCCGAAATTTTGACACATTTTCAGATCACCCTATAGGCCATATTGCATTCTGGGTAGGATTTTGTAGTTTTTTCTAAATAAAATCTTGCGCATTTATCAGAATGCTCTAATATTCTCAGACATTACTAACAGGGTCTAGCCGAAAAGTTTGTGCCGAAAACCCCGATCTTTTTGACACATTTTCAGATCACCCTATAGGCCATATTGCATTCTGGGTAGGATTTTGTAGTTTTTTCTAAATAAAATCTTGCGCATTTATCAGAATGCTCTAATATTCTCAGACATTACTAACAGGGTCCAGCCGAAATTTTGACACATTTTCAGATCACCCTATAGGCCATATTGCATTCTGGGTAGGATTTTGTAGTTTTTTTCTAAATAAAATCTTGCACATTTATCAGAATGCTCTGATATTCTCAGACATTACTAACAGGGTCCAGCCGAAATTTTGTGCCGAAAACCCCGATCTTTTTGACACATTTTCAGGTCACCCTATAGGCCATATTGCATTCTGGGTAGGATTTTGCAGTTTTTTCTAAACAAAATCTTGCGCATTTATCAGAATGCTCTGATATTCTCAGACATTACCAACAGGGTCTAGCCGAAAATTTTGTGCCGAAAACCCCGATCTTTTTGACACATGTTCAGATCACCCTATAGGCCATATTGCATTCTGGGTAGGATTTTGTAGTTTTTTCTAAATAAAATCTTGCGCATTTATCAGAATGCTCTAATATTCTCAGACATTACTAACAGGGTCTAGCCGAAAAGTTTGTGCCGAAAACCCCGATCTTTTTGACACATTTTCAGATCACCCTATAGGCCATATTGCATTCTGGGTAGCATTTTGTAGTTTTTTCTAAATAAAATCTTGCACATTTATCAGAATGCTCTGATATTCTCAGACATTACTAACAGGGTCCAGCCGAAAATTTTGTGCCGAAAAACCCGTTCTTTTTGACACATTTTCAGATCACCCTATAGGCCATATTGCATTCTGGGTAGGATTTTGTAGTTTTTTCTAAATAAAATCTTGCGCATTGATCAGAATGCACTAATATTCTCAGACATTACTAACAGGGTCTAGCCAAACATTTTGTGCCGAAAACCCCGATCTTTTTGACACATTTTCACATCACCTTATAGGCCATATTGCATTCTGGGTAGGATTTTGTACTTTTTTCTAAATAAAATCTTGCGCATTTATCAGAATGCTCTAATATTCTCAGACATTACTGACAGGGTCTAGCCGAAAATGTTGTGCCGAAAACCCCGATCTTTTTGACACATTTCCAGATCACACTATAGGCCATATTGCATTCTGGCTAGGATTTTGTAGTTTTTTCTAAATAAAATCTTGCGCATTTATCAGAATGCTCTAATATTCTCAGACATTACTAACAGGGTCTAGCCGAAAAGTTTGTGCCGAAAACCCCGATCTTTTTGACACATTTTCAGATCACCCTATAGGCCATATTGCATTCTGGGTAGGATTTTGTAGTTTTTTCTAAATAAAATCTTGCACATTTATCAGAATGCTCTGATATTCTCAGACATTACTAACAGGGTCCAGCCGAAAATTTTTTGCCGAAAACCCCGATCTTTTTGACACATTTTCAGATCACCCTATAGGCCATATTGCATTCTGGGTAGGATTTTGTAGTTTTTTCTAAATAAAATCTTGCACATTTATCAGAATGCTCTAATATTCTCAGACATTACTAACAGGGTCTAGCCGAAAATTTTGTGCCGAAAACCCCGATCTTTTTGACACATTTTCAGTTCACCCTATAGTCCATATTGCATTCTGGGTAGGATTTTGTAGTTTTTTTTAAATAAAATCTTGCACATTTATCAGAATGCTCTAATATTCTCAGACATTACTAACAGGGTCTAGCCGAAAATTTTGTGTTGAAAACCCCGATCTTTTTGACACATTTTCAGATCACCCTATAGGCCATATTGCATTCTGGGTAGGATTTTGTAGTTTTTTCTAAATAAAATCTTGCGCATTTATCAGAATGCTCTAATATTCTCAGACATTACTAACAGGGTCTAGCCGAAAAGTTTGTGCCGAAAACCCCGATCTTTTTGACACATTTTCAGATCACCCTATAGGCCATATTGCATTCTGGGTAGGATTTTGTAGTTTTTTCTAAATAAAATCTTGCACATTTATCAGAATGCTCTGATATTCTCAGACATTACTAACAGGGTCCAGCCGAAATTTTGTGCCGAAAACCCCGATCTTTTTGACACATGTTCAGATCACCCTATAGGCCATATTGCATTCTGGGTAGGATTTTGTAGTTTTTTTGTAAATAAAATCTTGCGCATTTATCAGAATGCTCTAATATTCTCAGACATTACTAACAGGGTCTAGCCGAAAAGTTTGTGCAGAAAACCCCGATCTTTTTGACACATTTTCAGATCACCCTATAAGCCATATTGCATTCTGGGTAGGATTTTGTAGTTTTTTCTAAATAAAATCTTGCACATTTATCAGAATGCTCTGATATTCTCAGACATTACTAACAGGGTCCAGCCGAAATTTTGACACATTTTCAGATCACCCTATAGGCCATATTGCATTCTGGGTAGGATTTTGTAGTTTTTTCTAAATAAAATCTTGCACATTTATCAGAATGCTCTGATATTCTCAGACATTACTAACAGGGTCCAGCCGAAATTTTGTGCCGAAAACCCCGATCTTTTTGACACATTTTCAGGTCACCCTATAGGCCATATTGCATTCTGGGTAGGATTTTGCAGTTTTTTCTAAACAAAATCTTGCGCATTTATCAGAATGCTCTGATATTCTCAGACATTACCAACAGGGTCTAGCCGAAAATTTTGTGCCGAAAACCCCGATCTTTTTGACACATGTTCAGATCACCCTATAGGCCATATTGCATTCTGGGTAGGATTTTGTAGTTTTTTCTAAATAAAATCTTGCGCATTTATCAGAATGCTCTAATATTCTCAGACATTACTAACAGGGTCTAGCCGAAAAGTTTGTGCCGAAAACCCCGATCTTTTTGACACATTTTCAGATCACCCTATAGGCCATATTGCATTCTGGGTAGGATTTTGTACTTTTTTCTAAATAAAATCTTGCGCATTTATCAGAATGCTCTAATATTCTCAGACATTACTGACAGGGTCTAGCCGAAAAGTTTGTGCCGAAAACCCCGATCTTTTTGACACATTTCCAGATCACCCTATAGGCCATATTGCATTCTGGGTAGGATTTTGTAGTTTTTTCTAAATAAAATCTTGCACATTTATCAGAATGCTCTGATATTCTCAGACATTACTAACAGGGTCCAGTCGAAATTTTGACACATTTTCAGATCACCCTATAGGCCATATTGCATTCTGGGTAGAATTTTGTAGTTTTTTCTAAATAAAATATTGCACATTTATCAGAATGCTCTGAT
The DNA here is from genome assembly GCA_949775045.1 of Metridium senile. Lineage (NCBI taxonomy): Eukaryota > Metazoa > Cnidaria > Anthozoa > Actiniaria > Metridiidae > Metridium > Metridium senile. The sequence continues at coordinate 18,501,058 of OX459096.1, forward strand.
ATTCTCAGACATTACTAACAGGGTCCAGCCGAAAGTTTGTGCCGAAAACCCCGATCTTTTTGACACATTTTCAGATCACCCTATAGGCCATATTGCATTCTGGGTAGGATTTTGTAGTTTTTTCTAAATAAAATCTTGCACATTTATCAGAATGCTCTGATATTCTCAGACATTACTAACAGGGTCCAGCCGAAAGTTTGTGCCGAAAACCCCGATCTTTTTGACACATTTTCAGATCACCCTATAGGCCATATTGCATTCTGGGTAGGATTTTGTAGTTTTTTCTAAATAAAATCTTGCACATTTATCAGAATGCTCTAATATTCTCAGACATTACTAACAGGGTCTAGCCGAAAAGTTTGTGCCGAAAACCCCGATCTTTTTGACACATTTCCAGATCACCCTATAGGCCATATTGCATTCTGGGTAGGATTTTGTAGTTTTTTCTAAATAAAATCTTGCACATTTATCAGAATGCTCTGATATTCTCAGACATTACTAACAGGGTCCAGCCGAAATTTTGACACATTTTCAGATCACCCTATAGGCCATATTGCATTCTGGGTAGAATTTTGTAGTTTTTTCTAAATAAAATCTTGCACATTTATCAGAATGCTCTGATATTCTCAGACATTACTAACAGGGTCCAGCCGAAAGTTTGTGCCGAAAACCCCGATCTTTTTGACACATTTTCAGTTCACCCTATAGGCCATATTGCATTCTGGGTAGGATTTTGTAGTTTTTTCTAAATAAAATCTTGCACATTTATCAGAATGCTCTAATATTCTCAGACATTACTAACAGGGTCTAGCCGAAAATTTTGTGTTGAAAACCCCGATCTTTTTGACACATTTTCAGATCACCCTATAGGCCATATTGCATTCTGGGTAGGATTTTGTAGTTTTTTCTAAATAAAATCTTGCGCATTTATCAGAATGCTCTAATATTCTCAGACATTACTAACAGGGTCTAGCCGAAAAGTTTGTGCCGAAAACCCCGATCTTTTTGACACATTTTCAGATCACCCTATAGGCCATATTGCATTCTGGGTAGGATTTTGTAGTTTTTTCTAAATAAAATCTTGCACATTTATCAAAATGCTCTGATATTCTCAGACATTACTAACAGGGTCCAGCCGAAATTTTGTGCCGAAAACCCCGATCTTTTTGACACATGTTCAGATCACCCTATAGGCCATATTGCATTCTGGGTAGGATTTTGTAGTTTTTTCTAAATAAAATCTTGCGCATTTATCAGAATGCTCTAATATTCTCAGACATTACTAACAGGGTCTAGCCGAAAAGTTTGTGCAGAAAACCCCGATCTTTTTGACACATTTTCAGATCACCCTATAGGCCATATTGCATTCTGGGTAGGATTTTGTAGTTTTTTCTAAATAAAATCTTGCACATTTATCAGAATGCTCTGATATTCTCAGACATTACTAACAGGGTCCAGCCGAAATTTTGACACATTTTCAGATCACCCTATAGGCCATATTGCATTCTGGGTAGGATTTTGTAGTTTTTTCTAAATAAAATCTTGCACATTTATAAGAATGCTCTGATATTCTCAGACATTACTAACAGGGTCCAGCCGAAATTTTGTGCCGAAAACCCCGATCTTTTTGACACATTTTCAGGTCACCCTATAGGCCATATTGCATTCTGGGTAGGATTTTGCAGTTTTTTCTAAACAAAATCTTGCGCATTTATCAGAATGCTCTGATATTCTCAGACATTACCAACAGGGTCAAGCCGAAAATTTTGTGCCGAAAACCCCGATCTTTTTGACACATGTTCAGATCACCCTATAGGCCATATTGCATTCTGGGTAGGATTTTGTAGTTTTTTCTAAATAAAATCTTGCGCATTTATCAGAATGCTCTAATATTCTCAGACATTACTAACAGGGTCTAGCCGAAAAGTTTGTGCCGAAAACCCCGATCTTTTTGACACATTTTCAGATCACCCTATAGGCCATATTGCATTCTGGGTAGGATTTTGTAGTTTTTTCTAAATAAAATCTTGCACATTTATCAGAATGCTCTGATATTCTCAGACATTACTAACAGGGTCCAGCCGAAAATTTTGTGCCGAAAACCCCGATCTTTTTGACTTATTTTCAGATCACCCTATAGGCCATATTGCATTCTGGGTAGGATTTTGTAGTTTTTTCTAAATAAAATCTTGCGCATTTATCAGAATGCTCTAATATTCTCAGACATTACTAACAGGGTCTAGCCGAAAAGTTTGTGCCGAAAACCCCGATCTTTTTGACACATTTTCAGATCACCCTATAGGCCATATTGCATTCTGGGTAGGATTTTGTAGTTTTTTCTAAATAAAATCTTGCACATTTATCAGAATGCTCTGATATTCTCAGACATTACTAACAGGGTCCAGCCGAAATTTTGACACATTTTCAGATCACCCTATAGGCCATATTGCATTCTGGGTAGAATTTTGTAGTTTTTTCTAAATAAAATATTGCACATTTATCAGAATGCTCTGATATTCTCAGACATTACTAACAGGGTCCAGCCGAAAGTTTGTGCCGAAAACCCCGATCTTTTTGACACATTTTCAGATCACCCTATAGGCCATATTGCATTCTGGGTAGGATTTTGTAGTTTTTTCTAAATAAAATCTTGCACATTTATCAGAATGCTCTGATATTCTCAGACATTACTAACAGGGTCTAGCCGAAAAGTTTGTGCCGAAAACCCCGATCTTTTTGACACATTTTCAGATCACCCTATAGGCCATATTGCATTCTGGGTAGGATTTTGTAGTTTTTTCTAAATAAAATCTTGCACATTTATCAGAATGCTCTGATATTCTCAGACATTACTAACAGGGTCCAGCCGAAAATTTTGTGCCGAAAAACCCGTTTTTTTTGACACATTTTCAGATCACCCTATAGGCCATATTGCATTCTAGGTAGGATTTTGTAGTTTTTTCTAAATAAAATCTTGCACATTTATCAGAATGCTCTGATATTCTCAGACATTACTAACAGGGTCCAGCCGAAATTTTGACACATTTTTAGATCACCCTATAGGCCATATTGCATTCTGGGTAGGATTTTGTAGTTTTTTCTAAATAAAATATTGCACATTTATCAGAATGCTCTGATATTCTCAGACATTACTAACAGGGTCCAGCCGAAATTTTGTGCGGAAAACCCCGATCTTTTTGACACATGTTCAGATCACCCTATAGGCCATATTGCATTCTGGGTAGAATTTTGTAGTTTTTTCTAAATAAAATATTGCACATTTATCAGAATGCTCTGATATTCTCAGACATTACTAACAGGGTCCAGCCGAAAGTTTGTGCCGAAAACCCCGATCTTTTTGACACATTTTCAGATCACCCTATAGGCCATATTGCATTCTGGGTAGGATTTTGTAGTTTTTTCTAAATAAAATCTTGCACATTTATCAGAATGCTCTGATATTCTCAGACATTACTAACAGGGTCCAGCCGAAATTTTGACACATTTTCAGATCACCCTATAGGCCATATTGCATTCTGGGTAGGATTTTGTAGTTTTTTCTAAATAAAATCTCGCGCATTTATCAGAATGCTCTAATATTCTCAGACATTACTAACAGGGTCTAGCCGAAAAGTTTGTGCCGAAAACCCCGATCTTTTTGACACATTTTCAGATCACCCTATAGGCCATATTGCATTCTGGGTAGGATTTTGTAGTTTTTTCTAAATAAAATCTTGCACATTTATCAGAATGCTCTGATATTCTCAGACATTACTAACAGGGTCCAGCCGAAATTTTGTGCCGAAAACCCCGATCTTTTTGACACATGTTCAGATCACCCTATAGGCCATATTGCATTCTGGGTAGGATTTTGTAGTTTTTTCTAAATAAAATCTTGCGCATTTATCAGAATGCTCTAATATTCTCAGACATTACTAACAGGGTCCAGCCGAAATTTTGACACATTTTCAGATCACCCTATAGGCCATATTGCATTCTGGGTAGGATTTTGTAGTTTTTTTCTAAATAAAATCTTGCACATTTATCAGAATGCTCTGATATTCTCAGACATTACTAACAGGGTCCAGCCGAAATTTTGTGCCGAAAACCCCGATCTTTTTGACACATTTTCAGGTCACCCTATAGGCCATATTGCATTCTGGGTAGGATTTTGCAGTTTTTTCTAAACAAAATCTTGCGCATTTATCAGAATGCTCTGATATTCTCAGACATTACCAACAGGGTCTAGCGGAAAATTTTGTGCCGAAAACCCCGATCTTTTTGACACATGTTCAGATCACCCTATAGGCCATATTGCATTCTGGGTAGGATTTTGTAGTTTTTTCTAAATAAAATCTTGCGCATTTATCAGAATGCTCTAATATTCTCAGACATTACTAACAGGGTCTAGCCGAAAAGTTTGTGCCGAAAACCCCGATCTTTTTGACACATTTTCAGATCACCCTATAGGCCATATTGCATTCTGGGTAGCATTTTGTAGTTTTTTCTAAATAAAATCTTGCACATTTATCAGAATGCTCTGATATTCTCAGACATTACTAACAGGGTCCAGCCGAAAATTTTGTGCCGAAAAACCCGTTCTTTTTGACACATTTTCAGATCACCCTATAGGCCATATTGCATTCTGGGTAGCATTTTGTAGTTTTTTCTAAATAAAATCTTGCACATTTATCAGAATGCTCTGATATTCTCAGACATTACTAACAGGGTCCAGCCGAAATTTTGACACATTTTTAGATCACCCTATAGGCCATATTGCATTCTGGGTAGGATTTTGTAGTTTTTTCTAAATAAAATATTGCACATTTATCAGAATGCTCTGATATTCTCAGACATTACTAACAGGGTCCAGCCGAAATTTTGTGCGGAAAACCCCGATCTTTTTGACACATGTTCAGATCACCCTATAGGCCATATTGCATTCTGGGTAGAATTTTGTAGTTTTTTCTAAATAAAATATTGCACATTTATCAGAATGCTCTGATATTCTCAGACATTACTAACAGGGTCCAGCCGAAAGTTTGTGCCGAAAACCCCGATCTTTTTGACACATTTTCAGATCACCCTATAGGCCATATTGCATTCTGGGTAGGATTTTGTAGTTTTTTCTAAATAAAATCTTGCACATTTATCAGAATGCTCTGATATTCTCAGACATTACTAACAGGGTCCAGCCGAAATTTTGACACATTTTCAGATCACCCTATAGGCCATATTGCATTCTGGGTAGGATTTTGTAGTTTTTTCTAAATAAAATCTCGCGCATTTATCAGAATGCTCTAATATTCTCAGACATTACTAACAGGGTCTAGCCGAAAAGTTTGTGCCGAAAACCCCGATCTTTTTGACACATTTTCAGATCACCCTATAGGCCATATTGCATTCTGGGTAGGATTTTGTAGTTTTTTCTAAATAAAATCTTGCACATTTATCAGAATGCTCTGATATTCTCAGACATTACTAACAGGGTCCAGCCGAAATTTTGTGCCGAAAACCCCGATCTTTTTGACACATGTTCAGATCACCCTATAGGCCATATTGCATTCTGGGTAGGATTTTGTAGTTTTTTCTAAATAAAATCTTGCGCATTTATCAGAATGCTCTAATATTCTCAGACATTACTAACAGGGTCCAGCCGAAATTTTGACACATTTTCAGATCACCCTATAGGCCATATTGCATTCTGGGTAGGATTTTGTAGTTTTTTTCTAAATAAAATCTTGCACATTTATCAGAATGCTCTGATATTCTCAGACATTACTAACAGGGTCCAGCCGAAATTTTGTGCCGAAAACCCCGATCTTTTTGACACATTTTCAGGTCACCCTATAGGCCATATTGCATTCTGGGTAGGATTTTGCAGTTTTTTCTAAACAAAATCTTGCGCATTTATCAGAATGCTCTGATATTCTCAGACATTACCAACAGGGTCTAGCGGAAAATTTTGTGCCGAAAACCCCGATCTTTTTGACACATGTTCAGATCACCCTATAGGCCATATTGCATTCTGGGTAGGATTTTGTAGTTTTTTCTAAATAAAATCTTGCGCATTTATCAGAATGCTCTAATATTCTCAGACATTACTAACAGGGTCTAGCCGAAAAGTTTGTGCCGAAAACCCCGATCTTTTTGACACATTTTCAGATCACCCTATAGGCCATATTGCATTCTGGGTAGCATTTTGTAGTTTTTTCTAAATAAAATCTTGCACATTTATCAGAATGCTCTGATATTCTCAGACATTACTAACAGGGTCCAGCCGAAAATTTTGTGCCGAAAAACCCGTTCTTTTTGACACATTTTCAGATCACCCTATAGGCCATATTGCATTCTGGGTAGGATTTTGTAGTTTTTTCTAAATAAAATCTTGCGCATTGATCAGAATGCACTAATATTCTCAGACATTACTAACAGGGTCTAGCCAAACATTTTGTGCCGAAAACCCCGATCTTTTTGACACATTTTCACATCACCTTATAGGCCATATTGCATTCTGGGTAGGATTTTGTACTTTTTTCTAAATAAAATCTTGCGCATTTATCAGAATGCTCTAATATTCTCAGACATTACTGACAGGGTCTAGCCGAAAATGTTGTGCCGAAAACCCCGATCTTTTTGACACATTTCCAGATCACACTATAGGCCATATTGCATTCTGGCTAGGATTTTGTAGTTTTTTCTAAATAAAATCTTGCGCATTTATCAGAATGCTCTAATATTCTCAGACATTACTAACAGGGTCTAGCCGAAAAGTTTGTGCCGAAAACCCCGATCTTTTTGACACATTTTCAGATCACCCTATAGGCCATATTGCATTCTGGGTAGGATTTTGTAGTTTTTTCTAAATAAAATCTTGCACATTTATCAGAATGCTCTGATATTCTCAGACATTACTAACAGGGTCCAGCCGAAAATTTTGTGCCGAAAACCCCGATCTTTTTGACACATTTTCAGATCACCCTATAGGCCATATTGCATTCTGGGTAGGATTTTGTAGTTTTTTCTAAATAAAATCTTGCACATTTATCAGAATGCTCTAATATTCTCAGACATTACTAACAGGGTCTAGCCGAAAATTTTGTGCCGAAAACCCCGATCTTTTTGACACATTTTCAGTTCACCCTATAGGCCATATTGCATTCTGGGTAGGATTTTGTAGTTTTTTTTAAATAAAATCTTGCACATTTATCAGAATGCTCTAATATTCTCAGACATTACTAACAGAGTCTAGCCGAAAATTTTGTGTTGAAAACCCCGATCTTTTTGACACATTTTCAGATCACCCTATAGGCCATATTGCATTCTGGGTAGGATTTTGTAGTTTTTTCTAAATAAAATCTTGCGCATTTATCAGAATGCTCTAATATTCTCAGACATTACTAACAGGGTCTAGCCGAAAAGTTTGTGCCGAAAACCCCGATCTTTTTGACACATTTTCAGATCACCCTATAGGCCATATTGCATTCTGGGTAGGATTTTGTAGTTTTTTCTAAATAAAATCTTGCACATTTATCAGAATGCTCTGATATTCTCAGACATTACTAACAGGGTCCAGCCGAAATTTTGTGCCGAAAACCCCGATCTTTTTGACACATGTTCAGATCACCCTATAGGCCATATTGCATTCTGGGTAGGATTTTGTAGTTTTTTTGTAAATAAAATCTTGCGCATTTATCAGAATGCTCTAATATTCTCAGACATTACTAACAGGGTCTAGCCGAAAAGTTTGTGCAGAAAACCCCGATCTTTTTGACACATTTTCAGATCACCCTATAAGCCATATTGCATTCTGGGTAGGATTTTGTAGTTTTTTCTAAATAAAATCTTGCACATTTATCAGAATGCTCTGATATTCTCAGACATTACTAACAGGGTCCAGCCGAAATTTTGACACATTTTCAGATCACCCTATAGGCCATATTGCATTCTGGGTAGGATTTTGTAGTTTTTTCTAAATAAAATCTTGCACATTTATCAGAATGCTCTGATATTCTCAGACATTACTAACAGGGTCCAGCCGAAAGTTTGTGCCGAAAACCCCGATCTTTTTGACACATTTTCAGGTCACCCTATAGGCCATATTGCATTCTGGGTAGGATTTTGCAGTTTTTTCTAAACAAAATCTTGCGCATTTATCAGAATGCTCTGATATTCTCAGACATTACCAACAGGGTCTAGCCGAAAATTTTGTGCCGAAAACCCCGATCTTTTTGACACATGTTCAGATCACCCTATAGGCCATATTGCATTCTGGGTAGGATTTTGTAGTTTTTTCTAAATAAAATCTTGCGCATTTATCAGAATGCTCTAATATTCTCAGACATTACTAACAGGGTCTAGCCGAAAAGTTTGTGCCGAAAACCCCGATCTTTTTGACACATTTTCAGATCACCCTATAGGCCATATTGCATTCTGGGTAGGATTTTGTAGTTTTTTCTAAATAAAATCTTGCACATTTATCAGAATGCTCTGATATTCTCAGACATTACTAACAGGGTCCAGCCGAAAATTTTGTGCCGAAAACCCCGATCTTTTTGACACATTTTCAGATCACCCTATAGGCCATATTGCATTCTGGGTAGGATTTTGTAGTTTTTTCTAAATAAAATCTTGCGCATTTATCAGAATGCTCTAATATTCTCAGACATTACTAACAGGGTCTAGCCGAAAAGTTTGTGCCGAAAACCCCGATCTTTTTGACACATTTTCAGATCACCCTATAGGCCATATTGCATTCTGGGTAGGATTTTGTAGTTTTTTCTAAATAAAATCTTGCACATTTATCAGAATGCTCTAATATTCTCAGACATTACTAACAGGGTCTAGCCGAAAAGTTTGTGCCGAAAACCCCGATCTTTTTGACACATTTTCAGATCACCCTATAGGCCATATTGCATTCTGGGTAGGATTTTGTAGTTTTTTCTAAATAAAATCTTGCACATTTATCAGAATGCTCTGATATTCTCAGACATTACTAACAGGGTCCAGCCGAAAATTTTGTGCCGAAAACCCCGATCTTTTTGACACATTTTCAGATCACCCTATAGGCCATATTGCATTCTGGGTAGGATTTTGTAGTTTTTTCTAAATAAAATCTTGCGCATTTATCAGAATGCTCTAATATTCTCAGACATTACTAACAGGGTCTAGCCGAAAAGTTTGTGCCGAAAACCCCGATCTTTTTGACACATTTTCAGATCACCCTATAGGCCATATTGCATTCTGGGTAGGATTTTGTAGTTTTTTCTAAATAAAATCTTGCACATTTATCAGAATGCTCTGATATTCTCAGACATTACTAACAGGGTCCAGCCGAAATTTTGTGCCGAAAACCCCGATCTTTTTGACACATGTTCAGATCACCCTATAGGCCATATTGCATTCTGGGTAGGATTTTGTAGTTTTTTCTAAATAAAATCTTGCGCATTTATCAGAATGCTCTAATATTCTCAGACATTACTAACAGGGTCTAGCCGAAAAGTTTGTGCCGAAAACCCCGATCTTTTTGACACATTTTCAGATCACCCTATAGGCCATATTGCATTCTGGGTAGGATTTTGTAGTTTTTTCTAAATAAAATCTTGCACATTTATCAGAATGCTCTGATATTCTCAGACATTACTAACAGGGTCCAGCCGAAATTTTGACACATTTTCAGATCACCCTATAGGCCATATTGCATTCTGGGTAGGATTTTGTAGTTTTTTCTAAATAAAATCTTGCACATTTATAAGAATGCTCTGATATTCTCAGACATTACTAACAGGGTCCAGCCGAAATTTTGTGCCGAAAACCCCGATCTTTTTGACACATTTTCAGGTCACCCTATAGGCCATATTGCATTCTGGGTAGGATTTTGCAGTTTTTTCTAAACAAAATCTTGCGCATTTATCAGAATGCTCTGATATTCTCAGACATTACCAACAGGGTCAAGCCGAAAATTTTGTGCCGAAAACCCCGATCTTTTTGACACATGTTCAGATCACCCTATAGGCCATATTGCATTCTGGGTAGGATTTTGTAGTTTTTTCTAAATAAAATCTTGCGCATTTATCAGAATGCTCTAATATTCTCAGACATTACTAACAGGGTCTAGCCGAAAAGTTTGTGCCGAAAACCCCGATCTTTTTGACACATTTTCAGATCACCCTATAGGCCATATTGCATTCTGGGTAGGATTTTGTAGTTTTTTCTAAATAAAATCTTGCACATTTATCAGAATGCTCTGATATTCTCAGACATTACTAACAGGGTCCAGCCGAAAATTTTGTGCCGAAAACCCCGATCTTTTTGACTTATTTTCAGATCACCCTATAGGCCATATTGCATTCTGGGTAGGATTTTGTAGTTTTTTCTAAATAAAATCTTGCGCATTTATCAGAATGCTCTAATATTCTCAGACATTACTAACAGGGTCTAGCCGAAAAGTTTGTGCCGAAAACCCCGATCTTTTTGACACATTTTCAGATCACCCTATAGGCCATATTGCATTCTGGGTAGGATTTTGTAGTTTTTTCTAAATAAAATCTTGCACATTTATCAGAATGCTCTGATATTCTCAGACATTACTAACAGGGTCCAGCCGAAATTTTGACACATTTTCAGATCACCCTATAGGCCATATTGCATTCTGGGTAGAATTTTGTAGTTTTTTCTAAATAAAATATTGCACATTTATCAGAATGCTCTGATATTCTCAGACATTACTAACAGTGTCCAGCCGAAAGTTTGTGCCGAAAACCCCGATCTTTTTGACACATTTTCAGATCACCCTATAGGCCATATTGCATTCTGGGTAGGATTTTGTAGTTTTTTCTAAATAAAATCTTGCACATTTATCAGAATGCTCTGATATTCTCAGACATTACTAACAGGGTCTAGCCGAAAAGTTTGTGCCGAAAACCCCGATCTTTTTGACACATTTTCAGATCACCCTATAGGCCATATTGCATTCTGGGTAGGATTTTGTAGTTTTTTCTAAATAAAATCTTGCACATTTATCAGAATGCTCTGATATTCTCAGACATTACTAACAGGGTCCAGCCGAAAATTTTGTGCCGAAAAACCCGTTTTTTTTGACACATTTTCAGATCACCCTATAGGCCATATTGCATTCTGGGTAGGATTTTGTAGTTTTTTCTAAATAAAATCTTGCGCATTGATCAGAATGCACTAATATTCTCAGACATTACTAACAGGGTCTAGCCAAACATTTTGTGCCGAAAACCCCGATCTTTTTGACACATTTTCACATCACCTTATAGGCCATATTGCATTCTGGGTAGGATTTTGTAGTTTTTTCTAAATAAAATCTTGCGGATTTATCAGAATGCTCTAATATTCTCAGACATTACTAACAGGGTCTAGCCGAAAAGTTTGTGCCGAAAACCCCGATCTTTTTGACACATTTTCAGATCACCCTATAGGCCATATTGCATTCTGGGTAGGATTTTGTAGTTTTTCTAAATAAAATCTTGCACATTTATCAGAATGCTCTGATATTCTCAGACATTACTAACAGGGTCCAGCCGAAAATTTTGTGCCGAAAACCCCGATCTTTTTGACACATTTTCAGATCACCCTATAGGCCATATTGCATTCTGGGTAGGATTTTGTAGTTTTTTCTAAATAAAATCTTGCGCATTTATCAGAATGCTCTAATATTCTCAGACATTTCCAACAGGGTCTAGCCGAAAATTTTGTGCCGAAAACCCCGAATTTTTTGACACATTTTCAGATCACCCTATAGGCCATATTGCATTCTGGGTAGGATTTTGTAGTTTTTTCTAAATAAAATATTGCACATTTATCAGAATTCTCTGATATTCTCAGACATTACTAACAGGGTCCAGCCGAAATTTTGTGCCGAAAAACCCGATCTTTTTGACACATTTTCAGATCACCCTATAGGCCATATTGCATTCTGGGTAGGATTTTGTAGTTTTTTCTAAATAAAATCTTGCACATTTATCAGAATGCTCTGATATTCTCAGACATTACTAACAGGGTGCAGCCGAAATTTTGTGCCGGAAACCCCGATCTTTTTGACACATGTTCAGATCGCCCTATAGGCCATATTGCATTCTGGGTAGGATTTTGTAGTTTTTTCTAAATAAAATCTTGCGCATTTATCAGAATGCTCTAATATTCTCAGACATTACTAACAGGGTCTAGCCGAAAAGTTTGTGCCGAAAACCCCGATCTTTTTGACACATTTTCAGATCACCCTATAGGCCATATTGCATTCTGGGTAGGATTTTGTAGTTTTTTCTAAATAAAATCTTGCACATTTATCAGAATGCTCTGATATTCTCAGACATTACTAACAGGGTCCAGCCGAAATTTTGACACATTTTTAGATCACCCTATAGGCCATATTGCATTCTGGGTAGGATTTTGTAGTTTTTTCTAAATAAAATATTGCACATTTATCAGAATGCTCTGATATTCTCAGACATTACTAACAGGGTCCAGCCGAAATTTTGTGCGGAAAACCCCGATCTTTTTGACACATGTTCAGATCACACTATAGGCCATATTGCATTCTGGGTAGGATTTTGTAGTTTTTTCTAAATAAAATCTTGCACATTTATCAGAATGCTCTGATATTCTCAGACATTACTAACAGGGTCCAGCCGAAATTTTGTGCCGGAAACCCCGATCTTTTTGACACATGTTCAGATCGCCCTATAGGCCATATTGCATTCTGGGTAGGATTTTGTAGTTTTTTCTAAATAAAATCTTGCGCATTTATCAGAATGCTCTAATATTCTCAGACATTACTAACAGGGTCTAGCCGAAAAGTTTGTGCCGAAAACCCCGATCTTTTTGACACATTTTCAGATCACCCTATAGGCCATATTGCATTCTGGGTAGGATTTTGTAGTTTTTTCTAAATAAAATCTTGCACATTTATCAGAATGCTCTGATATTCTCAGACATTACTAACAGGGTCCAGCCGAAATTTTGACACATTTTTAGATCACCCTATAGGCCATATTGCATTCTGGGTAGGATTTTGTAGTTTTTTCTAAATAAAATATTGCACATTTATCAGAATGCTCTGATATTCTCAGACATTACTAACAGGGTCCAGCCGAAATTTTGTGCGGAAAACCCCGATCTTTTTGACACATGTTCAGATCACCCTATAGGCCATATTGCATTCTGGGTAGGATTTTGTAGTTTTTTCTAAATAAAATCTTGCACATTTATCAGAATGCTCTGATATTCTCAGACATTACTAACAGGGTCCAGCCGAAAATTTTGTGCCGAAAACCCCGATCTTTTTGACACATTTTCAGATCACCCTATAGGCCATATTGCATTCTGGGTAGGATTTTGTAGTTTTTTCTAAATAAAATCTTGCGCATTTATCAGAATGCTCTAATATTCTCAGACATTTCCAACAGGGTCTAGCCGAAAATTTTGTGCCGAAAACCCCGAATTTTTTGACACATTTTCAGATCACCCTATAGGCCATATTGCATTCTGGGTAGGATTTTGTAGTTTTTTCTAAATAAAATATTGCACATTTATCAGAATTCTCTGATATTCTCAGACATTACTAACAGGGTCCAGCCGAAATTTTGTGCCGAAAAACCCGATCTTTTTGACACATTTTCAGATCACCCTATAGGCCATATTGCATTCTGGGTAGGATTTTGTAGTTTTTTCTAAATAAAATCTTGCACATTTATCAGAATGCTCTGATATTCTCAGACATTACTAACAGGGTGCAGCCGAAATTTTGTGCCGGAAACCCCGATCTTTTTGACACATGTTCAGATCGCCCTATAGGCCATATTGCATTCTGGGTAGGATTTTGTAGTTTTTTCTAAATAAAATCTTGCGCATTTATCAGAATGCTCTAATATTCTCAGACATTACTAACAGGGTCTAGCCGAAAAGTTTGTGCCGAAAACCCCGATCTTTTTGACACATTTTCAGATCACCCTATAGGCCATATTGCATTCTGGGTAGGATTTTGTAGTTTTTTCTAAATAAAATCTTGCACATTTATCAGAATGCTCTGATATTCTCAGACATTACTAACAGGGTCCAGCCGAAATTTTGACACATTTTTAGATCACCCTATAGGCCATATTGCATTCTGGGTAGGATTTTGTAGTTTTTTCTAAATAAAATATTGCACATTTATCAGAATGCTCTGATATTCTCAGACATTACTAACAGGGTCCAGCCGAAATTTTGTGCGGAAAACCCCGATCTTTTTGACACATGTTCAGATCACACTATAGGCCATATTGCATTCTGGGTAGGATTTTGTAGTTTTTTCTAAATAAAATCTTGCACATTTATCAGAATGCTCTGATATTCTCAGACATTACTAACAGGGTCCAGCCGAAATTTTGTGCCGGAAACCCCGATCTTTTTGACACATGTTCAGATCGCCCTATAGGCCATATTGCATTCTGGGTAGGATTTTGTAGTTTTTTCTAAATAAAATCTTGCGCATTTATCAGAATGCTCTAATATTCTCAGACATTACTAACAGGGTCTAGCCGAAAAGTTTGTGCCGAAAACCCCGATCTTTTTGACACATTTTCAGATCACCCTATAGGCCATATTGCATTCTGGGTAGGATTTTGTAGTTTTTTCTAAATAAAATCTTGCACATTTATCAGAATGCTCTGATATTCTCAGACATTACTAACAGGGTCCAGCCGAAATTTTGACACATTTTTAGATCACCCTATAGGCCATATTGCATTCTGGGTAGGATTTTGTAGTTTTTTCTAAATAAAATATTGCACATTTATCAGAATGCTCTGATATTCTCAGACATTACTAACAGGGTCCAGCCGAAATTTTGTGCGGAAAACCCCGATCTTTTTGACACATGTTCAGATCACCCTATAGGCCATATTGCATTCTGGGTAGGATTTTGTAGTTTTTTCTAAATAAAATCTTGCACATTTATCAGAATGCTCTGATATTCTCAGACATTACTAACAGGGTCCAGCCGAAATTTTCTGCCGAAAACCCCGATCTTTTTGACACATGTTCAGATCACCCTATAGGCCATATTGCATTCTGGGTAGGATTTTGTAGTTTTTTCTAAATAAAATCTTGCGCATTTATCAGAATGCTCTAATATTCTCAGACATTACTAACAGGGTCTAGCCGAAAAGTTTGTGCCGAAAACCCCGATCTTTTTGACACATTTTCAGATCACCCTATAGGCCATATTGCATTCTGGGTAGGATTTTGTAGTTTTTTCTAAATAAAATCTTGCACATTTATCAGAATGCTCTGATATTCTCAGACATTACTAACAGGGTCCAGCCGAAAGTTTGTGCCGAAAACCCCGATCTTTTTGACACATTTTCAGATCACCCTATAGGCCATATTGCATTCTGGGTAGGATTTTGTAGTTTTTTCTAAATAAAATCTTGCACATTTATCAGAATGCTCTGATATTCTCAGACATTACTAACAGGGTCCAGCCGAAATTTTGACACATTTTCAGATCACCCTATAGGCCATATTGCATTCTGGGTAGGATTTTGTAGTTTTTTCTAAATAAAATCTTGCGCATTTATCAGAATGCTCTAATATTCTCAGACATTACTAACAGGGTCTAGCCGAAAAGTTTGTGCCGAAAACCCCGATCTTTTTGACACATTTTCAGATCACCCTATAGGCCATATTGCATTCTGGGTAGGATTTTGTAGTTTTTTCTAAATAAAATCTTGCACATTTATCAGAATGCTCTGATATTCTCAGACATTACTAACAGGGTCCAGCCGAAAATTTTGTGCCGAAAAACCCGTTCTTTTTGACACATTTTCAGATCACCCTATAGGCCATATTGCATTCTGGGTAGGATTTTGTAGTTTTTTCTAAATAAAATCTTGCGCATTGATCAGAATGCACTAATATTCTCAGACATTACTAACAGGGTCTAGCCAAACATTTTGTGCCGAAAACCCCGATCTTTTTGACACATATTCACATCACCTTATAGGCCATATTGCATTCTGGGTAGGATTTTGTAGTTTTTTCTAAATAAAATCTTGCGCATTTATCAGAATGCTCTAATATTCTCAGACATTACTAACAGGGTCTAGCCGAAAAGTTTGTGCCGAAAACCCCGATCTTTTTGACACATTTTCAGATCACCCTATAGGCCATATTGCATTCTGGGTAGGATTTTGTAGTTTTTTCTAAATAAAATCTTGCACATTTATCAGAATGCTCTGATATTCTCAGACATTACTAACAGGGTCCAGCCGAAATTTTGACACATTTTCAGATCACCCTATAGGCCATATTGCATTCTGGGTAGAATTTTGTAGTTTTTTCTAAATAAAATATTGCACATTTATCAGAATGCTCTGATATTCTCAGACATTACTAACAGGGTCCAGCCGAAAGTTTGTGCCGAAAACCCCGATCTTTTTGACACATTTTCAGATCACCCTATAGGCCATATTGCATTCTGGGTAGGATTTTGTAGTTTTTTCTAAATAAAATCTTGCACATTTATCAGAATGCTCTGATATTCTCAGACATTACTAACAGGGTCCAGCCGAAATTTTGACACATTTTCAGATCACCCTATAGGCCATATTGCATTCTGGGTAGGATTTTGTAGTTTTTTCTAAATAAAATCTTGCGCATTTATCAGAATGCTCTAATATTCTCAGACATTACTAACAGGGTCTAGCCGAAAAGTTTGTGCCGAAAACCCCGATCTTTTTGACACATTTTCAGATCACCCTATAGGCCATATTGCATTCTGGGTAGGATTTTGTAGTTTTTTCTAAATAAAATCTTGCACATTTATCAGAATGCTCTGATATTCTCAGACATTACTAACAGGGTCCAGCCGAAAATTTTGTGCCGAAAAACCCGTTCTTTTTGACACATTTTCAGATCACCCTATAGGCCATATTGCATTCTGGGTAGGATTTTGTAGTTTTTTCTAAATAAAATCTTGCGCATTGATCAGAATGCACTAATATTCTCAGACATTACTAACAGGGTCTAGCCAAACATTTTGTGCCGAAAACCCCGATCTTTTTGACACATTTTCACATCACCTTATAGGCCATATTGCATTCTGGGTAGGATTTTGTACTTTTTTCTAAATAAAATCTTGCGCATTTATCAGAATGCTCTAATATTCTCAGACATTACTGACAGGGTCTAGCCGAAAATGTTGTGCCGAAAACCCCGATCTTTTTGACACATTTCCAGATCACACTATAGGCCATATTGCATTCTGGCTAGGATTTTGTAGTTTTTTCTAAATAAAATCTTGCGCATTTATCAGAATGCTCTAATATTCTCAGACATTACTAACAGGGTCTAGCCGAAAAGTTTGTGCCGAAAACCCCGATCTTTTTGACACATTTTCAGATCACCCTATAGGCCATATTGCTTTCTGGGTAGGATTTTGTAGTTTTTTCTAAATAAAATCTTGCACATTTATCAGAATGCTCTGATATTCTCAGACATTACTAACAGGGTCCAGCCGAAAATTTTGTGCCGAAAACCCCGATCTTTTTGACACATTTTCAGATCACCCTATAGGCCATATTGCATTCTGGGTAGGATTTTGTAGTTTTTTCTAAATAAAATCTTGCACATTTATCAGAATGCTCTAATATTCTCAGACATTACTAACAGGGTCTAGCCGAAAATTTTGTGCCGAAAACCCCGATCTTTTTGACACATTTTCAATTCACCCTATAGGCCATATTGCATTCTGGGTAGGATTTTGTAGTTTTTTCTAAATAAAATCTTGCACATTTATCAGAATGCTCTAATATTCTCAGACATTACTAACAGGGTCTAGCCGAAAATTTTGTGTTGAAAACCCCGATCTTTTTGACACATTTTCAGATCACCCTATAGGCCATATTGCATTCTGGGTAGGATTTTGTAGTTTTTTCTAAATAAAATCTTGCGCATTTATCAGAATGCTCTAATATTCTCAGACATTACTAACAGGGTCTAGCCGAAAAGTTTGTGCCGAAAACCCCGATCTTTTTGACACATTTTCAGATCACCCTATAGGCCATATTGCATTCTGGGTAGGATTTTGTAGTTTTTTCTAAATAAAATCTTGCACATTTATCAGAATGCTCTGATATTCTCAGACATTACTAACAGGGTCCAGCCGAAATTTTGTGCCGAAAACCCCGATCTTTTTGACACATGTTCAGATCACCCTATAGGCCATATTGCATTCTGGGTAGGATTTTGTAGTTTTTTCTAAATAAAATCTTGCACATTTATCAGAATGCTCTGATATTCTCAGACATTACTAACAGGGTCCAGCCGAAAATTTTGTGCCGAAAAACCCGATCTTTTTGACACATTTTCAGATCACCCTATAGGCCATATTGCATTCTGGGTAGGATTTTGTAGTTTTTTCTAAATATAATCTTGCGCATTGATCAGAATGCACTAATATTCTCAGACATTACTAACAGGGTCTAGCCAAAAATTTTGTGCCGAAAACCCCGATCTTTTTGACACATTTTCACATCACCTTATAGGCCATATTGCATTCTGGGTAGGATTTTGTACTTTTTTCTAAATAAAATCTTGCGCATTTATCAGAATGCTCTAATATTCTCAGACATTACTGACAGGGTCTAGCCGAAAATGTTGTGCCGAAAACCCCGATCTTTTTGACACATTTCCAGATCACACTATAGGCCATATTGCATTCTGGCTAGGATTTTGTAGTTTTTTCTAAATAAAATCTTGCGCATTTATCAGAATGCTCTAATATTCTCAGACATTACTAACAGGGTCTAGCCGAAAAGTTTGTGCCGAAAACCCCGATCTTTTTGACACATTTTCAGATCACCCTATAGGCCATATTGCATTCTGGGTAGGATTTTGTAGTTTTTTCTAAATAAAATCTTGCACATTTATCAGAATGCTCTGATATTCTCAGACATTACTAACAGGGTCCAGCCGAAAATTTTGTGCCGAAAACCCCGATCTTTTTGACACATTTTCAGATCACCCTATAGGCCATATTGCATTCTGGGTAGGATTTTGTAGTTTTTTCTAAATAAAATCTTGCACATTTATCAGAATGCTCTAATATTCTCAGACATTACTAACAGGGTCTAGCCGAAAATTTTGTGCCGAAAACCCCGATCTTTTTGACACATTTTCAGTTCACCCTATAGGCCATATTGCATTCTGGGTAGGATTTTGTAGTTTTTTCTAAATAAAATCTTGCACATTTATCAGATTGCTCTAATATTCTGAGACATTACTAACAGGGTCTAGCCGAAAATTTTGTGTTGAAAACCCCGATCTTTTTGACACATTTTCAGATCACCCTATAGGCCATATTGCATTCTGGGTAGGATTTTGTAGTTTTTTCTAAATAAAATCTTGCACATTTATCAGAATGCCCTGATATTCTCAGACATTACTAACAGGGTCCAGCCGAAAATTTTGTGCCGAAAACCCCGATCTTTTTGACACATTTTCAGATCACCCTATAGGCCATATTGCATTCTGGGTAGGATTTTGTAGTTTTTTCTAAATAAAATCTTGCACATTTATCAGAATGCTCTAATATTCTCAGACATTACTAACAGGGTCTAGCCGAAAATTTTGTGCCGAAAACCCCGATCTTTTTGACACATTTTCAGTTCACCCTATAGGCCATATTGCATTCTGGGTAGGATTTTGTAGTTTTTTCTAAATAAAATCTTGCACATTTATCAGAATGCTCTAATATTCTCAGACATTACTAACAGGGTCTAGCCGAAAATTTTGTGTTGAAAACCCCGATCTT
Source organism: Metridium senile (assembly GCA_949775045.1). Lineage (NCBI taxonomy): Eukaryota > Metazoa > Cnidaria > Anthozoa > Actiniaria > Metridiidae > Metridium > Metridium senile. The sequence goes on from OX459096.1 coordinate 18,520,880, forward strand.
TTTGACACATTTTCAGATCACCCTATAGGCCATATTGCATTCTGGGTAGGATTTTGCAGTTTTTTCTAAATAAAATCTTGCGCATTTATCAGAATGCTCTAATATTCTCAGACATTACTAACAGGGTCTAGCCGAAAAGTTTGTGCCGAAAACCCCGATCTTTTTGACACATTTTCAGATCACCCTATAGGCCATATTGCATTCTGGGTAGGATTTTGTAGTTTTTTCTAAATAAAATCTTGCACATTTATCAGAATGCTCTGATATTCTCAGACATTACTAACAGGGTCCAGCCGAAATTTTGTGCCGAAAACCCCGATCTTTTTGACACATGTTCAGATCACCCTATAGGCCATATTGCATTCTGGGTAGGATTTTGTAGTTTTTTCTAAATAAAATCTTGCGCATTTATCAGAATGCTCTAATATTCTCAGACATTACTAACAGGGTCTAGCCGAAAAGTTTGTGCAGAAAACCCCGATCTTTTTGACACATTTTCAGATCACCCTATAGGCCATATTGCATTCTGGGTAGGATTTTGTAGTTTTTTCTAAATAAAATCTTGCACATTTATCAGAATGCTCTGATATTCTCAGACATTACTAACAGGGTCCAGCCGAAATTTTGACACATTTTCAGATCACCCTATAGGCCATATTGCATTCTGGGTAGGATTTTGTAGTTTTTTCTAAATAAAATCTTGCACATTTATCAGAATGCTCTGATATTCTCAGACATTACTAACAGGGTCCAGCCGAAATTTTGTGCCGAAAACCCCGATCTTTTTGACACATTTTCAGGTCACCCTATAGGCCATATTGCATTCTGGGTAGGATTTTGCAGTTTTTTCTAAACAAAATCTTGCGCATTTATCAGAATGCTCTGATATTCTCAGACATTACCAACAGGGTCTAGCCGAAAATTTTGTGCCGAAAACCCCGATCTTTTTGACACATGTTCAGATCACCCTATAGGCCATATTGCATTCTGGGTAGGATTTTGTAGTTTTTTCTAAATAAAATCTTGCGCATTTATCAGAATGCTCTAATATTCTCAGACATTACTAACAGGGTCTAGCCGAAAAGTTTGTGCCGAAAACCCCGATCTTTTTGACACATTTTCAGATCACCCTATAGGCCATATTGCATTCTGGGTAGGATTTTGTAGTTTTTTCTAAATAAAATCTTGCACATTTATCAGAATGCTCTGATATTCTCAGACATTACTAACAGGGTCCAGCCGAAAATTTTGTGCCGAAAAACCCGATCTTTTTGACACATTTTCAGATCACCCTATAGGCCATATTGCATTCTGGGTAGGATTTTGTAGTTTTTTCTAAATATAATCTTGCGCATTGATCAGAATGCACTAATATTCTCAGACATTACTAACAGGGTCTAGCCAAAAATTTTGTGCCGAAAACCCCGATCTTTTTGACACATTTTCACATCACCTTATAGGCCATATTGCATTCTGGGTAGGATTTTGTACTTTTTTCTAAATAAAATCTTGCGCATTTATCAGAATGCTCTAATATTCTCAGACATTACTGACAGGGTCTAGCCGAAAATGTTGTGCCGAAAACCCCGATCTTTTTGACACATTTCCAGATCACACTATAGGCCATATTGCATTCTGGCTAGGATTTTGTAGTTTTTTCTAAATAAAATCTTGCGCATTTATCAGAATGCTCTAATATTCTCAGACATTACTAACAGGGTCTAGCCGAAAAGTTTGTGCCGAAAACCCCGATCTTTTTGACACATTTTCAGATCACCCTATAGGCCATATTGCATTCTGGGTAGGATTTTGTAGTTTTTTCTAAATAAAATCTTGCACATTTATCAGAATGCTCTGATATTCTCAGACATTACTAACAGGGTCCAGCCGAAAATTTTGTGCCGAAAACCCCGATCTTTTTGACACATTTTCAGATCACCCTATAGGCCATATTGCATTCTGGGTAGGATTTTGTAGTTTTTTCTAAATAAAATCTTGCACATTTATCAGAATGCTCTAATATTCTCAGACATTACTAACAGGGTCTAGCCGAAAAGTTTGTGCCGAAAACCCCGATCTTTTTGACACATTTTCAGTTCACCCTATAGGCCATATTGCATTCTGGGTAGGATTTTGTAGTTTTTTCTAAATAAAATCTTGCACATTTATCAGAATGCTCTAATATTCTCAGACATTACTAACAGGGTCTAGCCGAAAATTTTGTGTTGAAAATCCCGATCTTTTTGACACATTTTCAGATCACCCTATAGGCCATATTGCATTCTGGGTAGGATTTTGTAGTTTTTTCTAAATAAAATCTTGCGCATTTATCAGAATGCTCTGATATTCTCAGACATTACTAACAGGGTCTAGCCGAAAAGTTTGTGCCGAAAACCCCGATCTTTTTGACACATTTTCAGATCACCCTATAGGCCATATTGCATTCTGGGTAGGATTTTGTAGTTTTTTCTAAATAAAATCTTGCACATTTATCAGAATGCTCTGATATTCTCAGACATTACTAACAGGGTCCAGCCGAAAATTTTGTGCCGAAAAACCCGATCTTTTTGACACATTTTCAGATCACCCTATAGGCCATATTGCATTCTGGGTAGGATTTTGTAGTTTTTTCTAAATATAATCTTGCGCATTGATCAGAATGCACTAATATTCTCAGACATTACTAACAGGGTCTAGCCAAAAATTTTGTGCCGAAAACCCCGATCTTTTTGACACATTTTCACATCACCTTATAGGCCATATTGCATTCTGGGTAGGATTTTGTACTTTTTTCTAAATAAAATCTTGCGCATTTATCAGAATGCTCTAATATTCTCAGACATTACTGACAGGGTCTAGCCGAAAATGTTGTGCCGAAAACCCCGATCTTTTTGACACATTTCCAGATCACACTATAGGCCATATTGCATTCTGGCTAGGATTTTGTAGTTTTTTCTAAATAAAATCTTGCGCATTTATCAGAATGCTCTAATATTCTCAGACATTACTAACAGGGTCTAGCCGAAAAGTTTGTGCCGAAAACCCCGATCTTTTTGACACATTTTCAGATCACCCTATAGGCCATATTGCATTCTGGGTAGGATTTTGTAGTTTTTTCTAAATAAAATCTTGCACATTTATCAGAATGCTCTGATATTCTCAGACATTACTAACAGGGTCCAGCCGAAAATTTTGTGCCGAAAACCCCGATCTTTTTGACACATTTTCAGATCACCCTATAGGCCATATTGCATTCTGGGTAGGATTTTGTAGTTTTTTCTAAATAAAATCTTGCACATTTATCAGAATGCTCTAATATTCTCAGACATTACTAACAGGGTCTAGCCGAAAATTTTGTGCCGAAAACCCCGATCTTTTTGACACATTTTCAGTTCACCCTATAGGCCATATTGCATTCTGGGTAGGATTTTGTAGTTTTTTCTAAATAAAATCTTGCACATTTATCAGAATGCTCTAATATTCTCAGACATTACTAACAGGGTCTAGCCGAAAATTTTGTGTTGAAAATCCCGATCTTTTTGACACATTTTCAGATCACCCTATAGGCCATATTGCATTCTGGGTAGGATTTTGTAGTTTTTTCTAAATAAAATCTTGCGCATTTATCAGAATGCTCTAATATTCTCAGACATTACTAACAGGGTCTAGCCGATAAGTTTGTGCCGAAAACCCCGATCTTTTTGACACATTTTCAGATCACCCTATAGGCCAATTCAATTTCAATTTTCAATTTCAGTTTATTTACACTGTTTACATCAATACATATTATATGAATACAATTACAACATTATAATGGTTACAAATTAAGTAGTTTACAATATATATATATATTTTATATAAGTGCACGGCAACCAAAGGAGCTTGAATAGCTTTCGAGTTGGTTGCCGTAATGTTCACATATGGGTCAGAAAAAAAAGAGGACAAAAGAAAGAAAATTGTAACAAGCAGAATATACAAAAGAGAAAAAAAAAAAAACACTACATGAACAATGGATTCATGTTATACAATTATTGATTGTTCATAATTAGATGCTCTTTATACATCCGTTTTAGAGATGCATAAGGAAGGCATTTCAGTGAGTTTGGTACTGTTTCCCAGACCTTAGAACTAGTAAATTTGTAGGTAAATTTACCATAGTTTGTGCGTACTCGTTGCCTATATAGATTATTTTTGGATGAATATCTTGTATTATATTGGTGAATAGCTGAGACTGGTATTACACAATCATCGAATATATCACATGATTTTATGGACTTGCTTAGTATCTGATGAGTAATTAGAACCACTCTAAGTTTAAATATATTTTCGATCTGTAGGATGCCCAGTAGTTTGAAATACAGACACGGATCATTGCGTCTATTAAGGAAAAAAATACATCTGACACATTTCCTTAGTTGCGAAGATAGCTTATCAATGGTGGTTTTATAGGTACATCCCCAACTCATAATTCCATAGTTAATATAGGGATAGATTAAGGAGTAATAAAAGCTAGTTAGCATTTTTAAGCTTAAATATCTTCTCAGTCTATATAGAATCCCAATATTTTTTGCAATTTTATTACTAATATATGATAAATGATTTTTCCAATTTAAGGTGGATCACTATAGTTTTTGAAAAGCCACACCAGGCCGTTATAAACGTTGTTTTGACAAACTTCCCAATTTTCGATTGACCTGAAACTTTTACAGATTATCAGTCTTAGACTGAAATTTAAAACAATATACTTTGTTTTTAGATTTGTATTTTAATAGCAGCGATATACAGGAAAAACGGAAATCAGTTGCGCTTAAATTGTAGACGAACGCGATGAGATCTCGAAAAGCGGCTACCACCACAGTAAACTACAACATTAGGCACTCAAAATATCAAAGAATTAAAGAAATCTGTATGTTTGATTTCGAGAAAATTACAAATATATTTTGTACTTGGTAGTTTTGAGTGTTAGAAGGAATCACTCAATGTGTGGCAATGTGACTTACAATAACTGAACAAATAGCGCTCAAAAACCGTCAAAACCTTCCCTGTACATATATGTCTTTAGTTACTAAGTTTGGGACAATAAATCGTTCACAGTATTGAGAAATTATTTTTTTTCTTAGAGATGTTGAGGTTTGACTTCAAGCGAAAACACATCACTGTTGCGCTTTTCTATAAATATTCAAAACTGCCGTTTACATTTTTCTGTAAAACTCACAAACTCTTCTTCAAAGTACTAGAAATGCTATCCTGAAGCTTCATTTCAATTGAGGCATTTAAACGTGATAAAAAAAAATTATACTTGGATATCTTAACGAAGCCGACTCGTTTGGCTGTTCACGGCCGCTAATGATGCAAATCTGCGTTACATTCTGGAGTCACGACGCAATACACCGTGACGGTTTTGGTTGAGTTATTACTTCCGGCGATAAAAATAAATTTCGCTAATTGCTTCATTCCATTGTTCTTTTGATTACATCTGACTGCATGTAGTGATACATTCCTTAGTGCCAGTTGAATTTGTGAAATGAATTGCAAATTAGTTACCTTTTCTCTCAATTCATTTCACAAATTCAACTGGCACTAAGGAATGTATCACTACATGCAGTCAGATGTAATCAAAAGAACAATGGAATGAAGCAATTAGCGAAATTTATTTTTATCGCCGGAAGTAATAACTCAACCAAAACCGTCACGGTGTATTGCGTCGTGACTCCAGAATGTAACGCAGATTTGCATCATTAGCGGCCGTGAACAGCCGAACGAGTCGGCTTCGTTAAGATATCCAAGTATAATTTTTTTTTATCACGTTTAAATGCCTCAATTGAAATGAAGCTTCAGGATAGCATTTCTAGTACTTTGAAGAAGAGTTTGTGAGTTTTACAAAAAAATGTAAACGGCAGTTTTGAATATTTATAGAAAAGCGCAACAGTGATGTGTTTTCGCTTGAAGTCAAACCTCAACATCTCTAAGAAAAAAAATAATTTCTCAATACTGTGAACGATTTATTGTCCCAAACTTAGTAACTAAAGACATATATGTACAGGGAAGGTTTTGACGGTTTTTGAGCGCTATTTGTTCAGTTATTGTAAGTCACATTGCCACACATTGAGTGATTCCTTCTAACACTCAAAACTACCAAGTACAAAATATATCTGTAATTTTCTCGAAATCAAACATACAGATTTCTTTAATTCTTTGATATTTTGAGTGCCTAATGTTGTAGTTTACTGTGGTGGTAGCCGCTTTTCGAGATCTCATCGCGTTCGTCTACAATTTAAGCGCAACTGATTTCCGTTTTTCCTGTATATCGCTGCTATTAAAATACAAATCTAAAAACAAAGTATATTGCTTTAAATTTCAGTCTAAGACTGATAATCTGTAAAAGTTTCAGGTCAATCGAAAATTGGGAAGTTTGTCAAAACGACGTTTAAAACGGCCTTGTGTGGCTTTCCGAAAACTATAGTGATCCACCTTAAGTGTTTATCAATATATACACCAAGGTATTTAATACAACATTTTTGTGTAATATTAGGAATGTTGATTTGTGCATTTTTCCTTTGCGTAGTTGTTATTATCATATAGTTAGTTTTAGCAAAGTTAATTGACAATTTGTTTACATTGCAATATTGATATACCTTAGGGAGTTCATTATTCATTATATTTTGAAGTTCATTCAGATTTTTGGAAGAATAAAAGATATTTGTATCATCTGCGAAGATTCTGAATTTAAGGATATTTGAAGAGTCGGCAAGATCATTTATATAGATAAGAAATAATAGGGGACCAAGTGTAGACCCTTGTGGAACACCGGAATTCATGATTAGTTTTTTTGACTTTATGTTGCCAATTTGTACGAACTGAGCTCTATTAGATAAATAGCTATAAAACCATTGCAATGGGAGTCCTCGTATACCATATTTTTCTAATTTTTTTAAGAGTATGTTATGATTAACTGTGTCGAACGCTTTTGAAAAGTCGAGGAAAATTCCGCAAGTGTACTGTTTGTTATCAATGGCAGTTCTTAGGTAATCAGTTAGTTCCAAAATAGCATGTTCAGTTGAGAAACCTTTTCTAAACCCAAATTGATATTTATATAAAATATCATTCTTATTAATGAAGGACATTAATTGATCATAAACTAACCGTTCCAGAATTTTACTGAAAGGTGATAGGGTAGAAATAGGCCTATAATTATTTGCGTCAGTCATCACTCCACTTTTGTAGATCGGAGTGATCTTTGAGACTTTCAAAATATCAGGTACTACACCTTGATAGATTGATTGATTAAAAATAGGCGTGAATATTTTTGACAAAGGTTCACAGGCTATTTTAATCATTTTATTCGGTATGTCCAACGATGATTTGCGAACATCCAGTAAAGAGAATTTTTCACAAACTTCCTTTTCAGTTACAGGAGTAAAAACAAAACTAGATGAAGGAGAATTTTTAATGTAAGATACAGGATCTATGTTAGACGCGTTAATATTATTACTAAGGGAGGGACCTACATCAACGAAGTGTTGGTTAAGTTGGTCAGCTATGTCTTTTTCACTTTTATATGTTATATTGTCACGGATGATCGCAGTTGGTACTATCTCCCCTTTTGATTTTCTTTTGATTAGTGTTCCAACAAGTTTCCACGTTTTTTTAAGATTGTTTTTGTATTTTTGAAAATATTTATAGTACTCATTTTTAGCCTTAGTTTTAAGACCGTTCAAAAGTTTAACGTAGTTCCGGTAGTGCATGACACGATCAGGCAATTTTGATAAGAAATGTGTGCGATACATTTTTTGTTTGTTTTTTATAGATTTCAGTAAGCCATCTGTTAACCAAGGTTTAGATAGTATTTTTGCCTTAGCTCTAGATGCAGCTTTTAGAGGAGCATGTTTATCAATTATAGATTGCAGACAATGAATAGTATCATTTACCTGTTCATCAAATGATAAATCAGATGTAATAAGCTGTTTCCAGTTTGTATTATTGATATCATTTACATATAAGTTTTCATTGAAATTTTTAAAGTCGCGGTAATATATTTTGTTTTCAGCTCTGGTTATCTGTGCAGTTGATAAGCAGAAAATCGGTAAATGATCTGATATATCTGCAGTAATTATTTTACTAATTATATTAGCTGGCGTAGTATTTGTATATATATGATCAATTAAAGTGGCTGTATGATAAGTTATTCTTGTTGGTTTTGTTATATTAAAGTGGAAAAATATTGTTACTATATAGCATATTGAGATATTCTTCAGTGGCAGTATCTTCATTATAATTTAAGAAATTAATATTTACGTCTCCAAGAATGTAAATCTGAAAGCCCTTAAGATCATCTATTATTCTTTCAAATTCTTTTGCGAATTCGTTGATAATAGCCTTTGGATGTTTGTAAACACAGCCAATGATTATATTAGGTTTATTTTTAATTGTTTCTATTTCTATCCAGCATGACTCAACCGATTCTATATTGAATTTAATATCAGGTCTAAATATGGATCTAAATTTAGAATTCACATATATAGCAGCTCCACCAGCATTCGTTAGCGAATCGCAGTGGAAAAAAATTGTAGTTTTCAAGATTAATATTATCCACAGAGTTGGAGTTGAGTTTTGTCTCAGTGATAGCAATAATATGAACAGGTTTCGATATTGAAAAAAGTATATCATTTAATCGAGAGAAGTTTTTCTGCAAGCTTCTAATATTCATGTGAATAAGAGAAAAGTTTTCAATCCTAGAATACTGGTCAAATAACCTATTTAGATGTTCAATTGAACAGTAATCAGAGCTTGAGTTGATAAGCATATGGTCCGAATCCGCATCATCAAACCGGTCTGGGTTAGGTAGGACATCATACAAATCATTTAAATTAGATAATAATGAATCATCAGTTATATTTATAGGATCAATTGTGTACGGAAGCGCTGAGGGGACTTCAGACTTCAGACTTCAGACTTCAGACTTCAGACTTCAGACTTTTAAAAGACTTAACAGAGAGGGGAAGAGGGGGTTCCAATCACAAATCACGGGCCGTTTTTCATAAATTCACGGATCACAGAGTTAAGTAAAGCCTTTTCACAAATCTGACAAATATACAAACAACAAGAATGTATGACTTTAGACTTCAGACTTCAGACTTCATACTTCAGACTTCAAGACTTCAGACTTCAGACTTCAGACTTCAGACTTCAGACTTCAGACTTTCGATTTTGGGTCTGAGAGATCGCGGGCGCAGCATTCAAGATGGCGGAGGCGAATTAACGAGTACATGTTTGCAGAATTCTTTTTTTCTCACAGATCGTTTCGTGCGTGATATTATTTGCATTAGACTTATGGCTTTCAGGATTCTTTCTATTATTTGTAGATTATCCATATATTATCGTTGTCAAACTGTGTTTTGCCAATATAAAGAAGACCTCCAAATTAGCGAAGCGATACGAGGCTACTTTTCTCAAGGATATTAAAATGTCGAAATGACTTGCAATTTCGAAAGAGATTCTATTTACAAAAACAATCAAATAAGCTTGTACATTTGCATTGAACTCCCAACGGTACAAAGATAATAAAAATATAATACAACAACAATACCAGAGTAATACTGAATAATGAGAAATAAAATGAAGATAAAAGACGAGAGAACTAGATTAGAGGCACTATCTCTCTATATAGGCCACTAGAAGTGTTTATAAAATGTAGTTTTAAGGTAGCATCGCTATCAAGATAGCTTTTTCCTCGACATGCAGTACTCGAACAAAAAATCCAAATTTTAGCTATTTCTGACAAAAAGGAAGGCCAAAATAAGATCAAACTATACCCTCGAGTTTATCCATCTACTCCTACTACACAAATCTGTGTATTCAAAAATAAATAAATGTCAAGTTACAAGAAGAATTTTACATGTACGTAAAAATATATACACCATTCGTCTCCGCCATCTTGTATGTTGCGCTCTGAAGTCTAAAGTCTGAAGTCTGAAGTCTGAAGTCTGAAGTCTGAAGTCTGAAGTCTGAAGTCTGAAGTCTGAAGTCTGAAGTCTGAAGTCTGAAGTCTGAAGTCTGAAGTCTGAAGTCTGAAGTCTGAAGTCTGAAGTCTGAAGTCTGAAGTCTGAAGTCTGAAGTCTGAAGTCTGTCTGAAGTCTGAAGTCTGAAGTCTGAAGTCTGAAGTCTGAAGTCTGAAGTCTGAAGTCTGAAGTCTGAAGTCTGAAGTCTGAAGTCTGAAGTCTGAAGTCTGAAGTCTGAAGTCTGAAGTCTGAAGTCTGAAGTCTGAAGTCTGAAGTCTGAAGTCCCCTCAGCGATTCCGTAATTGTGGGATCCATTTCTTAATTCATAAGAGGTAAATTATTTACTAACTAAGAATACTACTTATTACTTATCTGTTGAAGAACATGTCTTCAAATTCACCAAATCTTTCAAAAATAGTAAATATATGGCTATTTGCGTGTTCATGTTCTCTTAGAAAGATCTTCCCTCCGTTGGTCCATAGGTACTTGAATTTCTGTGTCTTCTTGAATTCATTCACTTTAGAAAACAAACGTTTTCTGTAGGCAGTGAGGGATTCATTAATATGGATGCGATCGCGTCCTTGCATTCCAGGGCCATTAGTAGGTATTGTGCTTGACCGTTTGTTATGCAAATTCGTTTTCTTTTTGTAAAACTCTTCTCTCTTATCTCGCGAGGTAAATTTCACAATGATGCGATTTTTTACTTTTTTTGTGTCCGGCAATCTATGTGATGTCGAGATGTCCTTGTTGTCTACGTTAACTCCGATCATCTTGGAGACATCTTGAACGATTTTATTCGTACTTTCTCCTTGTGTTATTGGTATTCCAATTATTTCAAGGCAATCCCTACGGAGGTATTGTTGAGCATCATCAACGTCTATGTTGATATTGGCCATATTGCATTCTGGGAGGGATTTTGTAGTTTTTTCTAAATAAAATCTTGCACATTTATCAGAATGTTCTAATATTCTCAGACATTACTAATAGGGTCTAGCCGAAAATGTTGTGCCGAAAACCCCGATCTTTTTGACACATTTTCAGATCACCCTATAGGCCATATTGCATTCTGGGTAGGATTTTGTAGTTTTTTCTAAATAAAATCTTGCGCATTTATCAGAATGCTCTAATATTCTCAGACATTACTAACAGGATCTAGCCGAAAATTTTGTGCCGAAAACCCCGATCTTTTTGACACATTTCCAGATCACCCTATAGGCCATATTGCATTCTGGGTAGGATTTTGTAGTTTTTTCTAAATAAAATCTTGCGCATTTATCAGAATGCTCTAATATTCTCAGACATTACTAACAGGGTCTAGCCGAAAAGTTTGTGCCGAAAACCCCGATCTTTTTGACACATTTTCAGATCACCCTATAGGCCATGTTGCATTCTGGGTAGGATTTTGTAGTTTTTTCTAAATAAAATCTTGCGCATTTATCAGAATGCTCTAATATTCTCAGACATTACTAACAGGGTCTAGCCGAAAATTTTGTGCCGAAAACCCCGATCTTTTTGACACATTTTCAGATCACCCTATAGGCCATATTCCATTCTGGGTAGGATTTTGTAGTTTTTTCTGGTTCGCGACAACAAATAAAGAGCTCAAATTGGCCTGTCTGAGAACTACTCCCAACAGCCCAAAGCGCCTCAAATATAACCCAATTTACTTCAGTTACTATCTATCTTTCTTTTTCTGGCGTTTATTTTGTTGAACTCACTGTCAACGAGACTCCCCGTAAAGTTAAACAGTGGATCAAGGACCAGCGGATCAACGCCGGACCAACGGAACGACCATTGTGAAAAGGAGGAAGGATAAAAAAAATAATACAAATAAAACAATAGCAACAAATACGTAATTATTCGTTTGAAATGGTCTCAAACTAATCCGAGAAATTAACTAATAATTGAAACTCAGACTTGTAGCTGAAAAAAACTATCAGATCAGTTAGGAAATCTGAGCAATCCAGGTAGCCCAGTAAGTCGCCATCAGGGCGTCTAAGTTTTGTAATGTTTCAAGTAGCGAGTCTGTATGTGTTTGTGTCACATGTCCCGTATTTTGCCCGGCGTTCTCTCTTAAGAAAACCTTCCGAAAACGTCACGTGATGGGGTCCGTATTGCTTTTTTCCCTGGTCCGTACAAACACGTACGGACCCACACTCGAAAAATCATTGAAAAAATGTTTTTAATTTCCGACGAGCATCCCCGATACAGTGAAGTTGGAGTTCGATGCAACTATTTTAGCGATAAACTTTATTACAAAGGAGCATTACAAAGTAAAAATTTCAAAATGACCCTAAAATATTTACAATCTTTTTTTTTTTATTTACTATTTATTTACTATTCATAACTACTAGTTATTTTACGATCTATAATAAATAATCTTTGTAAAATATAATCATTGTTATAAACTTTATTAGTATTAAAGTAAAAATAATAAGAGTTAAATACCGAGAATGGAGGCAATAAGCCATATAAAGCCCGAGGGCCGTAGGCCCCGAGGGCTTTATTGGCTTATTGCCGACATTCGAGGTATTTAACTGACTTAATCCACACTTGATACGGTTTTCTGAATAGTGAATTTGATTGTATTCAAGAAATAAAAGCATTCCCAAAAGATATGAACAATCTGTACATAATTTATTGTTCATTGTCAATGAATTCCCACAAGGAAATATTAAATCACTTTTCAATTCTATGCTAACGAACTTGAATGCCAACGACTTGATGACATATTAAACGTGTTTTTGTTGCAAAATTATCGTCGATTGACTTAGTAGCATAATAGGTTAAAGTTAGCGCTTATACAGCAAAGCAGGAGATCTCTGTTCGAATCCTGGCGTTGGTACTCAAAGACTTTTTTTTCGACAAAAATCGCATTAAATAAATTATTTCTAAGTCAACTGATGTTTACTAGAGTACAAAAACTAAAAGTGTGCAATACTTTGTACTATTTACCACTAAATAGTGTTGATTAAACAATAGAGAACAATATAATTAGCATAATTTAGCAGTATTTAGTGGTAATTATGTTGCACACTTTTAGTGTTTGTAATCTAGTAGAGACGAGGGGATGGAAGTAATTATAAATGCAAGTGCTTTATCTAGATAAAGCACTTAAATTGGAAATGAGTCGGTTATTATCCTAGATACAACCCTGTGCATAACAAAGAAAACCGAGTCAATGTGGATTAATAATAAATAAAACGTCTTTTGTGTTGTTTTGCAACATTACATTGTCTGCATTTAGTGTCAAGAAGCTTCTTATTCTACTAGTTACTTTTCCCGGTTTCCTCTATAGTGTCAGTCATTTCCACTGGCGGGTTTGATGGGGCTATTCGCTGTTTCGTTTGTTTCTTCGCTGTTCTCTTCTAGATTTGAATCCGCCTATCACATAAGAAAATATTAAAAACCTTTATAAAATAATTTATATATAACGCGCGCTTTGATTGGCCAAAACATCGTGTTGGATGAGAGTATATTACACGCTCACGTCAGTTATTATATTAATTATTATTATAAAATAATTGGGATAGTACGCGCGCGTTGATTGGTCAAATAACCGTGTTTCATGAGAGCATGAAACACACTCACGCCATTTTCTAGCGCGCACGCTCATTCAACGGTCAGTTTATCCGTTGTTTTGATCTTTCGCGCGCGCTTATTGGTCAGTTTCGAGAAAAAGCAACGTAGGGAGAAATGACATCGTCAAACGAATAAAAGGGCATTTTTTTCGTCTTTTCGCGCGATTGTTATTTTATAAAAGAAATGAAACACGTCTTCTGTTTTTTCACTGGCTTATGAAAACCTCGATACGTTTGGGAGAATTCTCGAGCAGGTCCAAACACTCGACTTCGTCTCGTGTTTGGACTGATCTGCTCTCGAATTTTCCCAAACCCATCTCGGGTTTCATTAGCGCGTGAAAACACAGAAGACGTATTTCATTTCTTAATTATTACACGCTCACGTCAGTCCTTTTCGTCGACGATTTTTTTTCTCTAGCTTTTTGACGAACCAATTTAAAAATGGAAGAGAAGTTTCGGACATTTGAAATTGAATGGGATACAATAACAAAGTAATATTACCACTTCTAAATCATACTCGTTTTGTAAATTTTTTTTGAATAAATACAATCTGGAGTCTTTTGTTGAAAAGTCAAACATCAGTCAATCATACAACATGCCATGAGTGATGAAGCGATTCACAAATTCACACAAAAGCTAAAACTGAGATACGAATAAAATCACAGAATAATTTTTTTTATTTTATGAAAGTCTGATGATGTTATATATACAAGAATATTTAGTTAGGATTTCAACTTAATTAACACATGCAAGTTACGCTGGCACAAATTTTGAATTTTTGTTTTCATTTTAAGTTGGCAATTTTCTAAAATACTGCACAAAAGTTGAGATGAATTAATAGTTTTCACTTACATCTACTAGCAAATTGTGGTGTCCAAAGAGTCCTGCTAAATGCTATTGCTAATTCCCCCCCTGCTTTTTATCATGTATAGTAGTTATCACGTTCGTATCTTCATTTCAATCATATTAATATGATTGAAATGAAGATACGAACGTGATAACTACTATACATGATGAAAAGCAGGGAAGAAAATACGTGTTGTGGTTTCCCCACGCTTCTCTCGTGTTCTCCCAACATCCCGCGTGTTTAGATCAGAGTATATTACACGGAAAACTGTCTTATATTTCTTAAGTGTAAGTATCTTGAAAAAAAATTTAAAGGATTGTCTTATACACTCATTATTCTTAGCTGTGCCAGCAATGACAGCAATGTATCCCGGGGGGGGGGGGGGGGGCGGTACTCCCGTTAGGGTCTTTTTAGAGTGTTTGTTCAAAAATCAGTTCAGTAAGGGTCATTTTTACTCTGCTTTATTTGTATCTGTGCGTACCTTTTAGGGGTCATTTTCAAAACCTCCGCCGATCATCCTTACCACTTGGACAAAGCAAGTAGAATTTTTATATCTTACGTGCCCCAGCGAATTTACTTTTGAAATAGCTTTTTACATGTTTAGTTTTTGCAAAACTAAGCTTTTTAGGTAGAAACTTTTGGTCCCGCAATGTGATCCAAAGCGATTTTGTGTACGTGGTTTTATGCATATTTTCGCTCAAAACAACATGCAAATTTTAGCGAACTATTTTTTATTCTTGAATTAAGAATTAAAGTTGGCTTTATAGGAAAAAACTTTAATGACTCCCATAAAATCGAAATATATAATTACATCCTAGATAAATCTTTTAGATTATAAAATACAGGTTGTTCAAGTTCGTCAAATTTATCACAGTGGAACAGGGCCTAAACCATGTTGTAAACACTGCTTGAAATCATATTCAAGGACAACGAGTTTCTACCAAAATAGCTCAGTTTTGCGAAAAGTAAACATGGAAATGTCCATTTCTTTAAACATTTTTTGGGGGCACGATGTTTAAGATATAAAAATTCTATGATGAATTGCGAGAAGTTCGCACTCAATATTGCTGATATTGACATCAACACGCCGGTTTACTTGACGATCTAAGGCGCCTAATATCTCCTAATATAATGCAATGCACAAAGTAGCGTGTTGGTTTTAACTTCTACTAAAAGTTTTGACCTGCACATTGGTTTATCGTCCAACATGCTACTTGAAAGTACGCAGTTCTGGTCTTTCTTTTCACTTTGGTCGGACGTGTGATATTTTGCAATCCATAATGTGTTGGATTGAAATAATTAACTACAGCGCACTACGGTCAACATTTTATGTCTCAGTAATTCGGTTCATGAACATAATTGTGAAAGATGAGATTGCAAACCAAATGTTCCATACCAGCATAAAATTCTCTCATTCGACGTACAAATGATTTTTACAACCAAAACACACGCATGCGCATTACAATTTGTCCATGTGCTCCTTTTTTCTTTAGTCCTTTCGATAATGGGTAGTTTGATATGATGAGATGCAATGTAAAAAAAAAACCAATGCAGTGCTTATATGGCGCATTTCACTTGTTGAGAACAGCAGGACTAATGCGTCATATTTAGATGATTGTTTGATACGTACATTGTCTTCAAGTTGCCATACAGGAAGTCCTTGATTGTCACATCTCTTCAATGCAAACTTGTACACTACGTAACCACTCATTCCAATTGCTTTCCAGTATTTCTCAACGTTATATAAACCTTCGAATGGAAAGATCACTGTTTTATATGACAAGATACAGGGGATCGTTGCCGAATCTCTCAAACCAATGGCCAATACCTAGTGGTTAGTATATCAAACCAACTCACATTAAATATTTTCCTAACTTTAAATTAAAATAAATATTTTAGCACACAACACTGCTCGCATGTTGAGTTTTGATGAGGGAGATTAAAATGAATTTTTGAGGGTGTCCCAGGGGGGGGGGGGGGGGGGGGGGGGTACGTGTTCCCATGTTCCCTTCAAAATTTTCGCTTTGTTCCCTTGTTGCCATCCAAAATTTCACCATGTTCCCCTATATTTCGTGTTCCCTTGTTCCCTATATATTTTTGGCGTTCCCTTGTTCCCATTGCTAAATTTACACTGTTCCCCTGTTCCCCAAAAACCCCTGGGA
The DNA here is from genome assembly GCA_949775045.1 of Metridium senile. Taxonomy (NCBI): domain Eukaryota; kingdom Metazoa; phylum Cnidaria; class Anthozoa; order Actiniaria; family Metridiidae; genus Metridium; species Metridium senile. The sequence goes on from OX459096.1 coordinate 18,537,468, forward strand.
GACCCTCATTTCTACAATCATTCGGCCATCAATTAATAAGTTTCGTATATTGTTCATATTCCTTCCTTGAGTCCATTCATAGATCCACTTGTTCAGTATTCTTCTTCTATCCACTCATTCTCTCATCCAACCCACTTACTCCTTTCTTTCTTCTTTTATTTATTCACCATGACAAAGAATCAAGATTTAAACAGTTACCTTACCATCATATCTATAACCTTCATCAGGTGCAAACGGGCTGTCCAGCTTATATCCTCTGATGACCCGTACAGGATGTCCTTTCTCGATGTTTTTAGTAAAAGCCAAATTACCTGGAAGTTATATAACATTTGCAAAATAAAGGTTTGTTGTTCATATGATTACACCATTACAAACCAACATTCTGATTGTTTGATTTTGCTGTATACTGCACTGATATTGTACACTGCATATCACATACCAATACCATCAAATACTCCCTCACTAAACCTTCTTTAATGGCCAAGAGAACACCCAAATTGAGGCTGTATTTGTGTGCTTGTATCTTGCTTTGAATGTAATGTATTGTGCTTATTAAAGTGAACTCAAGAAAAGTTAACATTATTTATTTAACTTCATCTAGGTACCTCTTGTCAATGTCTGGTCCTTGGACTGAGGAGCTGTTCGTAAGTTCTATAAAAGAAAGAATAAAAAAGGAATGGAGACAAACAGAAAGTAAGAAAGAATGATTAAAAGAAAAAAATGTTAAAAAATGATTGCACATTTACCTGTAATATGTAACACACAATGCATATGCACATTTATTTGCAATATATTCAAGTATGCACACATATTAGTACTTACTGCGGTCCCCAGTCACAACAGACCTTGAAACACAAATGGAAAATACAGTTTTGGTGCATGTCAATCAACTGTATTTCCTAATAACTAAAGGTAACACAGACAAAATGTATTTTTTAATTTACTTTTTTTTTTCATTACCGTACTGATCGGCAAAGACGTACATTACTACACAAAGAATTTGCACAAATCAGATCTCTAATAGACCAGTTTCGTGTTATTTAGCACCGCTGTACTATTTGACAAAAGGCGCATTTGCACAGGCTTAGCCTCAATTCAGAGTAAATGCAAATGTGTTTTCTTTTGTTAAGCGGTAACATTTTTTCGTGCTTTGCTTGGGATTTGTGAATATTTTGACAACAAATCGAGGCTTAGCCTGTGCAAATGCGCCTTTTGTCAAATAGTACAGCGGTGATAGATAACGTGAAACTGGAGTATTTTGATAATAGAAAGGAAGTTTCTATTTGTCTTTTTGGTATATTCTGACCTCAATTTCAGGGAGTTTGGAATCGATTTAGTCATATCTATTTGCAGAAACGCTGCATGCAGAGTTTATCAGTGATCTGCAACTGACACTTTAGTACATGTTGCCTTCAGTTGGAAATACAATTGATTGTCTTGATTGACTTCCACCAAAACTCTATTTTTGTTTGTATTTGAGGGTCTAGTTGGCAGTCTCATGTGACTTTGAATCTCAGCAATGCAATTAGACTCTATAGCACTGACCCAGGATGAATAAACATGAGATTAGCAAGGATGAACTCTTTAGGTTTTAGTATAAATGATACCAGGATAAGCACTACTAAATCAGGCTTCACTGGGGGGTGTAAGTGGTGGAGGGATATATTTGTCACCCTCAACGTATTTCTGTTGTACTAACCTTTGGTTTTGCCTTGGTACCTTTCAGGTCTCTTCCACCTATTACAGCAAGCACATAGAATAATCATATCATGGACATCACTCTTGCAATTTTATATAGTGCATTGCGAGATGTTTACATATTGTTTTGAACCATATTTTCACTGTCAAGATCTCTGTTCCTGTACACTAAAACAGACTGTACTGCAGATTCCTTAATCTTTTATTACCTTCACCAGTGTAAGTAAAACACTCTCCATAGTCCAAATCATCTTCATAACCTCCAGAAAGGGCAATAGAATAACATCCTTCTTCAGCATTACCATGAATACCAGCAACTGTAGGACTGGAAAGATAATATAATAATAATAATATACACAATTATTCGAACCAAGTTTGACTGAGCTGTGAATGATGAATGGCAAACAGCGATTGCACAACAATGGTTACGTTATGCTTTATCAAGATTGAAAAACCTATGGCAAACAACTTGAATGACCTGAAGTGTGACATTAACAGGACTTAGGATTCCCACTACACAACCATACAAACCAACATACCGGTGAATACCATCTTTACAACAGTCTACTCTAGTTTCCCAGGTTGTACCAACTTGTATCCCTATATCAACAAATATACCACTATTCTAAAATTGTTGTTGCAATTAAAGCTACAGTCCACACTCTGATGCATGCAAAGGCATCAGATTTATTCATAATATATTTTGAAAATTGTACATGTTTTTGTTATACGACTACATACATAACAAGTTACAGTGGTATATTTCCCTTTTATATTCATTCCAAGCAATAATAGCAAAATGCAGTCAAGGAGGTACTTTCAGGTTAAACTTATGCACACACTTATTGACATCATTTGTTGGTATGGCCTCCTATTTAACAAAGCACCCAACCAATCAGTGCATGTGAAAATATACACTTGTGGTAAAAATTTTAATTCATGCCCAAGAAATAAAGATACACCTAATTCAAAAAAGTTTGAAGGGGCGAAAGGCGATTCGCGTTTGCACGACTGAAAGGAACTGTGGGTATTAAAAATGTATTCCTTTCTAAATTGCCTAAACAATGCCTCCACCTTTCAGCGAAACCTTCAAGACACCCATCTAAGGTCATCGCTGAACGGTATGTGGAGGCATTGTTTGGGTAACTTACAAAGGAAAAACAAGAAATTTGTATTACCCACAGTTCATTTCGGTCATGCAATCGCCAATCACCAATCGCAATTCACCCCTTCAACCTTTTTTGAATTAGGTATATATAATATTCCTCCCTCCTCAAAAATCAACATGTTAGTAAAGGTTTGTATGCTATAAATATGTATTCTGCATCTTCATATGGTTTTGGAACATTATTACAGGCAATTTCAACATTTCTATGTACACCTAACAACTAATCACTGTACCTGGTATTGAACCATAAACATTCTCTCTTTTTTCATAGACTTTCTTTGGCTTTTCCTCTTCTTCCTCAATTTGAGAATCAAGTGCTTGAAAATTACCAGGTTCCTGAAAAAATTAATTATTGGTATCAACCCGGGGAGAGGGGGGGGATACTCCCTTTGTCCAAGTGGTAGGGGTGATCAGCGGTCAATTTCACAAATGATCCCTAAAAGGTATGTTAATTAAGAGAACTGTCAAAGCCTTATTGATTTCAACCCCTAAAAGGTACGACGGTGCGATATTTGTGGCAGCTAAGTAATTTTTACTAACAATATAGTCAAGTAATGACACTTACAGGTACATAGTCATGTTATGTAACTTTTGAGCAAGAACTCTAAAAGGAACACACGGAGTATTTTCCACCCTAATGGAGCATCGATCGCCCCTACCACTTCGACAAAGTGAGTTCCCCCTCCCCCGGGTGTTAAATATCACACAATGAAAATATGTGAAACAAGTCGCATATCATGTAACAAAACTTCTTTTTGAAGTAACACTGTGTTTTTTGACAAAATGGTGGATGAAAACAAAGCTGGCCACTCTACTGACACTTGTTTAAGCAGTTTAATAAAGGGAAGTATGATCACGATAAAAATAGGGTACAAACACTAAAAGTGTGCAATACTTTGTACTATTTACCAATAAATAGTGTTGATTAAACAATAGAGAACTCACTTTACTTTCATGTTCTTTCCGTCTGGTTTCCCATTTCCTTCCTGTCTCTCCAATATATTCGTATTTGTCACAGCCACATGGGATTCTATACACGACGTTTGATCTTTTGTCACCTAGTGGGTGTTGAGCTTTCGTTTTCAGATCTTTTACTTTTTTGCCTGGTCGCATGACTATCTTGAAGTTATATTTGGATGCTACGCGTTTGAATTGTTGCGAAAGGCCTTCGATGTAGGGTACAACGTATGTCTCTTTTGTTCTTTCTGTTGTGTCTTTTGTTTTTGTTTGTGTGTCTTCCTTTTTTGTCTGTATGGTTTCCCTGATCTTTTCTTGTGAGTATCCGTTGGCTATAAATGCCTCTTCGACATTCTCCAGTTCAGTATCTATTTGGTTATCATCGCAGAGATGTTTGGCTCTTTCAACGAAACCTTTAATGACCGCCTTTTTGATATGTGGTGGATGGTTTGATTTTTTCTTGATGTTAATGTTCGTGTTCGTCTTTTTATAGTGGACGGTGAATTCAATGTGTTTTGTTTTCCTGTTAATGTGTTGTTTTAGGTCAAGGACAGATAGTGTATCGTTTTCGGCGTTCTCGACGGTGAATTTGATGATTCCTGGTTCTATCGAGTTAATGTGGTCTAGTATGGCATTGACTTTGTTTTTCTTACATTTCAACTCGGAATCGTCTACATACCATGGCCAATCTTTAAGAGTAGGGAAACATGGTGTTTGAGCTGTTAGTTGTAGATCTTCGCAGAATATAATTGCGATCTCTCCTGTGGTTCCTAGGCCAATGGGTTCGCTATCGAGGATGTAATTTTCGTTGTTGTATTCACAGTAGAACAATGAAAATGTCTATACCCATCCATCCCAATTCAAAAAGCACTAATCCTAGTACACGAACTACTAGCTGCAAAGAACAACCTCACAACTATAACACCATGGAGTGTACAATCTATCATGAAACTGTTGAACTGGACATTTTCATTGTTCTACTGTGAATACAACAACAAACATTACATCCTCGATAGGGGACCCATTGGCCTAGGAACCACAGGAGAGATCGCAATTATATTCTGCGAAGATCTACAACTAAGAGCTCAAACACCACGTTTCCCTACTCTTAAAGATTGGCCATGGTATGTAGACGATTCCGAGTTGAAATGTAAGAAAAACGAAGTCAATGCCATACTAGACACAGGCAGCCCAAGCAATTCACTTTTACAGTAGAGATATGTGAGGAAAAAATCGATATTTTTTATTGAAATAAATTTGAACATATTTCAATCCTGTGTTGTTGTTAAACCTATTTAATGTCATTCTGGGTGGTTTTTGAAGGTTTTAGAGCATTTTTTCTTAATGTTTGCCCACCTGTACTTAAATATGGAAAGGCTGGTCACTCGTGATCGAGATCGCTTGTCTTCGATGGTCGAAAAAATCATGTTTAATCCTTCCTTTGCTTTCAAAATCCCCTCAGCAACATAGATTAATGAACCTTCTGTCCAGATATCAGCAAAATGTTCACGGATCCCCAGACAGACCTCACGAAATCATAGATATTGAACGATTTTCAACGACAATTTTCCTTCAGATGATCTGTGACTAGCGCTTAAAGGACACTGATAACTTCGTAGCTGGGCCTTCTTTTGTAAAACTCATTCTGATTGGACGACTCTATTCCATGGTTACCAATCATCCAATCAGAATGAGTTGCGAAGTTATCGGTGTCTGTTAAGCGCTAGTCACAAATCATCTGAAGGAAAATTGTCGTTGAAAATCGTTCAATATCTATGATTTCGTGAGGTCTGACTGGGGATCCGTGAAAATTTTGCTGGTCTCTGGACAGAAGGATCATTAATCTATGTTGCTGAGGGGATTTTGAAAGCAAAGGAAGGATTAAACATGATTTTTTCGACCATCGAAGACAAGCGATCTCGATCACGAGTGACCAGCCTTTCCATATTTAAGTACAGGTGGGCAAACATTAAGAAAAAATGCTCTAAAACGTTCAAAAACCACCCAGAATGACATTACATAGGGTTAACAACAACACAGGATTGAAATATGTTCAAATTTATTTCAATAAAAAATATCGATTTTTCCCTCACATCTCTACTGTAAAAGTGAATTGCTTGGGCTGCCTAAAACAACATTAAGAAAAAATGCTCTAAAACGTTCAAAAACCACCCAGAATGACATTAAATAGGGTTAACAACAACACAGGATTGAAATATGTTCAAATTTATTTCAATAAAAAATATCGATTTTTTCCTCACATATCTCTACTGTAAAAGTGAATTGCTTGGGCTGCCTGTGTACTAGACCACATTAACTCGATAGAACCAGGAATCATCAAATTCACCGTCGAGAACGCCAAAAACGATACACTATCTATCCTTGACCTAAAACAACACATTAACAGGAAAACAAAACGCATTGAATTCACCGTCCACTATAAAAAGATGAACATGAACATTAACATCAAGAAAAAATCAAACCATCCACCACATATCAAAAAGGCGGTCATTAAAGGTTTCGTTGAAAGAGCCAAACATCTCTGCGATGATAACCAAATAGATACTGAACTGGAGAATGTCGAAGAGGCATTTATAGCCAACGGATATTCACAAGAAAAGATCAGGGAAACCATACAGACAAAAAAGGAAGACACACAAACAAAAACAAAAGACACAACAGAAAGAACAAAAGGGACATACGTTGTACCCTACATCGAAGGCCTTTCGCAACAATTCAAACGCGTAGCATCCAAATATAACTTCAAGATAGTCATGCCACCAGGCAAAAAAGTAAAAGATCTGAAAACGAAAGCTCAACACCCACTAGGTGACAAAAGATCAAACGTCGTGTATAGAATCCCATGTGGCTGTGACAAATACGAATATATTGGAGAGACAGGAAGGAAATGGGAAACCAGACGGAAAGAACATGAAAGTAAAGTGAGATTAACGGAAAAAGACATCGCCGAAAATAAAACCGAATCTGCTGAGAAACGAATGAATACTGGAGACGGAGGACTCGCAAGACATAACCAGACATGTCCACACAAAATTCAATGGGACAAAAGCAAAGTGATAACACAAGAAACACACAGCGAAAAAAGAAAATTCCTAGAGTCTCTTGAGAGCGTCAAAACACAGAACAATAGAAAAAAATTATTGAATATTCATGCAGACGTCGACTATTGGAAATCACTTATAAAAACAATAACACCAAAAACGAGAGTACCTGAAGAAGACGACCAGAATGGTGTTGAAACGGCGTAGTACAAAAACAGTATATGGTGAGTATGAAAGCCCAATCAATGGACCAACAAAAGAATTTGCATAATTTAGCAGTATTTAGTGGTATTTATGTTGCACACTTTTAGTGTTGTTTGTACTCTGCTGGGAGACACAGTAAAAGCTGTTTGTGCACTGTTTAATAGTCTACAACAGACAAGGCTCTCAAACATGCAAAAGACTACAAAATTGATATAATAAACATAAGACATAATAAATTGGAATATAACTTCTTGTCGTACAATTTTGGTCACAAATTCCCGCTACTTGGTCGCGCAGTGAGTTTTGTGACTTGTAATAACATTGCACTTCAATGTAAGGTAGTCCTACCTATTATCGAGCACATCCTATTATCGTGCTTTTCGTAAAAATAATATATATCTTCTAAAAAACTACTTCAAAATTGAATGAAGAGAAAAATATCAATGCCCTTGGCAGAAATCTTTCTTTCATATACTGCTACTGAAGGACATCTTTCACTTCTACTTCAAAATTAATTACAACAATTATGGCTACTTATTCTGTTGCAACCAAATTTTTTTGGTCCACTTTTTCAATAATTTTTTTTTTACGCAGAATAGAAGATATATATATTTGTACGAAAAGCACGATAATAGGATGTGCGCCTACCTTACTACAAAGATATACCTTGCAGCATGATAAATCACAGGGAGCCCAAGCTCATCACTTTTACAGTAAATGTATGGAGTCGAGAGATATCCTTTCGCTGTGCCTCAAATATACAATAATAAATTATTTTTTTTACGTAGATAGTTGTGTATAATAGTTTTAGATCAATTTGAGCGATTTTGACGAAAATACCCCTGAAAGACAAAGAAGAAGTCTTCTTCTTTGTCTTTCAGGGGTATTTTCGTCAAAATCGCTCAAATTGATCTAAAACTCGGTCACAGACTAGAAAACAATTATACACAACTATCACGTAAAAAAAAAAAATTATTATTGTATATTTGAGGCACAGCGAAAGGATATCTCTCGACTCCATACATTTACTGTAAAAGTGATGAGCTTGGGCTCCCTGTGGATAAATATTTATGCAAGAATAAGGTTACCTTTCCTAATAACCTCGAAGATCGTCTTCTTGTTGGTCTACCATCGTCAACTAAATTATTAATTGAAAGATCTACTGCGCTGATTGCTTGCTCTTTTCGAGGCCTTTGCACTTCTATGCGTTTACGTTTGACCTGCCTACTCTTAGGTTGCTTCTTTGGAACACTTGTTAAAGACGAAAAAGGCTTCAAAATAGAGAGAGTTTGCGGTTTTCGACTTTCTGCAAACTCAAACATTCCCACGGCTTCCTGTGAAATGCGTTTTTAGCTGCCGTCAATCAAGATTAATAAGTCGGTAAATCCTTGATTGACGGCAGCGAAATACGTATTTTACAACAAGCTGTTGGAAAGTCTGAGTTCGCAGAAAGTCGAAAACAGCAGTAAATGTATATTATAAGAATACAGATAAACAATGTTTTGAATTGAATGTCATTTTACATGCAAGTAAATTTAGAAACGTACCTTGTCAAACCCGAGCTCTGCAAGGATTCGCTTGTTTTCTTCGATATTTTTCGCTCTTTGCTTCTCATAATCACTCAAATGACTCATAATGCGTTAGTAGTTGAAGTACAATTTACAACCTTTCAAAAACTTTTCGAGTCAAGTCTTACCGTCAACGCGAGAAGTAGGCGCACACGTGGAACGAACGACTTGTCAAATGCTCTGAATGGAGCTGTTCTGATTGGATGAATAATTCTATTCGCTTATTGGTTCATATTTAGAACGAGAAATAAAAAATTAACGAATAAATGATGCACAAGTTCACTCTCAATTTGTTCTTCTTTATATTTTCAAGGAAATATTTGTTGTCCATCTTCTCGATTAGAGAATGGAGCTGCCTCTCGATCGAATCAATTGTCCCTCTGTTCATTTTAAATATGGGGGAGGGAGGTAGGGAAGGGGGAGGGAATAGGCGTGTAAAAAGTCTGTTCGCTTTACAAAGTAAAACAACAATAAATCAAATTTAATTCTTTAATGTAAAATTCATACTAACTAAAAAATTAAACGATATGAAAATTTAAAATGAGATTGAATTTAATGCAATTATAGGATAAAAAATGATTTGAAGATGTGACCGTTTTATTAATTAGGTAGTACAACGCATAATGAGTAGTTAAAAAGTCACTGACTGTAATTCTTGGTCGCAAAAAAAAAAAAACACTAGCAATATTGTAGATGAAAGAGCTCCCTGTAGATGAAAGAGCCAATTATTTTAGAGCGGTTTTAATGTATAAATGTATTCCCTATAGTGCTCCTCAGTATCTCATAGATAAATTCATAGTTAGTAGACCTTTATTAAATACTAGAGGAAATACAAACAACAATCTTAGTGTACCCTTGTATAGAAAAACGTTTGGTCAAAGGACTTTTAATTTTTTAGGTAGCAAATTATGGAATGTAATTCCATTAGATATAAGACAGGCTCCTTCTTTAGATAATTTTAAATATAAATATCGTACAAATTTGTCAACAAACCTTTACAACATACCTTTCTATTTAGATAATTAATTTTTATTCAATATGACATGTATAGCTAGTATCAATTTAATTCACCTTATACCTTTTATATTTGTACTGTATTGTATTGTATTGTAATTATAGTTGTATTGTAATAGTTGTATTTATATTTTATTTGAGAGCCACTTGAAAATTATCTGAGGATAAAGTGTCACTCTCGTTAAATAAAGATATTATTATTATTATTATTATTATTATTATTATTATTATTATTATTATTATTATTATTATTATTATTATTATTATTATATTGTCATGGGTTATGGGATAGGCGCATTCTCGTACCCAGACCCTACTCAGCTTTCTGGCAGATCGTAGGCTCTGGGAAACCCTACAACCGGAAGCCAGAATTGTTGTGACAGCGTCATCAGAGCGCATGCGCCATCTTTAATTCGACCGAGTTGTTTGGGCACGAGAATGAACGAGCACATCCCAACTTAATTACTATGGAAATCAGTAGACTGGTAATCATGCCCCAAAAATTCCGTCCACGTGACCGATTTGTTTTGTACCATGTGATCGCTTCTGGCCAATTATTTTGCTCAAAATTGGTCATGTGGTACAAAAAGACACACCCCCAAGGCCAAATTTTCAACGTACATTTAACCACTCTAGTGATTTTCATAGTAACATTCATGACTCATCATCTTCTGTTAGAGCCTTGTCACGCTTGAATGTGCACGTGCAAACTATTTATGTTTTATGAATTGATTTCAATGGTTAAAGAAGTGCATTTGAGCGGTAAAATTAGGGATGGATAAGGAAATATTATCGTAGTAATAACATAACAGTAATAACGTAATAACATTCTTGGGTCAGAATTCTATAAACTTAAAAAAGAAAGGATTTATGAGCATGTACAGAATGTTGACACGTGTTTTAGGCTCTCCGAAGCTGCAACCTTCCCGGCACAGTGCATGAGTTAGGCGAATTTTAAAATAGCTGTAGCTTGTTTCATTTTAACCCAAATCGCTTGAAATCTTCACAGACACTTCATTAAATAATAACTGAAAATAACACTGAAACATTTTATTGAATTTTATTAATATTTAGTTGAACATCGAAGGTTTCAAAAGTCGCCTTATATTCTCTTATAAGTAGTGAGCCTGGGCTACCTGTGGATGTGCCTAGTACACCTTTTGCTGTTCATTAGCAGAAAATGGGCATTCATTTGTGCCAATAGTTGTATCAATAACGTGTATTATACTTTCATCAACACCACAAGTAACATCATTAGCGCGCATCAACTTCCAATAACAATATTTGAATATTCGTGAACATTCATCAGTATTTACGGACAATCAATAGCGCAATTGTACATTCATATGCGTGGAATGTATTTTCTTGTGCGCGCAATTAAAATTCAATAGCACGAATTGACAAACAGTAGCGTTTATTGACAGTCATTTGCCCAAAAGTGAAAATTCATTAGTGCTATTAGCATAGCTATTGACAATCTATAACGCGTTTGGACAATCATGAACATCAATGTAACATTCTTTAGTGTGGATTGACAAACATTTGCATGATTCAAATAATCAATAAGAGAAAAGAATCGATCATTTAATAGCGTTAGTCTTTTTTTATTCCTTTAAAGAGGTATCTCAAAAAAACAGAAAACTGAGAACAAGAGACAATTTATGTAATTTATATAAATTCTTTGTGCGAAAAAAGAAAAAACAATACTCGAGAGGATATAAAAGAAAAAGTTCAACTCACTCACTCGCTCCAGAAACTGAAAATTTTGTACAGAATGCCACCAAGAAATCGTACTCTTCTCGAGCAACGCGAAAGAATAATCAGAGCACTTCAGAGGAAGAAATGTGACTATCGTTCTCGCTATTTCAATGGCCTTGTTTTTCACTGTTCCATTATCGGAGGGATGAACGCTCAAAGGTTTAACGACTTCCTTGTACAAACAAGACTCAATCTTGACCCTGATGAAAATGTCATTTTCATATATGACGGTGCACCAGCCCACCATAGTCCAGCCAATCCTGGCGCAAACACTAAGCTTGGGGGACCACATGTACATGCGTTTCAATAGTGATAACAAATGAGACGCATGTGGTCCCCCAAGGGATTGTCTACTTGTTGGGGTCAGAGATGGTTCTAAGAGCTATGTATAACTTGCCACCCTTGTCTGTATACACCTATTTCAATTAACGTTGTCCATCTGGAATGGTCGATCTGAGACCGATAGGAACTGTGGGAGCTCGTTAAATTGCAAATACACTATATTTTGTATTCTAATCACGCTTGAATATTAATGTTTACTTCTGAAATACTATTATCCATAATTCAGCACCATTCAAGTGTGATTAAAACAACACATTTGGAATTTGTTGAACTCCCACAATTCCTATCGGTCTCAGATCAACCATTCCAGATGGACAATGTTAATTGAAATAGGTGTATAAGTCTTTAGGTATTCAACGGAATCTCATGTCATCCTGAAAATTTCGAAGAAATTTTCATATAGGGACATTAAATGATCATCCAAAACATGTATTATTGCAGACAAATAGGAGATATTTGTGTTGTGAAGGTATTTTATTCAAGACAAAACTATCTAATTAATATTCAATCTTGACACACAAACGTTCCAGAGTAAACCGATCATCCGTGAGTCTCTGAGAGTGGGCTCCCTGTGATTACCGTACACAGCTACTGTTGCAAGCATTGCAACGTAACATTGGAACGATCACTGTAGCTAAATGTGGTCAATGGTTTCGTTTCATGCAGACATATTTACCACGTTGCAATAACAGAGAACAAATTCAAGGATAACTTTATTTCTTTGTATTGATTATCGTAATTGAATATTTTTTGAGATACCTCTTTAAAGTAATAAAAAAAGACTAACGCTAATGATCGATTCTTTTCTCTTATTGATTATTTGAATCATGCAAATGTTTGTCAATCCACACTAAAGAATGTTACATTGATGTTCATGATTGTCCAAACGCGTTATAGATTGTCAATGGCTATGCTAATATCACTAATGAATGTTCAATTTTGATTGAATGATTGTCAATAAATGCTACTGTTTGTCAATTCGTGCTATTGAATTTCAATTGCGCGCACAAGAAAATACATGCCACGCATATGAATGTACAATCAGTATTGTTATTGAAAGTTGATGCGCGCTAATGATGTTACTTGTGGTGTTGATGAAAGTATAATACACGTTATTGATACAACTATTGGCACAAATGAATGCCCATTTTCTGTTAATGAACAGCAAAAGGTGTAATCATTGCTATAATTGTTATACTACTCAGCCAATCAGAACATTTGAAATTACAGGGTTTCCCAGAGCCTACGACCTTTCGTTAGAAAGCTGAGAAGGGTCGATAGGTGAAAACCAAGAATTCTTGGTTTTCACCTATCACGTGATCATATTGAAAGTCCTTACTTAAACTGTAAACAATCACTGAATTCATTAAGCACATACTTTATTTAGCAGTGTTAGCAAATATGAGGTCAGAAGAATGAATATTAGCAGAGTTATAGTCAAGCTATTACCAAGGATTTTTAGTAAGAAATGTATGGCAAAAGCATTCCCGGTTGTGTTAATTATATCATTAACCAGATCTTTTCTGCGATGCAAATAGCAGCCTAGGCCATATTAGCTTAAAGCCAGATGACCAATTTATGATTTGCTCAAATTTGAGCTTAAATGGACTAATTGTGACCGAATACGAAGCCAGTGAATATGCGCATTGACTACAGTGAAATGTATGGCGCCGCCTAGCCTGCGTAGCAAGCGTTTATTTTTTTGGGAACAGAGGAAAGTTTTTTTTTTTGTTGTTTTGGGATAGCTGTGTTACCGATATGGACGCGCGAAACCTAAGACGAGAACAAAAAATCAAGTTGGGGGGAGGGGGAGAGGAGGGAAGGAAACGCTTGCAAACAAACCCCGGGATTCTGAAAAACTGCGTTCGTCCACGAACGCACCAATCAAAATGCTGCGTTTCGATAATTATGATAGCAGATTGACAGTGAGGTATGCCAGAGGACTTCATAGAGAGCATTAATATCGTGTTCGTTCAACAACACACGATTGCGTCGCCTTTGTTTAGTGAAATCAATTTTGAACAGGGGCGTCCAGGGTTTTTTTCGTGACCCGTGATCGGGCATTTTAATTTTCCGTGATCCGAGAATTCAAGAAATAATTTTCTCGTTTTTGTCGAATAACTCTAAAACTCGATGAGACCTAGACAAGCGGTTAACAACATAATAAACTCCATACAATTGAAAAACAATTTAAACTATTTTAAAGAAAATCAATCTGTTTGATTTCGAGTAATTTGCAAATATACTCTAAAGCCGTAATTTTTGCATGTTGAGAGATGGCAGCGGCCTAAACAATACTCAGGAGAAATGAAATACCATCAAAATACTACATAAAAGACCTTTTTCTTATACACTTTCCTCTGGCTAAATGCTAAATCTTAATTCTTTTTTAAAGCAGAGATACAATTTTTTTTCGATGAGTGATTTTTTTGATATTTTATTTAATATTCACGCAAGGAAAAAAATCATATATTCTAATTTTAGAGTTATTCGACAAAAAACAATTTCGGCCATATTTGTTTATCGTTGCCAAGGTAACGCAAATCAAGCTAAAATTGGCATCAATCCAAACTTTCATCAAAGCATTATCACTGGTCCAAAAACCAAGTATAAAGGTGTAAGTTAAAACTATAAGTAAGCCAAATTAAAATGAAAGGTATGGTCTGAAGAATACTATAGGAAGTCACCTTAATGTACAAATTGAATGGTAAAATGAACAGGAGAGATGACATGAGATACTGTGGTGTAGCTGAGACACGAGAAACGGTCCATTCGTCCGTATAATATTGGTCATAAGAACACTAGTTTATTAGAGACCCAGCACGCATGCTCTGTACTATACTACTTATGGCTTTGGCTAATCGTCGTTTATCAACTGATCCTGAAAATCGTTTACCTGCAATACAAGGTATCATAGTTTTATTATTTGAAATCATCTCTGCGGGGTGACGCATTGTTGGGCAAGAGCAACCAATGATTTCGACTTTTACAAGCTGTTAATTCCATCGTTTTCGACCTGTCGCAAATTCAAATAAAAGCAATACGCACGAAGCCACCTGTATTTGACGGGTTTAGTGCCTTCACTGTATTATTGCTGTTGTAATTTTTAGAGCAAAAGTACCTTCCCATGACTCCTTGATAAGAGCTTCTTTTAGTTCTTGTGATGATTGGTTGTATTCGAGTGCTTTGTTAACAAGATTGGCAAGTTCTTCCTCCGCACAGTAATCCTCTACAACAACAAAAAATAGATCCTTCAACGAAATATAATCAAATTGATACAGCGTATGGGCCAGTTCACTAAGCATAAGTACTTATATATATTCTTTTATCTCGTCTCCAAGCCCTCACGGCTTCGACTTGCGGTGTATAAAAAAACGAGCAATTTAGTTACCAAACCATGAGGATACTTCACTAAATGATTCACTGGAAAAAGCCAACAACTTCTTTTATATGAATAGATTGTAAATAGACTGTTAATACGAATTTACAAGATCAAGGTACATTTACAAACTAAGTACATTTTCTAATACTATGTGAATAGTTTGTTAATTCCTTGTAAATATCGATGTCGCCATTTCTTCTTCTTTGTAAATAATATGTAAATCCATTTATATTGTATATAAACTATTCACATACTATCGAGGTTGTTTTTTTCCCAGTGTGTTTAGGGTGAAGTCAATAATTCTCAGTAAAGGTGAAAAGTAGAGGCGTGTGCACTGTGTTATTACCTGCATTTCGTTTGGGAGGTATGATACAAAAGGCTATAACGTCACGTAATGATTTGATAGTATCTTGGTTGATGTCATTACAGTGCATTGATACCACGGGAGCAATAACTTCACTTCTGAAACAAAAATGACACTCTTTCCAGTGAAAAACAAATTACTGTTATTACAGTTATATGCAAGTGGAGTCAAACAATGGATTCATATCACGGCTCTCGGACAAAAACAAATTCATTGTTCGAAATAATCTGCATAGAACTATAATAACAATTGTAATTACTAATAAAATAAAACAAAATTTATCAAATGCACGATGAACTAGGAGTTTCCCCTTAACCAAACCACTCCCTATTTAACCAAAAAATCACCAGCTTCAATCACGGTTAAAAAAGGTTCACAACATTTCTGTAATATGTTAGAAGCAGTGACTTTGCCGACCTTTTTACAGCTTTGGAGAGTTAAAGGGAGCTTTGGCTACGAAAATTATTAAAAAGGTATAAATTGATTTATAAATGTGATCAATAAGGCAGTACCTGTGTTTGGACATATTGTCTCGTCTTTCCAAGATAGGATTGTAGGCTTTTGACACAGATTTTAATGTAACAACGTGATCTGAGATTCTCATCTCTGTCAGGCGTACATTATGGGCTGTCATAGCTTCCTCGAAGGCTTCCTTACAACAGTAATAATAATATTAACCACAATGACAATAATAGCATCAACAAGAATGACAACTGCAATGCGAACAATAATATCAAAATTAATAATAACAACAGCAAAAGAACAACAATAACAACAGCAATAATGACAACAACAACAACAGCAACCGCAATAGTAACAACTATATCAACAGCAACAATATCAACAGCAATGATGACAACAACAACAATACCAAAAACAAAATCAACTTAAATACCATCAACATCAACAGCACTAAGGACAACAACATCAACAGCAATACCAACAACATCAACACAAACCCTAACAATATCAACAACATCACCATCAATACCAACAACATCAACAGGAATACCAACAACATCAACACAAACCCTAACAACATCAACAACATCACCATCAATACTAACAACATCAACAGCAATACCAACAACATCAACACAAACCCTAACAATATCAACAACATCACCATCAATACCAACAACATCAATACCAACAACATCAACAGGAATTCCAACAACATTAACACAAACCCTAACAACATCAACAACATCACCATCAATACCTACAACACCAAAAGCAACAACATCAATACCAACAACATCAACAGGAATTCCAACAACATTAACACAAACCCTAACAACATCAACAACATCACCATCAATACCAACAACATCAACAGGAATTCCAACAACATTAACACAAACCCTAACAACATCAACAACATCACCATCAATACCAACAACATCAACAACATCACCATCAATACAAACAACATTTAACAGGAATACCAACAACATCAACACAAACCCTAACAACATCAACAACATCACCATCAATACCAACAACATCACCATCAATACAAACAACATTAACAGGAATACCAACAACATCAACACAAACCCTAACAACATCAACAACATCACCATCAATGCCAACAACATCAACAGAAATTCCAAGAAAAACAAGAGCAGCACCAACAACATCAACAGCAGCACCAACAACATCAACAGCAACACTATTAACAGCAACAGCATCAACAACATTTACAGCAACAGCAACAACATCAACAACATTAACACCAACACCAACAACAGCAACAACATTAACAGCAACACCAACAGCATTAACATTAACAGCAACAGCATCAACACTATTAACAGCAACAACATCAACATCAACAACCTTAACAGCAACAGCATTAACAGCAATGTCAGCAACAACAGCAACATTAACAGCAACATCAACAACATTAACAGCAGCAACATCAACAACATTAACAGCAACAACATTAATAGCAACAACATTAACAGCAACAACAACATCAACACCAACAACATCAACATCAACATCACCAACAACATCAATACAAACACCAACAACATCAACATCAATATCTAGAGCAACAACAACACAAGTTTACACCAACAACATCAACAGCAACAACATCAATATCACAAAACAACATCATAGAAACAACAACAACAATTCCATCAATGGCACTAACAACAACAAAGACAATATCATAACTGCTACACCAATAGCAATCTATCATTCAAGATGACTCACTTCATTGGCTGTTATTCTTGAAGGTGTTTCCAAGACAACATCAGATATTTTATCCTGGTTAAGCCATGGATGGTTTAGTAAGTCTGTGACAGCAAGTCTTTGTGCTGGTTCAACACACAACAACCTGCGTATTAATAATTATTAGATATCATCAAATAACTTTATTTTTAAAGACAGAGAGAGGGAGAGAGAGAGAGAGGGAGAGAGAGAGAGAGAGTGGCCGATTTGTAAGGGATATACAGCAGCAAGTCGAAGACAAGTCATTGTATATCTCATACAGATCAGATGCAAATATTGATTTGTATAGTTTTCTCAACCAGATTTACTTTTGTCTTTTATCTCTGTGCTGCGCTCCAGCTTAGACATGGATTATAGGTTTGTTTTTAGTTTGTTAATGTGTTGTTTTCTCTACTACTTTAGGGAGTTTTGTCAAAAATATTTAAATAAAGGCCAGTCTAGTTAAGGAGACCAGCCCTAATGTCATCCATCATTTATTTATTCATTAGTTATCATCATCGCCAGTGTGTAAGAACGTGGTTCAATGTAATTTGTAACTAATTCATTGTAAATTAATGTAAATAATCAATAAAAACATTAAAAAATCATGTTCAAATAACTAACAATATGTGAACAACATTTGTAACACAAATGAATAACTAATAATAATAATAATAAACAGGTTCCCATTTAAATCTGTACTTATGCAAATTTTGTTGATGTGCGCTAAACACACAGATCAACCAATCAGAGAAGTTCACTTCAGAAATAATATACTCGCTTTTAGCGCTTTTACATTGGATGCGCAAAGCGCTTTCCATCAAATAAATACAATATAATATATAAAATTAATATGTGACAGTGATACTAAGATTAAGTAAGAATATAATTAAGTAAGAATATAATCTGAAAAATCTAAAAATTTAAAACTATAATATATAATTATAGCAATACCTATAGATAATGTAGTTTAAGTTGTAAGCTTTTATAAACAAAACTGATGTTTTCAATTTTTTCTTAAATAATGCTAGACTTGGACAGGATCTAAACTCCTGTGGAAGGTTGTTCCAAAGAGCTGGCCCACAGACAGAAAAAGCTCTTGCACCACATGTCTGTAATTTAAACTTGGGCACTACAAGCAATATCCCTTAGTCCAGTCAATCTACAGATATTTTTGGGTCCAGTCCAAACAAATTGCAATAGAATTTTTCTCACTGTAAATATGTTAGGATAGGTGTCCTAAACAACATACTAAAAATCCCAAAAAATCCCTTTGGTGGAACATCCTCAAATTTTATCATTTCACCACAGGGAACCCGCAATTGGAAAAAATATGACCAAGCTGTTAAATTTTGTCAATTATGAAATAATAGAAATATTTCCATTATATTATGATAGAATAGTGTTTCTGTACAGATGTTTTCAAATTCCAATCAAGTAGGTTGAAGTAATATGATAAAAATCAATATATAGAATACGTCTCACAACAGGGATCCCGCATCTCAAAAATGTAATATTTCAAGGGCATATTGGATTTCCGAAATAATTTCTGACATCTGAAGGTTTTAAGCTGTAATTGGCTGAAAATTATTATTAAAATACCCTGGTCACCAGAGGCTTGCCTAACTTTCTCCCTGACACATATTTTGAGCTGCGAAGCAGCAAGACTTGTTTATTTTAATTTTTGTTAATGGGTCGTTACAAGGGACATTTTCTCGTGATTGATCCCGATTTTGTACACAAAAGTTAGATCCTGGCCTGCTCCCAAAGCTTCGCGCATTTTGATCCCTGAACCCTGAATTTATTCATATGATCCCGATCCCTCTTCTGTGATCCCTGATTCCAGCTGATTCTGACAATATGTGATTCCTAATCCTAGGCATGTGATCCCTGATCCCACATCCCTCGTCACGACCTTGAGATTGAATGTTATAATTTAACTAGATACGCTGTAGTACATATGTACATATGCTAAGCAGCAAGACGATTGAACATACTATATAAAGAGGCCATTTCAGCATTATTTCTGTCAGTTCTCTACCACGCATCAGTCTATCAGTGGTATTCACACTGCGCATGAGAATACTGGTTCTATTTTTAATCCGTCAAAGCTTGGCATAACAGCAGGCGCGTCTAACGAGGTTTGATTCGTATATAGAAAGGATCGATAAACTTCTGAATATTTAACCTGCAGAGTTACCTCTATCATCTGTTTATGCATTAGAAGATATTTTCTGTGTTTCTATTCTCTGTTAGAAACACGCGGGATTGTTGGGAGAACACAAGAAAGATTTTGGAACGGAAAATATCTTCTAATGCTTTTATAAAATAACAACAACAAATAATAAAATTCTGCTTGAAAACCGTGTTTCTATGCTCTTTTTTTTGCACGTTTCAGCCAATGAGAGCACGCGTTATATAATGGTTATTTTATATATTTAGATATACGGCACGTCTAGAGTACGAGTGATTTCCTGTTGCACTAACTGTGACTGCCGAACTAAGTGGTTTCTATATATCTCCTAAGTGGCTGCGATTGCTGGTCACTTTTTCCATCTGTGAATTGATCCTACATGATCCTTCTTTTGCGCTATTTTAGACATTTCATGAATAAAGCACTTCTTGAATTTTCAGGGGTTTTTTCATCTGATGAGTGTAAATAGAAACCACTAGTACTTGTCGCACCTCACTATCTACAAGCTCTTCTGGTATTGGCTTGCTTTTCTAAAGGCCCGTCCACACTACCCCGGATAAATTTGAAAATGGAGCTTTACATATTTAGCTTTACATATTTAGTAACACTGCTTCTTGAATACCATGCCGTTTGTTATAAAAGGACTCTTGGTCTATGTACATGTAGTCCCAGCACTCGGCAAAGTCCATGAGGTTGCTAGTGGATGTATTTAAGTACGAGGTCTTATTTACTACATGTAGCAACCTTTTTACATACCTACCGCAAAGTCGATCTAAATGCTAGAATTGTAAGCCTGTCCACACCGTCATGAGCTCAGTGCCCTACTCTTAGTCGAACAGTTGTGTGTGGAGAGACGGGACCTCCGGTTTTACATCCTTATCGTGAAGAAGACGTGAAAGTCTAACTATTTGCAAATGCCGATTTACATCACCTTCTTCTCAATTATTTAAAGACCCTGAGTATTGGTTGGCCGAGACGCGAATCCCACACCTCCAGCACGATAGCCCAGCACTTGTCCAACTATACCAACCTTCAACTAAAATTATAAGGCACTGTCCACACTAGTGCGTTTTCCTTTGGACCCGTTTTCGTTTGATTTGAAAACGCATCGATCGATTCGCGTCCACACTACCGCTTTGCTCCGTTTTCGACCGTCCACACTAATACGCTCAAAAACAATCGAAACAATGGTGTTGCATAAGTTTGACAACATGCGCATGCTAATGTGGTAAATTTGACCTAAACGTTTTCATTTCTATACATTTTCGACCGTCCACACTAATACGATATGTATGCGTTTTCATTTTGATCCACTTTCAAGAACGTTTTCAAATCGATGTGGTTTCGATGATACGCTCAGCGTATTAGTGTGGACGGAAAGCCTAAACCGATCAAAATGTATGCGTTTCAAACTAAAATGCACTAGTGTGGACGTCGACGTGACCTAAAACGGCAAACTTGCTAAACCGAGAAAAAGACTAATGTGATGCAGGCTATAGTGAAGCGGGTATAAATACTTCACACATCATGAATAAACATTTTTGTTTTGAATTCACAACAAAACAAAACTCTAATAATGATTTTTATCTTTACTTCTATAGTGAAATTCCTTCAGAAATGTTTTCGGAAATTTTTAAAATTTCAATTTTGAGATGCGGGATCCCTGTGGTGAGAAGTATTCTAAATATTGATTTTTATCATGTTACTTCAACGAATTTGATTGGAAATTTAAAATATCTGTACAGAAACACTATTCTATAACAATGTAATGGAAATATTTCTATTATTTCATATTTGACAAAATTTAACAGCTTGGTCATTTTTTTCCAATTGTGAGGTCCCTGTGGTGAAATGATGAAATCTTAAATTCAATTTTTGAGGATGTTCCACCGAAGGGATATTTTGGGATTTTTAGTATGTTGTTTAGGACACCTATCCTAACATAATTACAGTGAGAAAAATTATATTGCAATTTGTTTGGACTCAAACCACAGATTGACTGGACTATTAGAAGATGAACGTAAAGTACAAGATGGATTAATACAAGGACAAATTAAATCAACAATAATTATAAGCTGGTGCATTATTATTAATGCCCTTAAAGACAAGTAGAAGAATCTTGACTTACTAGTATCAACATTGAAAAAATTATTATAATTTTGTTTACAATTAAGTAGGGACTTACTTTGAAACTATATCTTTAGCTTCATCTGATATCTTGGACCATTCAGGATCTGGAAAAGTGAACTGCCCTGCCATGATCCTGCGCTTCATTCCTTGTGATAGCTGTTTGCGTGGAACCTCAGAGTAGAAAGGTGGGTAGCCACACAACATGATGTAGATGACAACACCAAGAGACCACATGTCGCAGCTCTAACACAACATTAAAACATTGTTCAAGACTTAGATTGTAATGTAATGTGGTCTTATATAGCACATTTCACACACATCACAAGGCGCTTTACAATCAATCACTTGTACAGACCACTGGTGGCTGACAATCATCAATTGAGCTATGGTGTGGGTAGGATACATTGATCAATTAGACTTTTTCGAGACTAAACTTCAATAGCGTTTATGCATTTTTCTGTCTCTTGATGCACAAAGGATGAACTTCAAAATCATGAATTGATTGCTTGTACATGCACAACTTTTCTTTATATTTTTCATAACATTTGGTATCCTTTCTTACAGTGATATTTGGAATATACAGGTGTTACCTGCAGCATTAGCACATGGCACTTACTTTGTCATATGTGTATGGTTTTGCAAGGAAAGGAAAACGA
This sequence comes from Metridium senile, assembly GCA_949775045.1. Classification (NCBI taxonomy): domain Eukaryota; kingdom Metazoa; phylum Cnidaria; class Anthozoa; order Actiniaria; family Metridiidae; genus Metridium; species Metridium senile. Next base: position 18,560,188 of record OX459096.1, read on the forward strand.
CCTGACTTCTGAGCTCTGTGAATTCGCTGTGCTTCCAAAACCTTGAAAAAATTAAAAAGAAATTAGATTCGTCCTGACATTGGTGTACAGTGCACTGAGGGATCACAAGGAAGCAGATTGTTGAAAATCCATAACATTATCCATGTAATGCTCATGTCTGCATAATAATTACTCGTGCCCATTTGGCCAGCAGGAGTCTTAAAATGCATCGCCGTCATTAGGGCATCCACAGGCTCCCCACCATCCCAATTCGTTCTGGGGTTCCTGTGGTGGCAACGTTGGTAAATTTGTTCAAAGTTGGTCATATTTAACTTCGATATTCATGTTCTTTTTTTTCTTTTAGATTTTACTTTACTGTTCCAAAATAAAGTTTAATGCTTCTTGTTTACGAATTTGTGGTTTATTTTGCCCTGCGATGCATTTTAAAGCGATTTAAAGCGATTTATTCGGCAGCGAACACGCTCCCCAATGAAGTAAAAAAAAACAAGAATTCCAAGAATTCCAAGAATGCCAAACGTCAATGAATACGCTACCCAACCCTACCCCCGCCAGATAAATTTGTCACTTCCTCCCGCTAGCCGGAACTGTTTTTGTGACAAATTTATCTGGCGGGGGTAGGGTTGGGTAGCGTATTCATTGACGTTTGGCATTCTTGGAATTCCAAAGGGACAGAAGACTTGACAGATCCCAGTACGAAAGCATAATTTTGATGTTAGAAGCTGCTTTTCGATGCTTTTTATTTGAGCTTTGTGTTTCAAACTCTGGCTGAGGTCTGTGTGATTATCGTTTATGTGTGTGCCAGAGTTTGGGGAAAATAGGATTAATTTTTCGGGTAGATTGTGAAGATAATATGAGCGTGATTGGTGGCCGTAGCCGCCAGAGTTGCCTGCCTTGTGTTTTTTTTTTTTCATTGGGGAGCGTGTGTTCGCTGCCGAATAAATCGCTTTAAAATGCATCGCAGGGCAAGATAAACCACAAATTCGTAAACAAGAAGCATTAAACTTTATTTTGGAACAGTAAAGTAAAATCTAAAAGAAAAAAAAGAACATGAATATCGAAGTTAAATATGACCAACTTTGAACACATTTACCAACGGCTGTTAGCCGTTCCACCACAGGAACCCCAGAACGAATTGGGATGGTGGGGAGCCTGTGGGGCATCGTAAATTTTGAAAGCGAGACAATAACACCCAGCATTCTTTGCGAAAGTTCCACTTGCTGAATCAAGGCGGCCATTTTATGAAGATATAAGCAAAATGGACATATTTTATCGAATCAACACGCTTTTATGAGGCCATATGCGTCAATATTGTATATATACCAATAAATATTTAAAACGCATCAAATATAATGCTACGATGGCATTTATTTATATATAACATTGGTTTCTATATGTAAAGTATTGGGTTCATATATAAGGTCTAATGACACAAATATTCTCTTTAAAACAAATATTCTGACTGTGCATTTTGATGTATTGTTTTTTATTTATTTACTAATAACATATATGAAAACATTTCTCAATTGTGATTGGCTAAGAGCAGTGTTTTATGGAAATACAGTGCAGAAAAAAGGAAATCAGCACAGAAAAAAGGAAATCAGTAAAAAAATAATAATAATAAAAAAAAAATTTAAAAAAAATAAAAAATAAATTTAAAAAAATATAAAATAAATAAAATAAAATAAAAAAATTTAAAAAATATATAAAATAAAATATAAATGCCTTTTCAGTTGAATTTCTAAACATTTGCAAGTGTAAAATTATGGTTTGTTGAATAAATTATCTTGTCACATGTTCAACGTCACTCAGAATCGAGAAATTTTTTCATGTATATTATTAAATGGAAATCATATGATTTTCTCATGCAATTTGGAATAAATTTGAATTTGTGGGTTTTCAAAAAGCTCAAATAGCACTCTCCCTATGTTCAAATTTATTCAAAATTGCACTCCAAATCATATGGTAAAATTTCCTATACAAATATGTAGAGTATGCACGAAATATATATAGGTTACTGCCGAAAAAGATATATGGCTATTGTGCATATTATCATTTTGGTCAGCGGATATTCTTTCGATGGGAAACCTTACAGGCAACATAGGAATGTACTACAACATTCACAATGTCTCTGGTGTGTCTTGCACAATAGATTTGTTTGTGAAGCAAATGATCGAACATCCCAATTTTTTTTCTTTTTCTTTTCTTTCTTTCTATTTCAAATTCTGACTGCTTTTAAGGTGACTCGCAGAGTAGTAGAAGTTACTAGGTGTCTCATCCGTAAATCTGCTCTCGGAATTATTTCTACTTGCTTATAAATGAAGCAGTCCTAATCATTTTCACTTGCTAATACATAATAAAAACAATAAATTATTAAAATGCTACAAGCCAAATAAATTAAAGACTAAACTTTTTTATCATTGAATTGCAATTGAAGTACTTGAAGGATGTTACATGTGCACCATCTCCATCCAGTGATATATTTTCTTTAGGTTAAACTAAAAGGAATATTGGTAACGCACAAAAAGTCGCAGATTCGTTAATTACATACAGAAGAATTGTAAATAAGTATATATTTAAGTAATCACGTTCAGTATTGTTGAAAAATAACAGCATTACTATACATAACAAGTTAAATAACTGTTTCACGATTGTATTTATACTGATAAACCAGTAACATTTTAAAACGTTTTTATACTTTGCTCAAGTTTATATATTTAGGATAAACATATGCCGATGACAGGAGTATTTAGTCATCACTTGCATTAATGATTTAATCTTCACACCATAGACACACGTTTTTTAAAGGGATTTAAGGACTCCTGCTTAGAATTTTTCTCTTGGCCTAAGCTTGTCGTGTATCAAGAATGTCTGATGTTGTCACATGCAGTTTGTAAGTCTGATATTATTGGACCTCAGTGCTGTCATATATTGTTGATGTTAATACAAGGCTTCAAAGGCCATCTGGGTACTACTGTGCAATTTGTCCAAATCAGAAAAAAGCATTTTTATGAAAGGTATAACATAGGTAGCCCAGTAATAATTGATTTGAATTGCATATAACAGGTTCCCATTTAAATCTGTACTTTCCCATTTAAATCTGTACTTATGCAAATTGTGTTGATGTGTGCTAAACACACCGATCAACCAATCAGAGTATATTATTTCTGAAGTGAATTTCTCTGATTGGTTGATCTGTGTGTTTAGCACACATCAACACAATTTGCATAAGTACAGATTTAAATGGGAAAGTACAGATTTAAATGGGAACCTGTTATATGTATTTGTGTTATCTCTTGACGCTTTAGGGTGCTGAATGTAATGTAACTTCAAGTGCAACAATGATTTTAAAGAACTTTGAAAATAAGCTATATTTTTAGGGAGAAATAATTGCATACCTGAGGTGAGACATAGTATGGTGTAAACTGTGGAGTAACAAGATCACCTTGATCTACTTTAGCAAACCCAAAGTCTGCTAGCATTACCACTGTATCCTGTCAAACAAATATATAATTAATAATGATAATAATAATAATAATTTATTACTTGTATCAAGGCACAAGTTAGCAATTGTGGATATGATCAATTGCGCCTATAAAATATATTACATTCTATTGGAAAAATTATACACAAAAACTGACAGAAATGTCTCAGCAGTGAATGAATGGATGAATGGATGAATGAATGAATGGATGAATGAATGGATGGAGCATATCTGTTGTGCTTCATAGTCTTCATAAGTTAAAAGTTTGCTACTGATAACACACACACAAATCACATATAAAGTTCAAAAATGAGTTTGGCCAACAAACAACAATCTTCATTATTAATTTAGAGCATCAAAATCTACTATACTGGATAATATTAATAAGGAATGTAAAAAGGTATGCAGCTTCCAACATTTGTTCTCAACACTATACATAACCCATCAATATCATTTTTCAAATAGACTTGTTGGAATTTGTGACATAGTATTGTCATTGTAATGCTCTAACCTCTCCCTTGCTTGTCAATAGCAAGTTTTCAGGCTTGAGATCTCTGTGTGCAACGTTGAATGAATGACAATGGTATAAAGCTTGAGCTATCTGAAAATTAAAACAAGTCATGTCCTTATTAGAACGATTTGTTTATTATATGCTAATGTAAATGAGGTCGTTGACAAGAAATATAACAAATGCACGGGCATACGCTGTTACAATAGAAACACAATTACAGTTTTTCTTAGAAAATCAAGTTATGAAATAAGTACAGAATGCATCGCTGGCTTATGGTGTTACTTTTGTTTAATAAAAAAATAGAAATGAAGTACACGCCCAGTTCATCTTGAGATAATTATTCCAAATCTTGAGACTCCTGGATGATTGCATTGTATAAACAATTAACATATATGCTGGCTATCCAATGTATAGTTTTTGTTATACAAATAACAACTAAAGCCACTTTAATTTAATCAAGATATCCAGTGTATGTATTTTTATTATATCTCTTAAAAGTAATTTCAAAATTTTTTTTAGATAAATAATTTTCATTCTTATAAAATGTAATGCAATAATCTAGTACATATTATTTAATATATTCATTATTTAATAACGTACAAAGCTAGGGTACATACATCTGACGTAAAGATCATAGCTTCGTTCTCTGTGAACTTCCTCCTTGTTCTGATTTGTTCAAATAATTCACCTCCTTCCATGAGTTCAAGCACCATAAGTATCCTTGGACTAGAAATATGTAATTTTGATCATTAAATCAATGCAGTTTTTGGTCAATTAAAACTGGAAACTTTGCCCAGGCAACTGTTTATGGGACTCCAATCAAGAAATCAAGATAATCCTCAAAATGCAAGATGAACATAATTAAGCCTTTCTTATAATTAGTATTCAGTTTTGCGTTCAATTTTAGCAATTTGGTTACTTTTAGAAATTCAAAAGTTCTAATGCATTGATCATGTAAAAACTTTCAATGGAAGCCATTAATAGCATTATAATATGTGTTTTTGCTGGATTGCTATTTAGCACAGTGCCATTTATCATAAGAACTTCTTTATTACTATATTATCTGCAGTAAACTTGTTTTCTTACACCAAATACAATAATCAATAATCACTAACAAAGATCCACTTGAGTCATGCAACAATGTTATTTAAATGCTTTCGCCATTCATTCTGATAACCTTTTTTGAAATAGGTAATAAAAATATAGGTTATTTACCGGCTGGGAGGTTCGATAGGGAAAAACTGTGCCCAAGGTCTTTAATTTACAGCTCGAGGCCACAGGCCGAGGGTCGTAAATTCAAGACCAAAGGGCACAGTTTTCCCTATCCAGACCGAACCTTTTTTTTACATTAGCAGATTAACATGGAGTTAAAAAATAAATTATTATTTAAAAAACAATCAGCACAAGCTCATTAATGATTAATTCTCTATTGGACACGAGGAGCACATTATTACAATGCAAAAACAAACAGAGATAACATATTTTTTGGTGTTTTTTTTCTGTCTTTCATAATAAAATGTTTACGGGTTGCCTGTGAAATTCTACATCGGCAAACATGTGATCAAGAAACGAGTCCAATAACATATACCAACATTTCAATCAACCTTGTGGTGATAAAACAACTTGTTTAATAATATACAAATCTCAACAGAATTCTCTATTAATTCTAAAGCTATCAACAACAAAGGAAAAAACAAACTGAAGATGTTGTTTGTGAAAGTTAAACCATCAAAAAATCATCTCAAAAGCCGACTCTGGGCTACAAATCATGGTTAGGTATGTGTTTTTCTTTTAAACAGTTTGAAGAAACAGCTAAAAATTTACAAAATTAATCTATTTTCCTTTCACAGATCTTAGATGCGACTCCAAGGTGTGAGGGTGGTGAAATTGAAAATAAAGCAATACCTGTTTTGAAATTGTATGGCTGTTTAGTTTATGTTCCATATGGCTCTAGAGAAGTAATTTGAGGATTAAAAATGTTGTGTTTGATTGAAAAATTGCCATTCAAGTCATTAAAACAGTAATGTTGTTAAAATTTTGTTGGGTACTTGAATACTGTGACCGTGGTCAAGATATCGTAAAAAGCTGCCCGCTCACGGAACCAATCAAATTGCAGGATTTGGTAGGATACCACCCCCTCACGCATGAAAAAAAAATGTATATTATTATCAATAATTATTAATGTAAAACAACTTACGAAGGTCTCATCTCCCCTGGAAGTGCTATGGTATTATAATACACATCAATGACAGTTACAATGCTGGGATGCTCTGAGCACATATAATGACACTTTGCCTGCAAAAATGTTTTGAAATTATTAGTACTTTAAAAATGTATTTCTAAATCAATGCATAATTTTAGGTGTTGTATGATTGTACAATTATACTAAAATATCAAATCAAGTAGAAACTTGTGAGTGAAGTCTTCCCAAATTCTTATAAACAAAGTTTTTCTTTCTTCATAGCTACTTTTGAGCACAGAAAACAGTAGTCACTTCTCCTACAAAATTGTGCGGTGTTCGAGTCATCAATAATGAAAAACAATTTATAAATACACACTGAAATGCTCAATGGCATTTCCAAACACTTTCGTAATGTTTTTTTTAAGCAAGGCCAAAGCTTTAATTAACAACAATTTGATTGGCTAGACAGTTATAATTTAAAGGGAATGAAGCCCTTGTTGAAGCAGCCGTGTGAAAAGGGAGCCTTACCTGGCTAAACCACAGGTAGCCCAAGCTCACTACCTGTGTTGATTTACTATAGAATATATGGGGATTTTTCAACATATGATTTTTTGCCTTATTAAATAATTCTTGAATATAAAATAAAATGAAACTCTGAGTTTCAGCAATTTTCGTTGGAATTTAGCTGCCTTTCCCTAACCAGTCAGTCAGACGGTTCATGAGAGCAACAAGAAGACATGGTAAGAGTTTCATTTCATTTTATTAAGAATTAAGGCAAAAAATTGTAAGTTGAAAAATCCCCATATATATTCTATAGTAAACTAGACGCTCTAGGAGCGTGAAGTCGGGCTAGTGATAGAATCAACACAGGCCGGCTAAACAATTCTACTTTGGGCTTCCTGTGTTCATTCGCAAAGCATCATGGGGCCTATATGCGACATGACAGATAGGTACATACATACATACATTGACTAAAAGGTAAACCTAGAGTCAGGCCCTCTTGCCCGACTAATTATCAACACAGATAGTGAGCTTGGGCTACCTGTGGCTAAACATGGCTGCAGGGGAGACTACCCACATCAATGTTTGTTTTAGGCTCCACACCAAACTTGATGAATCGATTTGTATTTTCAAATTAACATTCATTAACAGTAACTTTGGTTTGATCTTATAAGGAAATGGCTATGTTTTGATGGCCAAAAGTTTGTGTTAAATTATTGCATGTTCTTTGACTGCTCCTATTTCTCAAAACCACACATTTTGAGTTGGTTTTCATTGTAATGTAATAATTTGATTGTCCTACCTCAGACATTGACTTGGGAGTATCTGCCAAGCACTTGAGAGCATGTCTGACACCAGTAGCTTTACTTGTACATTCCCTAACTGGTCCACTGATTCCACAGCCTAGTCTTTTTGTCCAGTTTACTTCAAAATCATCTTCTAATGGGCTTGTCTATCAAGGAACGGAAACACATGGTGATAAAATACATTGACCAAAATAATCAAATATACTTCATTTAGGTGAGACTTCATTTTAACTAACAATGAAAGACTCCCATAGTGTCATTTGGTAACTAGATCGTTTGCTTTCTGTAAATCCTCATGAGAAATATTATATTTTTTATGATATAAACTGAATATACAGAATTAAGGTATTTTCTTTTTTCATCAGTTGAAAACGGTATCATAACGACATACAAATGTTGCAGAATAATGACCACTCCTTTTGTATTTTCCACAGGCATCCTCTGCTTGTGTGGATCAGGGGTTATGAGCAATTTTGATGGTGTGGCCTTCCTGTGATTTTTGTTTGACCATTGATTGGCTTGATTATCAGCAACTGAAATATATCTAAATTATACCTTTTTAAAACCAGAATTATTTTATGTAATATATCAAACACGAGAAAGAGTGTTTCATCAGGTTTTCAAACACCGAAAAATGGGTTGAAAAAACAAGGCGCAGCCGAGTTTTTTTGGGCCCATTTTGAGGTGTTTGAAAACCTGATGAATCACTCTTTTGAGTGTTGGATATTACTTCTCAAATTATTGGATAATTATTGGATAAATTCAAAGTGAAGTTGGCTAATTTTATGCAAGTGTTTCATCAGATTTCAAACTCCTTCACGCTAGTGATTTTGTCTTTGTTTTCTCTTCATTAATTATTCATGAGTTTTAGAAGTTCCAATAATATTGATTTTGAAAAACAATTGTTTAGTAAACTCAAAACCTTTACTATTTGAACATAAAATCCTTCAAGTTTTAGAAAAGGTATTATTTAGAAGACCAAGATATTTCAATGTTGTTGATTAGCTACCCTTCAACAGTTGTACAAAAAGCACAGGAAGCCCACAACATCAAAATCTCAGATAAAAACGTAAAGCTGGAGGCCTTGTCTGCCTACTCTCTAATTCATAGATCCACAATTTGCTTGAGTGAACATGACACAATTGCGCAGTATTCCCACTGGAATATAGAATGGAATATAGAATGTCTGACAAACATCGTAGATTTCAGAAAGATTTACCACATTTACTGTTCTTTTCCTATTGTACTCTTAGAATACATACATTCCAAGACAGACTTATCAAGTTTTTAGCAATCTATGTATATTCGTGCTGTATATTGAGAAAAACATATTTGGCTTGTCAGACGTAGCAACAGTAAGTAAGATAGAACACAATTTGGATACTAAGTGATCTATGAATCCTATATAAGTGGGCGTAAATGATCATATTGTATTGTTCGCAAAGAGTACATCAATTAAGCCTATCAGACATTCACTAACCACACTCATAATTGTAAACCACTGGTTAATGGTGTTTAATAGTGTGTATTGAATGTATGCAGATGTAAGATAGTGTTAGTAATAGTTTATCAAAGGCATATTGGAGTACCCATGCAACCATTATCAAATAATGTAGCAACACTCTTTGAGAACAAAGCAATAACCAATAGATCCTGTCATTATTTAATAAACTTAGTCTTGCGGTCAAATTTAGGCTGAAACAATAGTTGCTACACATGCGTGGTGCCGTGTTGAATTATGACGCCATCATAAACATTGTCTGACACTTGGTCATTGCAATGAAAACAATATGTTGAATTACAAAAGAAAATTTATACTTAATATTCAAATTTATTAATGATCAAACTTGAGTTAAAAGCAGCACTATATCGGACGTAATAAAGGCAGTAATGCGATTTGTGAATACCTTCATGTGGAGCTCCCTTCGCTCTGGCATCGCCATTTTGGATTGTATAGTGATTGTATTCCTTAAAAAATCGTTAACAACTGAATATATCCTTGGTTTTCAATGATGTTCTATCTACTGCCATAGTCCTTTCCTCTCTGAAAAGGTGCATAGGTCGTGAAAAGAAAAAAATCAAGAAACAAACATCCCGGCATTACTTCCCGGCCTGTTGGACTCAATTTTATGCAAGTGTTTCATCAGATTTCAAACTCCTTCACGCTAGTGATTTTGTCTTTGTTTTCTCTTCATTAATTATTCATGAGTTTTAGAAGTTCCAATAATATTGATTTTGAAAAACAATTGTTTAGTAAACTCAAAACCTTTACTATTTGAACATAAAATCCTTCAAGTTTTAGAAAAGGTATTATTTAGAAGACCAAGATATTTCAATGTTGTTGATTAGCTACCCTTCAACAGTTGTACAAAAAGCACAGGAAGCCCACAACATCAAAATCTCAGATAAAAACGTAAAGCTGGAGGCCTTGTCTGCCTACTCTCTAATTCATAGATCCACAATTTGCTTGAGTGAACATGACACAATTGCGCAGTATTCCCACTGGAATATAGAATGGAATATAGAATGTCTGACAAACATCGTAGATTTCAGAAAGATTTACCACATTTACTGTTCTTTTCCTATTGTACTCTTAGAATACATACATTCCAAGACAGACTTATCAAGTTTTTAGCAATCTATGTATATTCGTGCTGTATATTGAGAAAAACATATTTGGCTTGTCAGACGTAGCAACAGTAAGTAAGATAGAACACAATTTGGATACTAAGTGATCTATGAATCCTATATAAGTGGGCGTAAATGATCATATTGTATTGTTCGCAAAGAGTACATCAATTAAGCCTATCAGACATTCACTAACCACACTCATAATTGTAAACCACTGGTTAATGGTGTTTAATAGTGTGTATTGAATGTATGCAGATGTAAGATAGTGTTAGTAATAGTTTATCAAAGGCATATTGGAGTACCCATGCAACCATTATCAAATAATGTAGCAACACTCTTTGAGAACAAAGCAATAACCAATAGATCCTGTCATTATTTAATAAACTTAGTCTTGCGGTCAAATTTAGGCTGAAACAATAGTTGCTACACATGCGTGGTGCCGTGTTGAATTATGACGCCATCATAAACATTGTCTGACACTTGGTCATTGCAATGAAAACAATATGTTGAATTACAAAAGAAAATTTATACTTAATATTCAAATTTATTAATGATCAAACTTGAGTTAAAAGCAGCACTATATCGGACGTAATAAAGGCAGTAATGCGATTTGTGAATACCTTCATGTGGAGCTCCCTTCGCTCTGGCATCGCCATTTTGGATTGTATAGTGATTGTATTCCTTAAAAAATCGTTAACAACTGAATATATCCTTGGTTTTCAATGATGTTCTATCTACTGCCATAGTCCTTTCCTCTCTGAAAAGGTGCATAGGTCGTGAAAAGAAAAAAATCAAGAAACAAACATCCCGGCATTACTTCCCGGCCTGTTGGACTCAATTTTATGCAAGTGTTTCATCAGATTTCAAACTCCTTCACGCTAGTGATTTTGTCTTTGTTTTCTCTTCATTAATTATTCATGAGTTTTAGAAGTTCCAATAATATTGATTTTGAAAAACAATTGTTTAGTAAACTCAAAACCTTTACTATTTGAACATAAAATCCTTCAAGTTTTAGAAAAGGTATTATTTAGAAGACCAAGATATTTCAATGTTGTTGATTAGCTACCCTTCAACAGTTGTACAAAAAGCACAGGAAGCCCACAACATCAAAATCTCAGATAAAAACGTAAAGCTGGAGGCCTTGTCTGCCTACTCTCTAATTCATAGATCCACAATTTGCTTGAGTGAACATGACACAATTGCGCAGTATTCCCACTGGAATATAGAATGGAATATAGAATGTCTGACAAACATCGTAGATTTCAGAAAGATTTACCACATTTACTGTTCTTTTCCTATTGTACTCTTAGAATACATACATTCCAAGACAGACTTATCAAGTTTTTAGCAATCTATGTATATTCGTGCTGTATATTGAGAAAAACATATTTGGCTTGTCAGACGTAGCAACAGTAAGTAAGATAGAACACAATTTGGATACTAAGTGATCTATGAATCCTATATAAGTGGGCGTAAATGATCATATTGTATTGTTCGCAAAGAGTACATCAATTAAGCCTATCAGACATTCACTAACCACACTCATAATTGTAAACCACTGGTTAATGGTGTTTAATAGTGTGTATTGAATGTATGCAGATGTAAGATAGTGTTAGTAATAGTTTATCAAAGGCATATTGGAGTACCCATGCAACCATTATCAAATAATGTAGCAACACTCTTTGAGAACAAAGCAATAACCAATAGATCCTGTCATTATTTAATAAACTTAGTCTTGCGGTCAAATTTAGGCTGAAACAATAGTTGCTACACATGCGTGGTGCCGTGTTGAATTATGACGCCATCATAAACATTGTCTGACACTTGGTCATTGCAATGAAAACAATATGTTGAATTACAAAAGAAAATTTATACTTAATATTCAAATTTATTAATGATCAAACTTGAGTTAAAAGCAGCACTATATCGGACGTAATAAAGGCAGTAATGCGATTTGTGAATACCTTCATGTGGAGCTCCCTTCGCTCTGGCATCGCCATTTTGGATTGTATAGTGATTGTATTCCTTAAAAAATCGTTAACAACTGAATATATCCTTGGTTTTCAATGATGTTCTATCTACTGCCATAGTCCTTTCCTCTCTGAAAAGGTGCATAGGTCGTGAAAAGAAAAAAATCAAGAAACAAACATCCCGGCATTACTTCCCGGCCTGTTGGACTCATGTCACCACAACACCGAGAACTGGGCCGAGAATGGCGGCGGCTACCGGGCTTCCTGTGCTACACTGTAATATAAAAATTGGCCACATTTGTTTTCGAAAAATGTCTTTTTCTGCCTTTTTGGTAAGTGACCGGTCATGTGCAAACGAGGTATTATTTTCAGCTTTTGTACTCTGGAACAGGGTTGAAACAGGGTGTATAATATCACTTTCTGTCAAAATGAAATCAGTTTCTTCCGGAACAGAGTAGTGATATAAAACGTTTTTGAAAGCGTACAAACCGAAATAATAATAATAAAAAAACAATTTGCTTATATAAATATGATGAAAAATAACATAAAAATACAAAGTTATAATTCAGAAGCTTATTTGAACAAGTACGTTTTCAGTTTTAATTTAAAAATGGATTAATTTTAAATGTCCGGCTATTAAATAGAAGTAAGGAGTTCCGAGTGAAGGAGCTGCAACTTTGAAGGAACGCTGACCATAGGACTTGAGATTATATGATTTAGAGAAGAGCCTCAATGCTTCACAAAAATAAAATAAATCACTTTTTTTTTCTTTAACGTGTCAATGTATTTAGCGTAGCCAGTGGCTAATTGGGGAGACTCAGATTCACACTCACTATTCCTCCACGTTGAATATTTTTGCACACAACTCTGCTCACAATGGGATCAAATTTTATGAGACATTTTGTAACGGAATTTATAAAATAATTTAGATAGTACGCGCGCTCTGATTGGTCAAAAACCGTGTTGGATGGGGCTTTATAAAATAATTGGGATAGTACGCGCGCGTTGATTGGTCAAACAACCGTGTTTCATGAGAGCATGAAACACACTCACGCCATTTTCTAGCGCGCGCGCTCATTCAACGGATAAAAGGGCATTTTTGTCGTCTTTTCGCGCGATTGTTATTTTATAAAAGAAATGAAACACGTCTTCGTCTCGTGTTTGGACTGATCTGCTCTCGAATTCTCCCAAACGCATCTCGGTTTTCATTAGCGCGTGAAAACACAGAAGACGTATTTCATTTCTTAAATCTAAACATGCGCGCGCGTATTGATGGCGCGCGTATTGAGAATTGCTATTCTTATCAGCAATTAAAATGCCGATTTAGCCTCAAAAAATATTTTATAAAATCAATAGAAGACGATTTTCCGTGTTATATAGCCTGATCTAAACACTTGTGATGTTGGGAGAACACTCAAGAGCTGGAAAAGAACTCGCCTAACGGCTCGTGCTTTTCCTACGCTCTCTCGTGTTCTCCCAACATCACGCGTGTTTATGCACTAGTCAATTGAAACCCCCGCCCCCCGACCCCCGGGACTAGCGGGGCACTGAACGGGGACGTGACGCGTTTTTAACGTGCTTTTACAGCAATATTGCACCGGGGGGTCGGGATTTTAACTAATTGTCTTCGCAGCGGGGCAGCGAGCGGGGATTTTAACGCTCGTTTGAATATGTAAGGGCCTGGAAACTAGAGGTCGGCCATCTTGGAAAATACCCAGAAAGCATTGGTATTCTAACATCGGTATTCTATAGGTGTGGATGATATTAATATTCCGATCCTTTGCTAGAATGGAAAAACGAAAGGTGAGTCAACATGCGTACTTTTAATGAAAACAAATCACGAATGTTGAATATTTTATCCATGATATTTTGCCATTATTGATATATCTTACATTAATTTGTTTTGGTTAATTTTGTTTGTAGATGATCCTGAGAAATTTTGCCTCTGTAATCATGCAGCCGTTTGGATTGCTGTGACAGCAAAGAGTGTGATATAATGTGGTATCATCTCTCCTGTGTGGGCCTCAGAGCTGCCCCTTAGGGAAAATGGCTTTGTCAAAAGTGCAAATAAAACCACTATTCATTAAGCAATATTTACAAGCATTGTTCATTTTATACTTAAAATGACATTATGAAACCCAACTGACGCCCCTGAAAATATTGGACATTAAATATTTGTGAATCAGAATGGAACACACAAAGATTAGCTATGCGTGGCACAGGAAATTGCAGTTGGAGTGAAATGTGTTTGTTTTGTTATTTACTACTAGACCAAAATAGCGGGGCCACAATAGCGGGGGCTTTAACAGTGAATGTGCCCCCGACTACCAGGGGAAATGTCTGATTTTAACACTACCCAAACGTTAAATTCCCCGGTATTTCCCGGGGGTCGGGGGGCGGGGGTTTCAATTGACTAGTGCATTAGATCAGGCTTATAACACGGAAAATCGTCTTCTATTTCTTAAATGTTTTTGGAGGCACAGTGACACATTTCTATAAACAGCAGGGTACTTCCACAAGTAGTTTTACAATCCGATTCCAAGTCCTGTTTCTCCCATCTGGGCCACTTACCCACGTGATCATTTCCCGCCAAAGTTGCACGGATCAGTTGTTCAGTGCGTCTGTACTAGTACTGTGCATAGATTGAAGTCACGGTGTGCTCAAGTGTCTTCAGAGGATTTTCAACGCTAACAAGATGAATCAGAATCGCTACAAAGAAAGCGAGTACGAGAAAGCTATGAGGCTTAGAATTGAGGAGAATAGACGAGTTATGGCAGCGCTATTTCCAAATGGGGCGAACTTAAAGCAAAATTTAGGCATCACTACGACTAACTCGCCAGAGAAGCGTGCAACACCAAAGCGAAGAAGATCGTCAACACAGCTTCCAACTCGTCGAAATCCTGGACGTAAAGCACGCTCCTACGACAATTGTAAAGACGACGACGAAGATAGCGAAGATGTGGAAAAGATTGTGTACACAGAGGACAGTTTAATTGTAAAATGGCGGGGGCCACTGACGAAGAAGATGTTCGACAAACCAACACGATTGTGGAGTGACTCCGAGTCTGACTCAGATTCGGATTCCCCGAAGCGTAAAAAGAAAAGCAATGGTCGTAGAAAGTCAGCTCCAAGGACTCCAATGGACGTTCGTGAAGAAGATCTTGTGTTAGTGGCCGAGAGAGTAGCAGAGAAGAACTATGATTCTGAAAATGGCACTAGCTGTCATCAATGTCGCCAAAAGACCGACGATCTGAAGACAGCGTGTAAAAGCAACTCGTGTGTAGGGATCAGAGGTCAGTTCTGCGGGCCTTGTCTAAAGAATCGCTACGGTGAAGACGCCAAGAAGGCTATCATGAATCCTAACTGGGTCTGTCCACCTTGCAGAGGAGTTTGCAACTGTAGTTTCTGCATGAAGAAGAGAGGGAGAAAGGCTACAGGGATCTTGATCCATTTGGCTAAGGCGAATGGCTACGAAAGCGTCAAAACATTCTTGGGAGATTAAAGTAAGTGATCACTTAAAAAACAATAATTAAATTGCTATTTGATAAATGTACTTTTGGACATTTTGAGCTCATTTCCATCAGTTGAAGATTTATAATTTTAATTTGGATGATTGATCTGTCATATCTAAATTTATTAGTCAATATATCCTGATACTAATAGCCAGGTAATAGTATAAATACTGTACAGACTTGTTTGTTTTGAGGTGCACATGGAGACTTACACATGATTAGAATTGTTGCAGTTTGAACAAATTATCTTGAAAATGACCCCCATTTTAGCCAGATCTAGTACCTTACTTGATTTATTATTCATTCAAAATATTTCCAAGTTTCTCATTGGACGATTTTGCCCAGTAAATTTTTCATAACATGCTAAGACTTGCAAAATTTGGAAGACATACATCAATCGTCCAATAATTGAAAACATTATTGGACGAATGAAGTGAATCGACCAATAACTGAAACATTTAAATCTGTATTGATGCAAATTGTGTTGATATGTGCTAAACACACAGATCAACCAATCAGAGAAGTTCACTTCAGAAATAATATACTCTGATTGGTTGATCTGTGTGTTTAGGACATATCAACACAATTTGCATCAATACAGATTTAAATGGGAAAGTACAGATTTAAATGGGAACCTGTTCTATATAAACCTTGGCTGTTTGCTATTTCTATTAAGGTTACGATCCACGTTCTCAGTTAAAAATTGTTTAGCACGTCATATTACATTAAAGATAGACAAAATATATATCATTTTAAAGCTTATATAACACAGAACATGACTGTATATTTTGTTTTATTAAAAACGATATTGGTAGCCAAGGTTTCATGAACCTCAAAATCAAGTCAAAACGTTTTTACTAGTTTGCCATCATTTTTGCGTTATATCAACTAAGACATTAGCCTGATTTTCAGAGCAGGCCTGGGTCCTACGCTATCGCTTTCTCCCCAAACTCCGTCTGATGGACTTTGCCGAATACCGTGTTCTTGACGTCAATGCCCCTTGTCTTACCAAGGGCCAATGAGATCGCTTGTAAGAACTAAGTGCAATGACCCATGAAGATGAAGGTCATAATAACTGTGAAAGTGATTGTGAATCTGCGATTTTGAATCAGTGTTTTCAATGGCATTTCTAAAAACTGTAATTTTATCATCAGATGAAAATCATGAATACCATTCTTTAAACTGTGGCATTGAAGTTTTATCTCAAGAGCGATTATCAATATTTGGACGTTCAAAGTCAGATTTAAATGGCGTGATTTCACAACGTTAAGGAGCTGTTTACTGAAATGAAAGCGACTCCCTGCGACCAAGAGTTTTTTGTTCAATGCACATATGTTTGCATGAAGAAATGCATACCAAGATCTAGAGTTAGCATTGGCTGTAAGCTGCCATCAAACTTGTGCCAAATACATGAATTACAATGAGCTCCATTTACGAATTGGTTGAATTTTGTAATCGTTAGATTACTAACTTAAAGCCTCAAAATAACTCCTACACATGCAACTTTTTGTGAATATGTTGTACAAATAAGAGAATTAAATGTATAAAGTATATGTTGTCATGAAATTCTGAAACAAAGGAAGAAAAACTCATCCATACATCGTTTGTAATACGAGTGCCTCCTAAGTCCTTCCTGTTGTTGTGCATTCCTGACATACCTCACTTGGCGAAAAACATAAAGTTCGCTCTAATTGGTCAAAAATCAAACAATGCAGAACACGGTATCCGGCAAAGTCCATCAGACGGAGTTTGGGGAGAAAGCGATAGTGTAGGACCCAGGCCTGCTCTGAAAATCAGGCTAATGTCTTAGTTGATATAACGCAAAAATGATGGCAAACTAGTAAAAATGTTTTGACTTGATTTTGAGGTTCATGAAACCTTGGCTACCAATATCGTTTTTAATAGGCCCGCTCTGAAAATCAGGCTACTAAGAGATACCTATCTGCAAAACCGTGTCCAGCTTTTTTGATATTTTACTTCATTCTTGAGTAATCTTGTTTCAAAGTTGAATCATTGTCAATCAACTAAGCATTTTAAAGAAAAAGCCAAACACGGTTTTGGTCTTTGATATATCAACAACATTTCTACGTATTTTAAAGAAAATTGGTTTGTAACTTTTTGACTTATACTTTTTAAAAGTCAGACTGTACGTCCAAATAAGAAAGCCCTTTTATGACTTCAAACCTGAGTTACATTATTATAAAATAAAATGTACATGTCATATGTACTGAGCTTGTTCGAGCAGGAAACACACTACACCTGGTTGGCAAGTTTGAAGTCATAAATAAATTTTTGTGTAACAAAATGGTTTTTATGGCGCCAAACAAATATATTAGATGATTAGATGATTTTAGCTTTTATTGGCTTCGAAAGTTTAGCAAACATTCGCACCCACTTGAGATAACTGTCAGCAGTAAGTCATCAAGGTCACTTTTATGATTGAAATCTAACCAATGAGGACCGAGTATGTTTGGCGTGTTTGGAAATGGTTTAACTTCGCGGAAAACCGCTAGTGTAGGCCATTGTACCTAGTGTAGTTTTATTACAATTTGAACACATATATTAAACATAATGCTTACAACAGGTTCCCATTTAAATCTGTATTTTACCATTTAAATCTGTACTTATTCAAATTTAGTTGATGTGTGCTGGAGCTGTAAAAATATTTTGAATTAATAATAAAGCAATTATTGGATGAGGCTGAGTATGATATGAAAAATTAAGCAATTATCTGTCGAAGTCGTATATATGGTTTGTGAATTAGTGTACTGTCACTTTTGTGTTCTGGACCCCCAGTTGCACGATTAATTATGCATAATATTAAACTGAAATGGAAACTTTTGAATAATATCTTATCATACTTTTAATTACTATGCATACTAATTATTTATATTCTAATATTGTTACAGGAACAGGAAGACAAGCGGTGGAATATTTGTACATGGTAACTTAATTACTATCCACTTTAAAATTAACTTAGCCTTCTTTATATCAGGGACAGACCATTAGATAATTGAGGGAAGGAGGGTTGTGTACTTCCACAAAAAATATAGAGCAAACACTTAAACTTCATATTATTATGGAACCTCTCCCATCAGGTGCAACTAAAATCTATTATCTAATGTTCTATTCGTTATCATTCCATGATTCAGCAAGACAACCTGGGGGTTGGGGAAACATAATGGTACCAGAGTAATGATTTGGAGTATCCCTGCCCTTTGGGAACAACACAAACAGTAGAACATTCATAAATAATTATATTTATGTAAAAGAACAAAAAAGTTAAATGACATTATAAAAGAGTGTATATCATGTGTAAGCCAAAAAAAAGAGTGTAAGCCACCTGGCTATAAATAAAATAGAACAGTGTACTTAAAGTAAGTGCACTTATAACAGGGTGTCCAAGGGGTAACAAGAGAGCCATGACTTAATAAAAATAAATGTGCAATTTGTGAAAATAACAACATTCAGCATGATTCATTCCAGTTAAGTTTTGCCTTTAAACTGTGAAACGTGATGCTGATCCAACCCTTGGCCACCCTGGTATAATATAGCTTCAGGGTGAGAAATCCCAAAACTACATAGAACTTGAACCCATGACTATTGTAAAACACACCAATTGCTTCATCAACTGATCCATTGGATTATTGATTGTTGGT
The DNA here is from genome assembly GCA_949775045.1 of Metridium senile. Classification (NCBI taxonomy): domain Eukaryota; kingdom Metazoa; phylum Cnidaria; class Anthozoa; order Actiniaria; family Metridiidae; genus Metridium; species Metridium senile. The sequence continues at coordinate 18,579,441 of OX459096.1, forward strand.
ATTGGTGTTAGAGCAAATTTCGTATGACTATGAAAAGCTCATGGCACAAATGCAGTCAAGGCATGGCAAGGCATATCAAACATTTCTAGAAACATCACATTTAAGTGCACACAGCACTCAGCTTTTCACAGTCATACGAAAATTTGCTCTATGTAACTCATTTAGTGAAGTAGTGAACATTAAATTCTAGAGATTGTGATCAGGTTTTTTTAACCAGCATTTTCTTTCATTGAAATAGTTTATTAGAGTTTTTAAGAGTTTTAAAATAGATAAATAAGATATCAAGAGTAAATAATCAAAAGAAATTCTATATCAGAAGTAAATAGAGTATTTTATCAGAGTAAAAGACATCGTTTTGTTCCATGGGTTGATGGAAATCACTTCTATATGATATTTTTATAATACTTTTTGTAGACACCAAATTGAAATATGGCAACCAATTTGAGTAACTTTTGTCATTGACTGAGCTTCGCATACATGTGAAAACTCCATTATTTGAACACACACAGTCTAGTAGACAGCCAAGAACAATAATAGGTTGCTATTTGTTTATTCAGTCTATGTTTAATTGTTTTAATAAAGATGCTTTTCAAGTTAATTTATTGTTATATATTATTGTCCAAACTCCTTTGTGTATTAATCCCCCCCATTTTACGTTGATGTAACATCTAAACATTCCAAAGCGTCAGTCTTCATCTGTGCCCTCTGCAACAGGGACTGTCATTCCCGCATTGGACTGGCAAGCCACACCCGACGCTGTACCATAATAAACACCTAGAGCGCAACTCCATAGCTTCCGAGACTGAAGGATGCCCATGATACATGATGAACATCTAAACATTCCAAAAATGTCCAGTATAGACAAAATCCAATGCAGTTGTTTAAAATGCATTTTTGATAATACCGACATAAAGTGGTATCTCTATTAAGCGGTCACTGTCTGGACTTTCCAAAGTTGCCACTTAATAGAGGTTGGCTGCTGAATAGAGGTATAGAATATGTATAGGAATAGATTTGGGACTTTTTATTTTGGCCGCTTAATAGAGGGTGACTGCTTAATGGGTGACCGCTTAATAGAGGTACCACTGTATTTCACATTCATTGACACACATGCATCATATTTAACGATAAGACCCATAGGTCAAACTTAAAATGAGAAATAATGACAACAAAGTTAGTAAATACACAAAATCAGTATTTTTATGACATTGGTCACGCGCGACTCAAGTGTTGGCATGTGATAATAGCTGGCAGCTTTGCAAAGTGTTCATTCAAAAAGACCCATTCAAAAGACAAAAAGGATTTCAAAACTCAGAGTTATGGCAATGATACAAAGGATTAAATGAAACACAAGATAAACAACTGATCACATTTATAACCTGCAAATTCGACTCATTGGGCGCATTTAGTTGTTGTTTTTAATCAAGATTATTATTCAGCCTAAAAAGGTGAACGACTGGAAAGCTTGCATTCCAAATTTATAGATCAAGCATGGGAAAGTGTGTTTTCTCCAATTTCCAAACATATGGAGAAGTTAGCTCCAACTTGGAAGTGTTTGGATATAGGAGGAAACACTCTTTCAAGTGCTTGAACTGGCTTCTCAAACCACTAATAATTCTTGGAGAAATTCAAAGCAAGAGTTTGCCAGATTTTATGCTATAAATAATGATCACATATCCAAACCTTCAAGGTAGTGATTTCCTTTGGTTTATTCTCATGAATTATTAATGAGTTTGAGAAGGTAATATGAAAGTAAGAGTTACATACTGAGAATGGAGGCTATAAGCCGATATATATCCCCAGGCTGCAGGATAGAGCCCAACATTCAAGGTATGTAACTGTTTTATTTAACACTTGTTAAGGTTTTCTGAAAAGAAAACAGGAGGGTTATGTCTGTGCAGGGAGTTATAAATGCAAGGGTTATAACTAGATATAACCCTTGAATTGATAATGAGGGGTAGATCCAAAATACATCCCTATGAATAACAGAAAACTGTCAAGTGTGAAAATTATAACAAATTATACATTAAAAACCCACATAAGAATCACTATTTTTTGAGGTTATGCTAAAGTGGTTCTTATATATATATAATTGGTATTTAGTGAGAAGTTAGGTTAAGGTGGTTCTTAACTGATTCTTATTTACAAAAAAAATACAATTTCCCTTATATAGTGTTCTTTATTCTATATAAATTGTTATGTAGAAGCATCTGAATGATGAATGTATTCTCATTGAGAACTAACTGATAATACATTTTTTTTGCATTGATTTTAAATTTGGTCATTATTCAGACTCGACTTATATTTTTTCAAATGAACAAATAAATCTTGAAACCTTTCATATAAGGGTGAACCAGTCTAATTTTTTAGGCTAAAGTGGTTCTTTTTTGGCAGGTGCATGCTTAAAAAAGCAAATTTTACCCTTTGCTAGTGGTTCTTAATCCACTGGTTCTTATAATATATGCAGGTTTTTACTGTACTTTAAAAAAAAGAACAAAGGAAAATCATATTGGTAAAGGTAGTATACTCTAATATTCTAATGACTATTTGGCAAACAAAATACTGGTACTATTAAAATAAAATTAATTATCAAACTAATCAATATTATTATTTGCACTCTAACCTATAAAAATATAAACACTATAGTCAGAAATAACAAATATTTTTACTTAACTCTGTATCTCAGACACATATTTGAATAACAATTCTTCTTAACTGCCCAGCCTCGCATACATGTAAAAACTATATTGTTTTCCAACGTGAACACGAGGCTAGACAGTCAAGAACAATAAGAGTACACCATATTTCGATTTGGCCTATATTGTGTAATCATATCATATTTCAGTAATTTTTACAGTAAATTGTACTTTTAGAAATCTTGATGTGAGCATGTAGCAACCCTCTTGACTGTATCATGACACAGTAAGTGCAGCAGATTGGTCCAATCATTTAGCCAGTGGTGTACGTTTTATTAAAGTTCACCAGCTTGAATGCTTATGTGCTTGTTCTTGATCCATGAGCATTAAGAAGTTTCAATAGCTCAATGAAAAATTGCTGACAATCAGAAATAATAAGAAACCATTAAGAATTAAAAAAACTAATGTTGGACTTTCATAATTACTATACAATATTCGCGTCCCATCTATATGTAATATATACATGAGCAGCCGATTGGTATGCGATATTGAATATATAAGTCCAATGTTAGTTCTTTCCTATTTTACTAAAATTGTTAAGATAAAAGTAAATCTGGCCGAGAAATTCAAGTTGAAACAAAACTTATGCAAATCAGATTTTCAGATCTCGTTATGGATGTGATTTCTTTTTCAAAATTCTCATTAGTTATTCATGAATTTTATAATATGGATCAGACGTCATATTAAGAGGTTAATAAATTGTTAATTATATGGCTTTTTTCTTAGTGATCTACAATATCGCAAATATCTTATCGCTGAAGATCTCAAATTATTGAATCAATAAAAATACATTAAACATACACTAAACTGGCCAAAAAACACTTTGCAGAAAAGGCAAAACTTTAACAAAATATTTATTGCAAAACCTTACAAGTTGTTTTTAATTTCCAGGTCTGAAAAAAATATGAAAATTGGAGCGTTGTCATGGTAATGGTCTGAGATGGGAACATGTCAAACCGGAAATCAGCCAATCAGAGAGCACATACTATCATAGCCATATAATAATGTATAATATTTTTTTATTATTATATTTTTATATTACATAAAAACCAACCTGAATATCAGTATTCAAATATCTTTGCTCAATATCTGACAGTGGTATACTGTATGGGATAGTGTGTTGTGACACCTGGAATGAAACAACAATTCACACGGAATGGAATTTATGTCACCCTAATTAACTTGTGATTACACCATTTTATTGAGGTGTAAAACAGTAACTGAGTTGAGGCATGTTTGATGATTGACAAGAGTCATTTTAAACCCTTTATATCTTGTACTTATTATCTTGCTACTCTTCTCTCCACATAACACTACACCAACTAAAAATAAAACACAGCCCAGATATAATGACATGTATTCAAGGACAGGAGAAAATGTGAAACAACTTACCGTTAACAAATTTTCTGATTTAATTTCAATATAATAAGACTCCCTGGATTGACCTATGCATAAGAAGAAGAAAAGATAAATTCAAGGTTGATTGATGATTTAAATATACAAACATCAATTTACAAAAATTTATCTACCCACTGAAGATTGTCTTAGTCTATTGGTTCAATTTGATTCAATTGCCATTGACCTGTTTATACCACTCTTAGTACAAAAGTCGATAGGATCAGTTCTAGTGGCATACTTGCATACATGTAGTAAAAAAGCACATGAAACACTTAACGTGTGAAAAAATATATGACTGTGCAAATTCAAGCAAATGTTGGTAAACATTTGTTTAAATTGACGTAAATGTGAAAAGCACTATATAAGCTAGGCATACATGTACAGTACATTACATTGGTAAGCTTTCTTACTTCCAGTTTCAACCCTTTGATCCCTCCTACAATGCCCAAAACCCATTACTTTCTCATTACTTTCTTGCTGTCTTGTTGATAGTAAACAAGGAAGTTGTTCAAATTTTCGTAGCAAATCAGTCACAAGAAACCAGTGATTTTTGCACAAAACATTAATTTCAGTAAAGGACAAATGCCTGCTTTTAGAGTTATTTCTCAATTATTGTAAAAGTCAAACGTTTTTAGGGTAATAGACCTTTAGTTTATACATTTATTATAAGTATTGGGTGACCTCAGTTTTCATGCTTGTTGTGTTCCTCTATCATCACAACTTAAAATAATTTTTCGCTTTCAGCAGCAGCACTTTCACTGAATACACCAAATATGGCGTCGATAAATTCTATGGATTGCTAGCTTACTCCCTGAAAAATGCTCAAAATGTCATAAAGGGCCAGTAGTCAAAGGGTTAATTAATAATAGAGTAGGTGAAGTAGTTACTTACCTTTGTGGAAAGTATCTAGTCTAAAATTGACTTTAGATGGAGTGTCACTTTCAATGGACACTCCTGTAAGCCTGTAGGCAGCACATAAATCTTCAAACTAAAACATAGGAGTGAACATTTATATTCAAACTATTATTGCTGGAGTGCAAATATTTTTAAATATTACACAGTTAATGTTTAAAAACTGTGTAATAGTTAAATCAAAATAAAACATTTGAAAAAATAAATAAATAACTAGTTATCTAATAATGCCTACCGGTATTATCATTATCATTTATAACCCTCATCAATCTTCACCATTATCATCACCATCATTATCATCACATTGATTATTATCATCACCATCATTATCATCACATTGATTATTATCATCACCATCATTATCATCACATTGATTATTTTCATCACCATCATTATCATCACATTGATTATTTTCATCACCATCATTATCATCACATTGATTATTATCATCACCATCATTATCATCACATTGATTATTATCATCACCATCATTATCATCACATTGATTATTATCATCACCATCATTATCATCACATTGATTATTTTCATCACCATCATTATCATCACATTGATTATTATCATCACCATCATTATCATCACATTGATTATTATCATCACCATCATTATCATCACATTGATTATTATCATCACCATCATTATCATCACATTGATTATTATCATCACCATCATTATCATCACATTGATTATTATCATCACCATCATTATCATCACATTGATTATTATCATCACCATCATTATCATCACATTGATTATTATCATCACCATCATTATCATCACATTGATTATTATCATCACCATCATTATCATCACATTGATTATTATCATCACCATCATTATCATCACATTGATTATTTTCATCACCATCATTATCATCACATTGATTATTATCATCACCATCATCATCACATTGATTATTATCATCACCATCATTATCATCACATTGATTATTATCATCACCATCATTATCATCACATTGATTATTATCATCACCATCATTATCATCACATTGATTATTATCATCACCATCATTATCATCACATTGATTATTATCATCACCATCATTATCATCACATTGATTATTATCATCACCATCATTATCATCACATTGATTATTTTCATCACCATCATTATCATCACATTGATTATTATCATCACCATCATCATCACATTGATTATTATCATCACCATCATTATCATCACATTGATTATCATCACCATCATTATCATCACATTGATTATTATCATCACCATCATTATCATCACATTGATTATTTTCATCACCATCATTATCATCACATTGATTATTATCATCACCATCATCATCACATTGATTATTATCATCACCATCATTATCATCACATTGATTATCATCACCATCATTATCATCACATTGATTATTATCATCACCATCATTATCATCACATTGATTATTTTCATCACCATCATTATCATCACATTGATTATTATCATCACCATCATTATCATCACATTGATTATTATCATCACCATCATTATCATCACATTGATTATTTTCATCACCATCATTATCATCACATTGATTATTATCATCACCATCATTATCATCACATTGATTATTATCATCACCATCATTATCATCACATTGATTATTATCATCACCATCATTATCATCACATTGATTATAATCAACACCATTATCATCACCATCTTCATTACCATTATCACAATTATAATCACCATCATTATCACCATCATTATCATTTCCATCACCATTATTATCATCACCATCATTATCATCACCATTATCATCACCATTATCATCACATTTATCATTTCCATTATCATTTCCATCACCATCATTATCACCATCATTATCATCACATTTATCATTTCAATCACCATCATTATCACCATCATTATCATCACCATTATCACCATCATGATCATCACCATCATTATCATCACCATTATCATCACATTTATCATCACATTTCCATTATCATTTCCATTATCATTTCCATCACCATCATTATCACCATCGTTATCATCACATTTATCATTTCAATCACCATCATTATCATCACCATCATTATCATCACCATTATCATCACCATTATCATCACCATTATCATTTCCATCACCATCATTATCATCACCATTATCATCACCATTATCATTTCCATCACCATCATTATCATCACCATCATCAGATCTTTATCAAGTGTCCATAACATTGAACACAAAAATTATAAAATAATCCAATGTATACCTTTTTACATCTTATTTCATCCACAATTTGTAAGATTTTCTAAAAAGGAAAATAAACAAACAAAATTGATGTCTACTAATATTGACAATAGAAATCAACCAACAATTTAGCCAACCAATTGACCAATAATCAACCATCCAACTGACCAATCAAGGATTGAGCCTTGTGGAACTCCTGATGCTATAGGGAGCCAGTCTGAATAGTTTCATACTGATTAGTCTGTTGGACCCATTGTCTTATGAACCATAACAGTAGAGGATATGTGATAACTATACAGTCATTTTAAAAAACGTTGTCGCTGACCGGCTTCGCGACTACGCGACTAGCCCTAAAAGGAGTATGGGTAGAAATGACCACTGAAGCAGTTAGCTGCATATATTATCAACATCTTGAGCTCTCAGCTCAGTGCCTTGTTTCTATTAGATTTACGCTGGTGATTGATTTGGATGACACAAATCCTCTGCATGAAAACTGAAGAAGTATTTATTTACTTGTCGATATTTCCACGCTCTATACTGTATTGTCAACGGTTTATTTCATTCATGTACTCGCCACACTTCAGCATATTCTATAGCGCGTGCTAAAAATGTATTGCTTCAGTGATTTTTATCCATACTCGCGCTTGGGCTAGTCGGGTAGTCGCGAAGCCGGCCGGTCGGCGACAAGGTTTTTTCAAATGACTGTATGTTAACTTTGTAGTTTGGTGAGTAATGCAGGAAAATGACCCATATCAAATGCCTTTGACAAGTCAAGATGGACCACATCAACTTCTTTAGCATTTACTTGTTCATTATATGCATTGATGGTTGAAACTTGTGTTAGTTTTGTCCCTTTACCAACCACACATATAATCCATGGATAATTTCCCATTGATTTTATCTATGGTGGTTAATTATATTGGAAAATTATGCAATTCATCATAAAAAAAAACTTGGTTGAAAATACTTGCTGTGCTTAATGGATTATGGTTCCCAATACTTCCTTCATGAAGATACCAAGTGTTTAGAGTATCAAACATGGAAAAGTAAATTTTTATTTTTTTGTACATTTTGTCATGTGTACTCATGCATAATAAATATTTTTAACATGTAACAAACTTGTTGATTTCCTCATTTGTCATGCCAGTAAGGCCAGTCAAAGATTGGCATTGTATTAAAAATATTTACTAGTTGTTAAAAGCTTACCTTTGAATTTTGTTTTTTTGAATTATTTAAATATTCTGTATTGTCCATATTATTTACAAAGTCTTCCAGCATTTCACGATTTTGACTTGCAAGCCTATTTTGAAGTAGATTCCTTCGGTTCCTTAACCTTTGAACTACAATTTGAATTAAAAATCATTACTTATTAATTATTTAAGTTATTAGTTCAATCAAAGCTATTCAATGCCAATAATTATTGTTCTGTTCCAAATTTGACCATCAATCTGAGCTGATGTGGCTTGTTTATACGAAAGCTGCAAACCTTTTAAAGCAGGGTCGTTTTTAACCAAGATCCCTAAATGTCCTAAATAAAATAGGGGTAACTGCGGCACTGGGGAGTGTACGCCCTCTAAATCTGCCCCTGAATTGTTTTACAGTTATTTACTAAATACATTTGCAAAGGTGATTTAGTGAAATTAAAAAAATGTGACATAATATATTTATGTTACACACTTAAATGCAAGAACGTTGTTCTGACTTTTGTAATTTAGTGGGAAACGAATTAATTAAAAGATAAAAGAAGACCACTCAAGCTGAATTCTTTCTTGAAGAAAGAGTTCAGCTTGAGTGATCTTCTTTTGTCTTTTAATTAATTTGATTTAAAGATTTAAATCAATTAAAATTGTTCTTGACTGTGCTTAATGTGGTGAGGAAGGGCATTAAAAAGAGAAGGAGCAGCTAACACAAAATCATTGTAGGTTAAATTATTAATACCTTCTTCTTGCAGTTCTATTATTTCTTTTTCATGGTGGCTTTCTGCTTCTTTATCCTTCAAATCTCTGAAAAAAATATAAGATGCAACATTATGAAGTTTAGGTTGTTTCAGTATTTTAAATAAATTGGATTATAATTGAGGAAATCAGTTTCAGATGACAACATATTTTTGACAAATATTATATTGTATGATTACAATGCTCCTGTGAGAGGGTTCAGGACTGGATTGATGAAAGTAATAATCAATTAAAATTCATAATAACCATGTTACAAAACATTTGAGATACTACATATTAACCAGTATAAGACTTTATATTAGATGCGGTCCAGAACTGGTAGCCAGTGAAGATTCTTCAGAGTATCAGCGATTTGGTCATTCTTTTTGGGTCTTGTAATGTACAACTCTTGCAGTAGTGTTCAAAACTCGTTGAAGAGTCTTGAATTCAAATTCAGGTTAAATATATATACTGTGATACAACCACTCAATAGATGGCATTGGGTAATATTGGTTTACAGCATGCCTCTCACTGCTGTGGTCCACCTTGGAAGTCCTGGTATTGGCATGGATTATTGCCGGTATGTGAGTTGAGTTTGTTTGATATGTTGTACATTTTGAAAGGTTTTCAACCTGACATTTTGCTTGCACCCAGGTTATGGATCTTGGTGGAGAGAGTACAATATACAATGACCCCAGCCATGCCTAGAGCGGCTTGGACCTCTTACAGAGTTCAGCTCACAAACTATTAGGCTGCCATACTTCTCACTGATCTAGAGGACTGCAATGTACCCCATCCAGTGGGGTGGGGGAAAGAAATATTGTACAGTCGCTTCTTGACACCGAAAACAAAGGTAAACTCTGGTACAGATAAACATTACAACTTTACCCTTTAACCTTTCTTATATTATATTTTTACACTTAGGGATAGTTATATGTTAATTCACTCCTTCATTGGTAATCAATGTAATTAGATCACCCAGGTGCACATAATATTAATGAATCAATGGTGGCAATAAACGCTGATGAGCAAGTTCTATTCAAGTCGTGAATTTTCTTGAATTTGAACGTTTCCGTGAATGTCCCCGGCCGTGCGAGATCCCCTATTATAATACAGCCTGTGTCTTGTTAGGCATGTCAATATGCATATCCATTCGAACTTCTTTCAAACAAAAGTCCAAAGGCTATTAACACTTTTTACAAGTTGTATAATTTGTGAAATGTATGCTGTATTGGTACACCAATTTTTCTGCAGCATTTGTAAACCGTATGTACGTAATAAGCTTTGCTAAAACAGCGAGTTTTTTGACAAATGTTTAGCTTAGATATAACTTAATTTAAAGTAATTTTTTAGAGTTCGCCTCATCAGGCTATTCAATACCTTACCTGTCATCATTATTTTCTAGCTCTTGAAGGGTTCTTAAAACATTATTTTCGCAAGACCTGGACATCATGTCTTTTTGGCGCCTTGATCGATCGAAATGTACGAAAATGGAGCACGGTAAATATTGGGCTTCCTGTGGAATGACGTCATTATCTTTCTCCAGTGTATCCACAGGTAGCCCAAGCTATGAATTTGTATGTTTTTAGCAATATAACGAAATATATAAAATGCATTAAAAATAAACATGTCTACCTGTGTGTTGTAATTTTTTTTACATTCCTGTGTAGTTTCAGGCCATTTGCTTCAATATTGAGTGATTTATGGCTGTTGCTCCCCAGCGTCCTATATCACACTCTCATTGTTTTGAAGTGTTCTTTATTTTTGATAATCTAGGTGGATTACATAACCCGGGTCAATATCTTGTTGCATTTATAATTCCTTGCACAGATATCACCCTCCCACTAAACAAAATCAGACTTGGAAATAATTTACTAGATAGCGATTTTTGGCGCTAAAAAGCTGCTTCAAAATTAATTAAAACAGTCATGGCTGCTTATTATGTTGCAACCAACATTTTTGGTCCACTTTTTTCAATAAACTTTTACGCAGAATAGAAGATATATATTACTTTTTACGAAAAGCACGATAATAGGATGTGCACGATAATAGGTACGACTACCATATATTCGAATTCGCTGGTATCGTGTAAAATATTTACCGTCGTTTTCTGTGGTGCTCGATTTCGTTATATAAAACAACAAAAAACGACTGTTTTGGCAAGTCAGGCACACAGTGCACCTCGAATTAAAGAACCAAAAGAAGAAATTATCATGAAATAGCGACAAGAAATAAAAAAAAAACAGCGCCGGCAAAAGTAGGACCACATATATATTTTTAAATAATACATTAAAATAATACATTAAAATAATACATTAAAATAATACATTAAAATAATACATTAAAATAATACATTAAAATAATAATAATAATAATAATAATAATAATAATAATAATAATAATAATAATAATAATAATAATAATAATAATAATAATAATAATAATAACACCCAGTAATAACAACACCCAGTTGGAGAGAGTAGTACAACATGAAACAAGCAAAGAGTACGTGAGGAGATCAGTTATCAGTTATATGGTCATCACCGTTATCATTCACAAGAAAGGTAAAGGCTACCAACACCTTCGCCGTCCCAGTATTATTGTATCACATGTGGACAGCAGACTGGCCAATAGACCATCTAAGACTGAACTCGACCGAAACACCCGTCAGATAATGAACGATAATAACGCCAAACACAAGCATGAGTCAAACCCCTTGTTGTATCTACCAGTACACAAGGGAGGGAAGGGTATACAAAATCTAGAAACCCTATATAAAGCAATAAAGATCAAGATTGCTCATTACCTTACAGTCAGCGCTGATCCACACGTTCATCTGGTGTCATCATTTCAAAGCTTCAAAGAAAGGAAGTCACTACGATCAATAATTAAAGATGCGAAGACATTCGGAAGCCAACTCGACATAGATATAGATTACAACAGAGCAGAAAGCAAGACCACCATCAGAACAAAAGACACGACTCATGAAGTAAACAAACATCAACCCAAACATCTCAAGCCAATACTAAAGAAGGAAATTGAAAGAAAACTAGACGAAGAAGTAAAACAACAGCGATGGATAGGCCAGTATACAACACGACAATGGCAAGATACAGATTTACATCACGAGTGCTACAATATAGCAAAGATTTGGCCGAACATCCCAAATGTAGTTTATAGCATACATACAAGCATAGTCCAACAGTTAGTTACAACACAAGTTTACAATGCAAAGAAAGTTCAAGCAGGAGGCGGAGATTTGTTGTGCAGCTTTTGCCATAGCAACCAAGAAACAGTACCATGCACATATAATGTGGAGCTGTTCTGCCATCGCACAAACGTTGTACACAGCACGTCATGATCGCATGCTACGCCCAGCCTACTACGCGATTCTAAAGACCCTTGGAATCAACAACGATAAGGAGAACCAAACAACGCCTTGGCACAAAGAGCAACAGCCAAAATGTTGTGTTGAAACCAAAGAAGTTAAAGTACTATGGAACATCCCCTTACACCTAGACGTTGTTCCTAAGGACGGTGCAAATAAACCGGATATCTCTATCTGTAACAGGAAGGAACGCCAATGGCTTATATTTGAAGGAACAGTGTGTAACATCGGAAAGATTCAAGAAAGAGATAAAATGAAAACAGAGAAATATGCTGATTTAAGAGCTAGCTTAAAGAGACTGTACCCTGATTACCATGTTACTCAAGTCAACTTAGTCTTTGATTTCCTATCAGGGTATCATAAAGATCTAGTAAATAAGCTTAATAATGTAGGAATACCGGACAGCATAAATGTTATTAGGAAATGGATAATAGGACAGAACTGTGAAATTGTTAAAGCACTTTACAAGCATAAATGATCAGATGTCAGTCTATTTAAAATTACTAGGGAATTGCTTAGAATTCATTCCGCAGTTTCACTAAGAGATACACTTGTAAACAAGTCAAAGTTAAAATAAACGAAATCATAATAATAATAATAATAATAATAATACATTAAAAACAATAACTTTATTTCACAATAATTATAATAACAATAACAAAGAAGGCAATAATAGTAATGATTAATTATAATGTTAAAACGGGCGGTATTAAAGGATCTAAAAAACAAACAATTTTAAAATATGTAAAAAAATTATTAAAATTATTAAGAAGAAAAATATTTAAAAATAAATCAATTGATTTCTGTTGTATTTACATTAAGTTTAAAATCAAATAAAAAGTCATTGTTCTTATAAAAAGGGACTCGTGACCCACATAGATTAATGGATCTAAGTATTTCAAAAGATAGTTTTGTTCTTATGTATGTGATTGTTTCTGCATATGGCTCGTTCGTTTTCCTTGAAATCTTCTCTGCCAGCGCCTTTAGAAACATTTGACACTCTGTACACATACCACCATTCGTTCAGTGGGGCGGTTATATGAGTGAATTGTTCACTTTTGGGTTAAAAGCACCAAACTTTCAGGAAATATTGGTTTTATCATGCTTATTAATATTAGATATGGAGGCAGCCCAAATTTTGGGTCTGGTCCGAGTTATAGGGGAATTTTCAAAATGGCCGCCATCTTGACCGGAAGTGAAATTTCAATTCATCAAAAACGACACTAATTAACAGGAAGTTAAATTCTAATGACGAGTTTTGTTTTATTGAAATAGAATTAAATAATATTCAGAGAAAATGTTAACAAAAAAAATAATTTATTTGCTATTGTTTTTGAAAAAAGTGATTATTTAACCGGAAGTGACAATATTCACTAACGAAAGTTCAGTAAATTCAGTCATCCAGCGTTGTCACAGTCGTCAGAGCAGGCACACAATGCAGTACAAGCGAGTTGAGCCTTGACACAAGAACACCTTCCTCTGCACCCTTTCTTACATGCACATCTAATGAGCTCCCTGCACGACTTTGTAACATCTGGTAATGTAGACCAATATGGTTGCCAGCCGTCGTCACACATGTTCCATCCCCAGTTTTGTGGACTTGGAAGAGTTGGTACTGGTACCATTGCTTGGCCCCAGCAGTAACCAGCTTGATATACGGCTCTTCTTGTGTGTTGGATAAGTGCAGCTCTTGTAGGGGGAATGGACTCTAGAGGACGCCCTTTCTGAGTAAAGAGCTGTTTCCTGGCCTGGTTGATGTCCATCTTGTCACTTGTGCGATCGTATAGAAGAATGACGAATCTCTCCAGACGTTTAAGGCAAGCCTCACTGACCTCCGAGGGACAACATGATAGAGCAAGGAAAGCGTCTGTTGCATCTGGATAAAGCTTCCAAGTTGCCATTGCTGTTTTCTTTCCTTTACCACCAAAACAGGAAACGGTATCACAGCCCGTAAACGCATGAAAGAAGGGGAGTGACAAAGAACTTTCCTTTCCCAGACTTTCGGCAATCTCGTGAGTAGCGATGTATCTGAGGTGTACACCGGAACCAAAAGCAACCCAGAGTTCTAATGCACTTTCTTTGCGATGTAGATGGTGGTAAGCTGCTATGGCCAAGACAAGTACATCAGTATCAACGGTACGGATAAGAATCTTCTGGTATCCTTTATCAACAGCGTCAGCAAGATGCAAAATGACTCGAGTGTCTGCCTCTTCGTGTGAGCTTGGCGATAGGTTGGTGGTATCCTCAGCACCAATACATAGTACTTCTTTGCCTTGTGTTGTTATAACTTGTTTCTCTGTTTCAAGGGTTGTGATTTGCTCAGCTAGGAACTTGAAAAGTTCTCGCTTGTTGTCATCAACGCGAAGGAAATCTCTCCAGCTTCTAGGTAGTGGATTGTTAGCTTCAACACGTCGTCGGACACCAGTTCCTCGCTCTGATCGTGTTGTTGCTTTGAGGCTGTTGTCAATGTAGTCATCCCATACGACATCAACACGGTCAGAGTGGTTCAGCTGTGCTTTCACATATGGCAGAAATGAATGGGTGGCATATTGAACGAATGTCTTTTCTACAGTTGGCTTGATCATGTTGGCAAGAACTGCACCATCAATGATAATGACTTCGACATTAGTTGGCAACGTGCTCTGTGGGACTGTGTGGCACTGGAGACATTCTACTAGTTCTGCTTTGTTTCTTGGAAGACGTAACTTTCCGATGTTAGACAAAGATGGTGGGCATGGCTGGTTTTCATGTTGGAAGAATTGATCTATGTCACCATCTCTTGTCTGACAGGAAATGTACAGTCGAGAAAAAAGAGAACAGTTACTCTTAAGAGATGAGATTTTTTGCGACCCTTTGGATGTCTTTCTTGGTGGTGTCTTGAAGAGGTAAATCTTATTCCTCTTGATTGGGTCATGCATGGACTTTGTTTGGTTTATCAAGCAATCAGATGTATAGGCTTGGCTTTGTTCTTGACCAATGGCCTCTGCCTTTAGCAATATTGATACGGCTTCACTTCCGGGAATCTCTTTCGTGTCTAAGGCGATTAGATCCTGGCTTTCTTCTAGGTAAGGATTTCCTTGCTCCTCTATAGTAGCCATAAGTGCTTTGACATCACACAAGAATGATTTCTGGAAGCCCTTGTAGTGGACTTCATGATGTGCTGTGCTCTGGGCTTGTGTGTTTGTTTCGTTCATATCAGCTTCAAATTCATTCACAAGTCTTGCCAACTCGGGGCCTGATAGCATCCAGCGGCGAAGAGCGTTAGGGTTTTCGGTTAGTCCCACAGCTCCGCCCTCCCCTTTGACAACAGCATTATTCTGTTCATGAGCCTGATCAATGGCCATGCATGAAAAGTTCTTGGATGTCTTGTGCACGGTGAAGTAGCCTTCTTCAAACTTTGAAGCGACACTAGGGGCAATCTGAGTAAGTCTCTTCATATCTAACAAATGGACGGAAAGCCAACGCGCATAGTTGGTGTGGTTCATTGAGAAAAACCAGGGAATCATCTTGGAAAGAGAATCAATGTACAGTTTGAAATTTGATGAGCGAATTGATCTCAGGAATACCAGGAGTAGAATTTGAAGCTGCATAGTTAGATACCAGTAGTAGAACTGAGGCACGGACTTGTGTTTTTCACACCAGTCATCAAATGAAAGAACTGTTCTACGACTTTGACATTCTTGTTCTTGATACTTGGCATATGCAGTTTGCAATAGAATGTACAAGCTGATAGCTGTGACTTGATGTGCTCGCCTTGTGCGAGTGACACTTGATGCCTTCAGAAATGACTCTGCTGTTCCTGAGGAAGCAATGTTTGAGTCTACTAATGCAGATGTCCATCCGCTTCCTTCCAGCCATCCTCCCAGTAGCTTCAAGAATGCCATTTCGATATGAAGGCCACCAAACATGATGACAAATTTTCTTTCCCCATACAGATCACTCCATTTCCATTGGATTTGTTTTGCAATGGCATACAAGGGTTGGTCCATTGCAATGACGGGAATTTGGCCTGGGTTTACGTAATTGGTGCTTGACTGGATCACATTCATAGCGTGCTTAATCATCGCAGCTGAATGCGCTTCGTCAGGGAAAAGAGGCAATAAAGCACTGATGGCAGATTTATGCGCTTCTTGTGGTTGATCTTCAGTAGAATGGTATGCTGCAAATGATAAGTTGCGAATACTATCACCACCATCATCCAATATACTGTTCACAATATTGCTGCCATTTTGAAGCCAACCTTTTTCCTCGTCAATTAGATTGCGGCAGGTAGTCTCCGTTTCTGTCACTGACTGTTGGTATTCTGCGGTAGGAAGGACATTACTTTGAAGAACAACTGGAGGGACTTGGGTGTAAGATGCTGGTAGTTCACTGACACTTTTGGTAGTGGTGGATGATACAGGTGCTGTGACGAGTTTGTTGCAGCGGGCAATGCCAGGAACATCAGGAGTGGCATGCTGGAACATGGATATGCCAGTACCGTGAAAAGAGTCGCGAGCAGTGGTCGAGCTTGGGTTGTGGTCAATGTTGTCTAGCGCAGAGGTGGTGAAAAGACCGAGACGAAGGTTTGGTGGACACACAACTTGCTCCTCATGATATCGTTGACAAACGGAATTTCCTAGCTCAGTAGAGATGGCAAGGACTCTGTCATATGAAACAGAAAGTCCCAAACTGTGCATTGTCTCTATCAAGTCACGGCTGCGAGTCTTGGCATGAATTGATAACCCCACGTACAATGGAACTGGTGTCTCACGATCTTTATTTCTTCGCTCTCGCTTTAGGTTTCCACTACGACGTCTATTTCCATGATAGCTATTAAACTGGATTAGCTGGGATATAGAAAGACTTGATTGAGAGTTACCAAAATTGTTGACTTGCGATTCAATATTTGGTCCATATAGAATCATGTTAATCAAGGACACTAATGACTCTGGAACAGAGCTTGACTGACAGTCAGGATTAAATGAACCATCAAACGAATAACGTATGGCTTGCATATCTTTTCGTAGAATGCTTGCAGCTTTAGCAAGATGTATAGCGTCTTCATCACAAGTACTGTGGGCTCTCTCTACGGTTTCAGCCAGATCCCTGTTAAATGCTAGATAGATGTCTCTGCCTTGTTTGAATGCAAGAAGATCTGGAATCTGGCATAGGATTCTCTCTTTCAATCGGGACGTGTTAACGCGTACACTTGTGTCTGCACCTAGAATATTTATAAAAAAATAGGTCGTTTATTGATTCGGCATTAACACTTTGCAGCCAGAGGTGATTTGAAATTTAATGTTGATTGATAGATTAATAATGGCGTAAGATAACTGCATATAGATTATGGAGGTATACAAACCTAGTTGTTTCATGCGCAACGTGTACTTAGTGGCAAGATCTGCAAGTCTCAGCACTGGAAGCTCTTTCTCAGAATTGGCTCGTTCTTCTTCAATGAAAGCTACTAGCTCCGCTAAAACAATACTATCGGCTCTTTGCATATGGTCTTCTTCTTGTGCCTTTTCTTTAATATTGTTTCCTTTCTTGTAAAGAGATGCCAGACAAGACGCATGGTAAAAGGCCTCTAGAGCTACCAAGTCTCCGGCACTTAGCTTGGCAAGGAGCTTTTCATCCTGTAATAAATATGCACATTCACGGACCCTTGTATCTAGGGATAGGGTGGAAACCTGATGCAGACTATCACTTTTCGAGCCTAACTTCTTCCAAAAAAAACAGACATCGTTAGATTTGCAGGCTGGGGTTGTAGCACTTGATCGTGTATATTTTCCACCTACTGTTTGGTCTTGTTTCAACGCCCTTTTCTCAGCACGTCTTACTTCAGTTGTATTTAACTTTAAAAAACATCTCTTGTGCCAACGACCTTTATTTTGGCTGAGAGTTCTTTCGATTCCATCACCTTCGTCAAGCTTTGAAGGATTAACAGCATCTGGCAGACAATCAAGTTCTATCAGCCTATTTATATTCTCGGCTAGGGTCCTATAACCAGCACCAAAGTCTATCTGACGCTTGGATTCTGCAGGACATTGTAAAGCTTCATCCTTGTTTTGCTGGCAAATGGCACATTTGCTCCAGTTATTTGGTTCGACAGATAAATGTTCTATTTCTGTTTGACTTTTTGATGTACTTGAACTAGTAGACATCGACAATTCAATCTGAAAAAGCAGTGTGATTTGGATATGTTATTACTTTGACCAGCTGTATAATATGAAAACAATTTGCATCGTACGGTTCGCTATATAGTACTTACAGAACGAATAGAGAAACTCTACCAGGTGTTAGTCATTTATAACCACATTCGTCGAGATGAAGTTCTTTAGCTATTGACAGTACGCACAAATAATGAAAGATTACATTAATGATAATGTTAAACTTAAAAAACATCTAGCTAAATTTTTTTCAGTCAAATCTGCAAGGAATCGTACTTATCGAGTATCATACTTACAGGGATAATAGAGACACCAGCGTTTATTCCTTCAGTATTCCTGTCAGCCTGTCTAAAAGACTTGTAAAGCAACTGTTCCAGCACTTATTTTTGTTTAATCTATAGTATTTCCAGTCAATTATGAGAAAGCAAACTCTAACTATATCTACAAAACAAAATGGCGATCCAGAAATGAAGCAAAGAGGCTTCTGGGTAATCACCAGGCCTTTTCATTATCGTTTTCAATGACACAGATTTAACACCTTGGTTTAAATGAATAAAGAAAAAAAAGTTATTAGAAAATGAATAAATAAACAACCAGAATCAATGAGTAAACAAGATATACAAATCAATCAGAAAATAGCTGAATAGAAAAATATTAAAAAAATAATAAATAATAAATCTAAAATATATAAACAAATAACTCTATATAACTAAATCAATAAATGATGAAATAAATTTAAAAAAACTAAATAGACGAACTAATGAATAGAATGTTTAGTAGACATTCACAGAAAAGACCAATAAATGCGACCTTTTAACTTTTTTATACTGAAAAAAAATTCACTTCCGGTTTAAAACAATACACTTCCGGTTTAAAAACCTTCCGATGCCGTTTTTTTTTCTGTGGATTTACAATAGCTTGTGTCTGAATAACTTTTTCATTTCATTAAATAGTAAAAAACAAAGTAGAATAAAATCAACACGAGCTAATTCTTCAACGAACTGTTTCACTTCCGGTCAAGATGGCGGCCATTTTGAAAATTCCCCTATAACTCGGATCAGACCCAAAATTTGAACTGCCTCCATATCTAATATTAATAAGCATGATAAAAACAATATTTTCTGAAAGTTTGGTGCTTTTAACCCAAAAGTGAACAATTCAGCCTAAATTCTGCATATAACCGCCCGACCAGAGGGGTAAAACTTCCCATTTCCACATCCAGGATTCTTTCTTCATATTTTCGTTTCTTTTCTTTCTCCTGTTCTTTAAAGATCGTCGAGGTAGACTTGTTCTGGTTACATTTGGAGTTTACATGCGATACACGTACGTCAAAGAGTGCTGTAACTCCTCGTTGCCAGAAGCCACCCGTCTTTATATCAAGGCGTGCTTGACTTGTGGTGGTTGATTTAAGCTTGAATTTCTCGTCGTTGAGAGGAATGAAATTAGGTTCCGCTTGAACTTTATGGCACACTTTGCATAACAACGTTGTCAGAAGATCTCGAACATTATCATGCCTTTGGGCCACAAAGCCTCCTTTCTTGCACGACAGGGCGTGGTTAACGTTAAAGGGCGAGCCACATGGGCAGGCGTTTGGCAAATCATGTAAAGGCAAGTTGTAGCGTAATCGAAGGGCATCCCTGAATTCTTGCTTATTTAAAACTAGACCCTGCTCTTCAAATGGTATAGCGTTCAGCCAATTACTAGAACCTTTATCTCTTGCTTGGGTGACTTGACGAAGCAGATCAGGTGGTAAAGATGCATCTATCTGTTCAAGCTTTATCCTTGAGTTCTCCTCTTTAACTGATTGTTGTTGTTTTTTAATGCCTTCAGTTTCCAAATCAGCTATTAAAGTTTGGCTAATAATAGCATCAGCATGTGATGCTGTTATAATCTTTGATGCGGAGTATTGTTGTGGCGTGTCTTCCTCTAGGCAAGGTATGCCTAAACCTCCCTGGGCGGGACGCATCGACAGGATCCCAGATAAATCTTTAGGTAGAGGCTCTGTTTGTCCAAAAAGTGCCGGAAGAAGCATCTCATTAATCACTTCATCAATAGGTTCTTTGTAGTCTAATACATTAAAATAATAATAATAATAATAATAATAATAATAATAATAATAATAATAATAATAATAATAATAATAATAATAATAATAATAATAATAATAATCCGGATTAAGCCGGATCGGATTCGTGTAGACGAGGCCTAAGAGATGTAAAAACTCGTTTGGCAGCTAAGAACCTGTACATAGAAGTATGCGAATATATTAAAGCAAACGCCAAAGGACAGAAGATATCGTGCATGACTGCATTTACTTTCAAGTCCAACATTTGTCGTGCGACCGTGACGACAGCACGTCACGTCATTTTTGTGAAAACCGCTGGCTGCAAATATTTACTACCGCCGTCAACAAAATAGCGCCTGAACCGGTCGTGAACTAAATACATAGCAGTTCTTTTCTACATCAGGGCCCACCTATGGCTAAAATATGAGCGAAATCTAATTTTCGACTCTTGCTGCGTTATGTTAATTTATGCTGACTACCGCTCTTTAATAAATGATACTGTTGATAAAAATACGACAGACTGTAATTGTTTATTTCCATTTTATTAATGCATGCATGCATCCGTTTTTTCGTTATATATTCTCATGCGCTGTCCTTTAGTATTCATGTTAGTTCTGCTTAATTAGACCATCATCAAAAAATCATGGTGACTTTCTATTGCTCTTGTCTAGCTAGCCTCGTAATCACATTAGAGCACATATATATATATGTATTACATGTATGAGAGCATATCGAGCCAGTCAAGAAGAATTATGCAAAGTTTTTCTCGATTTGGTGTATATCAAAGCACGATTTCTTTATAGTTTGTGCATTTTAATTAGCATTTGTTTAATCATATTTTTTCTTGCAAACCAGTCGACCTTCATGATCAAAATCAATGCCATCCATCTTTAATAATCGGAAAGTACATCGGAAACATCATCTTAGCATTAATGTCGCTGGGAATCTAAAAAGAAAAAATTGGATGAATATTATTGATGATAATAATTATAATACATAAAAAATAAATGAATTGTCTAAGAATTTGGCTGGTCGAGAAAAGTCCCAGCTCACATTAGAATTGAATAGTCAACTATATAGATACAGTCATTCTCATCAACATTGTCCAGATAAATAGCCATATATCGACTATATACAAATTAAATATCACGTGTCTTATAAAATATTCTATGCTCGCGCTAAATAAGGTTTACGCACGTCACGGCTCCAGAGCCAATTAAGTTAAAAGAATAATACATATTTTTAAAATGTTATGTTAAGGGACCGGTCATTACCGGGGGGGGGGGGGGGGGGGGGGCGGATTTAGTTCGGACACAGTGAAGCTTAGCAGATCCCCCAATTCATCGGTATATACATTGCAATGATCCCCCTCCTACCTACGGGTAATTTCAGAGATTCCCCCCTCCTAGATAAGGGGCCGACCATTTAACTTTTAATGGGGGGGGGGGGGGGGGGGGGGGGGATTTTGAAAATAAATTTCTTGCAAGCCAAAATCGCCACTGAAATCTTTGAGTTCTTTATTGTACACGTGGCTGTTTTTCAGGTTTTTATTAGTGTACTTAAAATTTCGCTCGTGAATATAGTTTAAAGCGTCGTTTACACGAGCAATTTTTCCTTGACAAGTACCCTTGACAATTTTTAATGCTCGTGTAGACGATCAGCAAGTTTTCCTTGACAATTTTAAATTGACAAGGTTTCCTTGCTCGTGTAGATGATAAACAAGTTTTCCTTGACAAGTTTAGGTTGTGCCCGCAATGCCTTGCAATCAGCGGAGTACTAACAAAATATTGGTTCCAGTCCCTTGTCGAGTAAGAAACAAAATAGCGTTTACTTTGACTGATCGTGCGAAAAGGTTGTCCGTCTACACGAGCAAATTTCATCCATTTGTCAAGGAAAAATTGTTCATTTTACTCCATCTACACGAGCAATTTTTCCTTGTCAAGGAAAACTTGTCAAGGAAAAATTGCTCGTGTAAACGCCGCTTAATAGTTAGTGAACGTTTTAACTGGGGTTATTTAAGATGTTGAGACAGTTTTTGTGTTTGGCGAGCTTAGGATTTTCAAATTTCTAGAAAAACGTTTAGTCAATCAGGGTTTGGATTTTATATTATAAAAGGCTAACTGTGATTTGTCAGACAAAGGGAATGGAATGTAGTGCCCGGTTGAGCATGCGTTCGTGGGGAGGGAAAAATAACCGACACTAAGAGCAGCTGTGCAGGAGGCTAGGTTCTGCCTGGTTCTTACATAGACACTTTCTTAAAATAAAATATGTGACATTCAGAATAGTCAAAATATCTACTTATCTGGACAAATTAATGGTTGTATACCGCGTTCAAAGGAATTCTAACAAGTCTCCATATACATAATTGCTCAATCATTTGTGATAATCTAGATGATTATATATTGTTTTATACATGGAAACTAGCGAGTAAACTAGTATGGGCTGTGTCGGTGTTTGATATAAACGATAGGTAATATAATGAAATTTGTAACCCCGTAAAAAATGTTGACCTAACTTTACTGACGTTTCGAGCTTTAGACGAAGGGCGAAGGGCTAAAGCTCGAAACGTCAGTAGAGCCATAAGTCAACATTTTTTACGGTGTTACTAATTTCATTATATTACCTTTTGTTTTATACACTAAGTCTCGGTTGTATTCCCTTTTATATAACAAACTAGAATCAAAGATATTCGATTGAAAGTCGGCTATTTGTTACACGACTAGTCTTCTCTCTCTTGCCACAAGGTTTTTTCCTTCGATGTTTCTCACTCAAAATGGTGAACTGAGAGAGTGTAAAAAGAGCAAGTGGTAACATGTACGCATGCGTCAATCTTCCTTGCGAACTCCAGCAGAAAGCACCAGCAGAAACAAGCAAGATGAAGCGATTTCGTGAATTGATCGAAAATTGGAGGGTGGTTCGTGATATCCCCCCTTCTTACACGTATGAAACACGTATGATAAACACGTATGATACATCCTAAACCTCAATGAAAGATTACTAGGACTGTATGTACAAATTCAAATAGGTACCATTAACTAACATCTTAGTGGTTTTATTTCCGTCCAGCGGTCCGCCATGTTATCACTTGCTTTTGTTTGTTAATATACCACT
Organism: Metridium senile; assembly: GCA_949775045.1. Taxonomy (NCBI): domain Eukaryota; kingdom Metazoa; phylum Cnidaria; class Anthozoa; order Actiniaria; family Metridiidae; genus Metridium; species Metridium senile. The sequence goes on from OX459096.1 coordinate 18,603,341, forward strand.
TTACTTTCATAAATACTTTCATATATATATATTTTAGCACTGTCGCGTGAACGAACCATCTGATATAGGCATGTTTGGAAGGTTTTGATGCTCTAGCTAAAATACCATTGAAGATATGCTCAAGGAAAAATGTAGAGATTTGTATGTAATTTTCTGCTGAAGCCTTTGATGCTTCGTTTTGGATGTTCTGAATTTTCAAACTCTCATAGCTTCTTGCAAATTTAATTATTTTTTCTCCAACTTTCACAAGATATTGTTATGGTGAATGTCTATAATATGATAGAAACATCTTAAAACATCATTTTTAAATATTATGATAATAAGTGGCGCGGCCATTTATGAAAGTCGTCTACATCGTCGTATACCTAATAGGCTGACGCTTTCCAATGTACGTTTCGACCCAATTTAAAACATGCATATATAGCAACTCTTTAGCCGGTTTGGTCTGTGGGAACTGTTTGTGAACAAGGTGGATATATATTAATTGACAACGTATTCTCTCGCATCTTCCTAAGCTTAACTCAAAATAAACAAGGAAGAAAAATGATGATAGCTAGTCAGTGTTTGCAAGACATTTTGAGTAGTACATACCTATAAACGCTTGTTATACGGAGCAAGATCTTGCTACAAGCCCTCTAACAATGCCTTCTAGTTCGTTAAATGCACCAACAATAAGTACATTTTTATTGTCCCCTGTGATTAGCTTTAACTCTGTGAGATCAATATCTTTACCAATGCCTACAGTTAAAGTCTTGATGCCTTTGATTCTTATTGGAACCATTGATTGGTTGACTGGAATGTAACCGGGATCCTTGGATTGTCGACCGTCTGTTATCAATATTAAGACCTATTCAAATAAGTTAACAATAAATTTTTGAGAACATTAAAGAAAACATAAGTCCTGGGGGAAAAAAATTTGATTTAGTAAAGTAGTATTGTTTTAGTGTTTTTTTTTATATTGAATAATCAGATGTGATTAGTTTGTGCTTAAAGTGTTTTCAAAATCCTTTTCCATTGCCGTTGAAAACCCATTTTGAATAATTTAAAACCTGTTTTCATGACGTTTTTCAATTGTTGAGTTGATAATGATAGCAGGTAGTGCAAAAAGTGCTGATAAAGCATTGTGTATGTTTGCCTAATTTTTAAAAATCATTTTTGTTGCATGTGTATTAAACATCTTTTGTTGAGATTTAATAATAACGAAGTGTAGCGTTTTTATTTTGGAAGGTGTATATAATGATACAAATCCTAAAGATATTCTGACCTGCGGTACTCCAACGCGTTTAGTTCTAAAAAGTCCTCTGTTGGCTACATCAAGTGCTCGGTCGATCCTGGTTCTGCCTTGTTCGTATGGCAAACCATCAATACTTGCATCAAGTGCCGACAATGACATAGTTTCAAAATTATTAAAATCGATGGCCACCTCTGCATAATCACTAAAAGGAACAATCCCAACACGACTGTGCGGCGATGCCGTGATAAGTTCCCGGATGATAGACTTGATAAAATCACGTTCTTTAGAGTAGTGATCTTGACCCAGGCTCCCCGATGAATCCATAACAATTCCAACATCTAATGTTTGATTGCAACTGACAACAGTGGTGCCAACTGAAAGAAAATGAACGACGACATGAAGTATTTTTGCTAAAGGAAAATTTTGAAGTCCATTCCATGATTGTGCATTTGTCAAACAAACCAACCAACCAACCAACCAACCAACCAACCAACCAACCAACCAACCAACCAACCAACCAACCAACCAACCAACCAACCAACCAACCAACCAACCAACCAACCAACCAACCAACCAACCAACCAACCAACAAACCAACAAACAAACAAACAAACAAACAAACGAACGAACGAACGAACGAACGAACGAACGAGAGAACGAACGAACAAACAAACAAACAAATAAACAAATTACAAAGAAAAAAAAAACAAAGAAAACTTAGGATAGCTTCCTATTAGAGTGATTTCACATAACGCATTTTGAAAAATCAAGAAACAAAGTATCAGGACTGCAAGCTGTTTTATCTGCATAAAGAATATTTAAGAATATTTCATTTGGTCACTTGTCAGATATAATGAAAAAATACTAATTTGCGATGAATTGTGCGCATGCCAGTGCGAAGCTCATTAGCATGTTATTTTACTCATTATTTTGTGAAAATATATTATGTGAAATCTCTCTATTCTCAAGCATGTTAAGGACTGGGATTTTCGGATTTTTAAAAAAAAATCATTTCTTGCTTGTGTTTTCAAGTACAAAGCTGAAATTTGTATCAATATTCATATTTGGGCTGATCAATAGTTTAGTGGTGAAAATGTCGACATAAAGTGGTCACGTGACCATTAAGGCGAAAAAATAGAAATTTAAAAATGGGCCGGTTAGAACTATTTTGCAGAATATTAGAAAGTATGTGAAAACAATGCATTTTTAAAGGTCTTTCGAAATCTGCCTCGTTTGGTTGTCCATCGTACAAGGTATGCGAGTTATAAGGTAAAACAGGTCACGTGACCTAAGGCTAAATTAACAATTATTAAGATTTCTCCAAATTAGAGAATGAATGAAATCCAAACGAAGCGTATTGAGAGAGAGAAGCATGAATACAATGTTTTAACATAGTTTTTACTTTTAAAGAAAATGTTTCTAACCGGCCCATTTTTCTATTTTTCGGCCTTAATGGTCACGTGATCACTTTCTGTCATCAACATCACCACTAAATCTTTGAAGAACCCAATTGTGAACAGAAAACCAAATTTCAGCTTTGTGCATTAAAGTGTGAATGAGAAATCATTTTTCAAAGATTTCCGAAAATCCCAGGCCTTAACATGCTTGAGTTGAACTGTGATCAAATTATTTTATGTGTAACACGTTATCATTACGTACCGATGTGTGTCCATATTCTTTCAATCTGTGCCCTCAAATCATTTACGTTGTCTACAAATAAGATATTCTCAGGTCTTTGCGCAATACTAGTGAGCTCAGAAACATCTAGTCCTGGTCCAATAGCAATGACATTTGTCACGACTCCTTGGTTTCTCAAAGGTTTTAAGAGTTCAGCAAGTGGCTTGGAGTCTGGAGCAGTGATCGGTTTACCTTGCACCAAAATAATTAACACCTATAATTCAAAAACATCAATTGTATACGTTAGTGAAAATTGCATTGGCAAATGTAATTATTTTTTGACGTTTTTGTCTGATTAGAGACTCGACTGAAGGTTGACAAAGAGGTATACAAAGCATTCGAAACTTCCTAATTCTTTCAATCCATATTTTTGTATATATTTTATTCATTTTCTGTTCACAATAATTTAGTAACAGACGGAGATGTTTCAAGTTTGTTTCTTTATTTTCAATGATAAAATATATAGGGATTACTTCATAGAAAGTGAGACGTACAGATTTAGTATTGACCTACGTCATATTACGTCACGCTCACGCATGCTCAACAGGGTAGTTATCGGGAGTCGGTAAAGCCATTTTTCTCTCCCCCGCTTTTCGGTGTCTCTGTTCGTAGTTTGTACACGACGCTGATTGGACGTATCGCTTTTTTTCACATGTGAAAATTTAGCATATAGCATTTTATTTAGAAGCTTTATTACATAAAATTCTTGTTATATACACTATATTTCAAAAATCGTTGTCGCAGCCGAAGCTACAGTCCACACTCTAAAGCCTGCAAAGGGTGTCGGTTACATGGACTTAATTTGTGATTTATTGCACGTTTTTTAAAGGAATATTTATATTTATATCTATACCACAACAATATCTCGTTTTGGTCATACATTGTATAACACAAACATGTACAACCAAAAAAAGCTATGAATATATCGATAACAAGAAAAGAAATACCGACACCCTTGGCAGGCTTCAGAGTGTGGACTGTGGCTTTGTTTGCGACAATGATTTTTGAAATAGGTGTATGTTGTTATATCGTAAACTATATCTATAGAAATATATTGGTGATATATCTATTTATTGTTGCTTATGATAAAAGAAAGCATTACAACACCTTGAATATTAATACTAACAACTGTATCTGTAATACACCCAGGAACTGATAGATAATTTAAATGTTAACAAGTCCTCAATAGTAATCCCTATTCATTGCATCAGACCAAATAAGCGAGCCTTTGACGTATATATTCAACCAATCATATCACTTATACAAGGTCTAGTACCAGAAGCCCTCAAAATCTCAAGAACAACTCCAGTTGACAAAGGTGGCAACGTCTTAGATCCATCAAATTATAGACCCATATCAACCTTATATCATCATTCACACAGATATTTGAGAAACTAGTTTGCAAACAACTTCTTAATTATATCGAAAAGCATCAAATTTTAAGTGAATTTCAGTTTGGATTTAGAAAAAAACGGTCAGCCGAGCAATCAATATAGTAGAAATAACTGAATGCCTAAAAAAATCAATAGACAACAACCTATTTACGTGCGGCATTTTTTTAGATTTTGCGAAAGCATTTGATACCGTCCACCACCAGATTCTTCTTACCAAACTACAAAAGTATGGCATAAGGGGGATTCCCCTTCAATGGTGCATCATCTTCGAATTTAGCAGATCTAGAATACCTAGTCAATTGTGAGTTTTATTAGAGCCAAATTGACTCTTATATTGGTTAAGTCGGTGTTTTTACCAAATTGGGGCTGTTCATGTGTTTCGCAAAAACACAGTGTTATATCGACGGTCTTGTTATGATAAGTAATTGAAACCACTAAAGCGCCAAATCTCATGGTATGCCAAATTAGCCCTCTGAGGTCTATTTTGGCCCTCCATCTTAGAGTGGCCAATTTGGCTACATTTGGGGCCAAATCTCATGCGGTGCCAAATTAGCCCTCTGAGGTCTATTTTGGCCCTCCTTTTAAAGTGGCCATGCAATTGGGCTACATTTTGGGTCAAATCTCATGGGGTGCCAAATTAGCCCTCTGAGGTCTATTTTGGCCCTCCTTTTAAAGTGGCCGATGGGGTTACATTTTGGGCCGAATCTCATGGTGTGCCAAATTGGCCCTCTGAGGTCTATTTTGGCCCTCCTTTTAAAGTGGACCAATTGGGCTACATTAGGGGCCGAATCTCAAGTGGTGCCAGATTGGCCCTCTGAGGTCTATTTAACCCCTCCTCTTAGAGTGGCCAATTTGGCTACATTTTGGGCTGAATCTCATGGGGTGCCAAATTGGCCCTCTGAGGTCTATTTCGGTCCTCCTCTTAGAATGGCCAATTTGGCTAAATTTAGGGCCGAATCTCATGGGGTGCCAAATTGGCCCTCTGAGTCTATTTTGGCCCTCCTCTTAGAATGACCAATTTGGCTACATTTAAGGTCCAAATCTAATGGTGTGCCAAATTGGCACTCTCAGGTCTATTTTGGCCCTCATCTTAGAGTGGCCAATTTGGCTACATTTAGGGCCAAAACTAATAGTGTGCCAAATTGGCCCTCTGTGTCTATTTTGGCTCATCCCCTTAAAATGACCAATTTGGCTACACTTAAAGTCCAAATCTGATGTGGTGCCAAATTGGCCCTCTTAGGTCTATTTTGGCCCTCCTCTTAGAATGGCCAATTTGGCTACATCATCATCATCATCAGTGTTTCCCGCTCGGCGCGTGATCGGCCTTGGGGCGTGATTGCTTGGAGCAAGGGAACCTACGCTCCAACAACCGCGTGAAGTCCTTTTTATTCAACATAGATCTTAACGCCTGTTGGCTACACTTAAGGTCCAAATCTGATGTGGTGCCAAATTGGCCCCTCTCAGGTCTATTTTGGCTCCATCTTAGAGTGGCCAATTTGGCTACATTTAGGGCCAAAACTAATAGTGTGCCAAATTGGCTCTCTGAGTTTATTTTGGCCCCTCCTCTTAGAATGACCAATTTGGCTACATTTAGGACCAAATCTCATGGGGTGCCAAATTAGTCCTCTGAGGTCCTATTTGGCCCTCCTTAAAGTGGCCAATTGGGCTACATTTAGGGCCAAATATAATGGTGTGCCAATGGCACATGCATACATGTGAAAACGACAGCTACCTAGATAGAATTAAAATATAGTAAATATGCCCTCGCAATCTGTTAGGCTAATTTTTAATTATACATTCAATTAAATGTCAAACAGTGGGAAATGCGTTCAAAGACTATCAATTTATAGCTATAACACTAGGTATGCCTCAAACAATAACCTTCTCAAGCAAAAAGTGAAAACAAATATTGGCAAACAAACAATTAGTGCTCTTGCACCAGATCTATGGAAAGGAATTCCAATTGAAACCAAATTAGTTACAAAACCCTTCATTTTTTTTAAAAAGATCAAGGAGCATTTGCTGCAAAGCCAATGCCCCTCATCTTCGAATTAACTACCAAAACAATTATATATGATATAAATACTATAAATACAATTATAAATATATAATCTAGATTAGTTGCTTTACATATGGCTAGATTTATTTGTTTCGTATTATTTCATATTATTTAGTATCATAATCAACATATTTTTGTACCGCTCTTAATAAAACAATTACAAATGATAGTGTCTAACTCGAAAACTAAGTGTTAATTTAGACACTGACATTCCAAAAATTTACTAATAGCAAAAATATGAGAAAAGAAAATTGTAATTAAATGATTAATTTGTAATTAGAACTTAAGTGTTTAAAAATGTAAAAGAATGTAAATAAAAAGTATTGTATTGTATTGTACCCATAATCCCTATCACTTTGTAATGCACTTTTTCCATGAAAAACATTATTTATATAATATTATTATATATCCTATTCAAACTCGTTTTCTTATTGGTCGAGAGCACGTCACGTGGAGGGAAGTAAATCGATCTATTCCCCGCGCGGGTAATAAATCCACGTGAGAGGGGAATAAATCCACGTGATCAGGTCAAAGTCCATCGAAAGTTCGTGTGGCGCGTTTGCAAACTCAATGTAACCACCAATTTAAACTCCAACTTATAAGTAAACAACAAACATTTTCACGTTTTATAGCGGTGCTTTTTATGCGTGCGGTGCACGTGTGACTGAGAACTACTGTAATGCAATTAGTAGATACAAATTAAATTAACAGAAAATATTGTTTGTATACCTTCGCTGCATTCCTTGTAACAGCATTGAATGTACGTCCAGCTAGTTCTATGGCTTTGTCAAGCCTTTTGCCACCGCCACGTTTCTACATAAAAGATAAATATACACATACAGATATATAAAGCATAAGTAGCTTTGCTTTTAGAAATAATGACAGGTGGACATTCATATATTTTATTGTTGTGCAATAGAAAAACAGGGAAGTGAGCGAGGAGTGAGTGATTTTTTACAAAATAATCGGAAAATCAGGAGGGGAGAAGAGATGTTGGGATAAAGTAGTATTGCATATGCACGTCGTATCTTAAAAATCAACGACTTGATATCTTTTAGGGTATTAAAAAATTGAAATAAATTTCATCATTTGTTGGTCTCTTTTACGGTATCGTAAAATAAAGTAGCTTTTCGTATACATAGCTTGTGGGTTTAAAAATCATCTGTGCACGCCCTTCCGGGATTTTTTTATGGATTATCGGAAAACATAGCTCCGTGATTTTGAACATTTGATCTTTCGCCTATACTAGAAATTCGCCTTTAAAAACAATTAAACATCCAGAGAAGCCTTTCACAGCACAATATGATTATCAGTATATACTCAGACGACTTATAACCGGCGACAAAATAATATACATATCATTCAAAGAGTTCTCGAGGCTCTACTGTCCGCTCGATTTTGAATGAGAGTCTTATAAGAGAATGTCCGAGAGATTACAGCGATAACAATCAGCCGAAATTTTGAAAGGGTTTGTTTAATTTTAAATATATATTGTAACTTGAAAATAGTCGCACAATCTCTCTTGTAAAAGTGATCAAACCGTTCGCTTTCAACTCCAAAAAGTACGTGTACCTTTTGAACGAAAAGTAGATCAAAATCATTTGATAAGGTCAATCTCAAGTGAGTTTATAAAGATTGAGGTAGCTGTATCCATGGCTACTTTTTTCACTTTTCTGCAAATATTTCGAGAAAAGATCGAAAAACCACGATTTTTAAGCCTTATTTCTACCAGTTTGACTACGCGCATTGAAGCAAAAAACGTATAGCGGTCTATAGCTGACCAAATGTTAACACGTGTTTTCCGATGTTTAGGTACTTTTACTCCCCGGGAGTCCCCAGGGGAGGATTATTGCGAACAAGTATAGCTGAAGGTAAAAAGAAATGATTTTGCCAAGATAGAAGCTATCATTTTTTAGAATAGTGGAATATCTACACATACCTGAAGACGAGACAGTTGGGAATAGAATTCTGCTGTCGTGTTATACGAGTTAAAGTTGAGTACTAATTGAGAACTGTCACTATATGCTATAAAGGCAGCACGAGTAACAAAAGGCGATACGTTCAGTCGCCGTGAGATATCTTTGAAAAAGGCTTTTCGTTGTTCAAACTGTAAATCGGTCAAATCGTCTGACGCTTCCACTAAGAACATGATGTCTGCTACATGGCCTGTAGGACCTTTTTTAGAGGGACCTAAAAACACCATTCATTCAAAATTAGATTTTTATATACCATATCAAAATCAACATATGGAGAACTACTATTTTTCTTTTCCTTTTATCCTTGTCAATGCTCATGCACTTATGTTATTATTGCATATTTTGGAGAATATAAAAAGGTTGAGTTGGGTTCATAAAATTATTTTAAGTTGTTAAGAGTTTTAAGATAGAGGAAAAAGTTTAATCAATCAGACAATACACATTGCATATATTTGCCTAGCCTGCGTAAGCAGACCCTTATTAGCGCTAGAAACGTCTCCCCGCGCGAACAAGGGTCTGTGCGCCGAGAACAGAAATTCCATACTGATGACGTTTTAAATTGACACCTCATTAACATCACGCAATACACGAGTTAGCAGCAGCAACGCTGATAAACAACCGTTCGCGAAGTTTCTTCTATATTCTCTATTAATTCACTCACTGAAAGTCAGTTAAATGCTTTATTTAGCTTTTCTAATGGAAAAAATGCTTTAGACTGGCACAGGCAAGTCAATTATTTATCAGCTTGTTCCTCTCATCGAAATGGATGACTTCGAACGTCTCGAGCAATTTGTGGAAGGAAGATGCGATTATTATCGTCGTTTCTCCGCTGCCAGCCATTAATATGAAAGACCATAGTTCACAACGATGCATTCTCATTCTTGTCTTTAATATGATCCATGAAACCATTATTTTTGACGATAAATATAACTGTAGAAGTGTTGTTTGAGTTTAGATTTCAGTCAAAGTAGCGAAACCACTCTTGATTTGCAAATGAGGTGTCAAATTAACAAAATTGTCAAATCAGAGCTTTTGACCCGATCTGGGTCAAAGAACGTCATCAGTATGGAATTTCTGTTCTCGGCGCGCAGACCCTTCTTCGCGGGAGACGTTTCGAGCGCTAATAAGGGTCTGCTTACGCAGGCTAATATTTGCCCAAAAACCTATTTTACGTTGATTTAGAAAGGTCGATCAAGTGTCACTCTTACCGTTGGTCATTTCGTTTAACACATATCTTATATGTGTAAGTAAATCATCATACGATCTGCTGACAAAAAGATCGCCAGGCGTGCGTGTAATCTTTCTCAGTTCTTTTATGTCAGCATTACCAGTACCAATGACGTAAACCTTAGCGCCAAGACTACGAATAGGTTGAGCAGCCAAATCCAAAGGTTCAACACCAGGCCCCCTGTACTGCTTCCCGCCTGACACTATCAGGGCGATTTTCTCAGAACTAGGGCGAGCCTTTTGTAAGATGCGGGCAGCAAGGATAAGTGCTTGATCAAGTCGTGCGGCACCTTATTGTGGAGTGATGTTAAAAGAAATGTATTTTATAAATGAAACAAACAATAAAGGGATTAAAAAAATACACAAAGTGAGTGATGTCTTCTACGTAATCTCTACAAGTATTAATATGACATTTGAACAGAGTTCGAACGACCAAGCATATATTGATCATCATCATAACATTTATTAGCATTTTGATCTCAAATATAACTATATGATCTTTATTTTAATACTATTGCAATTTCCTAAAATCTAATTGGTCGATAGATAATATAATGAAATTTGTAACACCGCAAAAAATGTTGACTTAACTTTACTTTTTTAGTAAAGTTAAGTCAACATTTTTTACGGTGTTACAAATTTCATTATATTACCTATCATTTATATCAAACACCGACGCACCCTATACTAGTTTACTCGCTAGTTTCCATTTCTAATTGGTCGAGACACTGACCTAATATTTAGATGTGTAGCGTCATTCTATTCCTGATTGTTATTTCAATTTAGAAATACTGTAAGCATGTCAAACAACAGTCCCCTTCACAGTTCCTTGCGCCATCTATAAAGGTAGCCGGGCATTTGCATCGAAGCGAGACGAACGTTGAAATTGCAATGATAGAGAACTTTAACACCTTGCGGGACAATTATTCGCTTCGATGCAAAGGCGCGGCTACCATTCAAAAGGCGCAGGGAACCGTGAAGGGGAATACTCAAAACTTGGTTAAAAAGTTTGATGATTTGAATTGAATACCTCCTACGTAAGCTGTATCATCAACTGCTCGAAGAAACTCGTGTGTATTTGTGTGCTCTGCAAATCCAATGTTCACTTCAGGTGTATCGCCAAATGTCATCAGGGCCACATTGATTTTGTCAGGTGCTATCATCAATGTTCTAGAAAACGCTTTTACAAACTCCTTAGACTTGACAAAATTAGTTTGGCCAACACTATCTGAGGAATCCACCACAAACAGTAGATCGATCTTTTCATCACCCAAGTACGTCACAGAGGCTAGTAAACAATTTATTATATTAATGCAAATCGTATGTTACTACGAGTGTAAATCAACAGCCGTTTTTTTTACTGAAAAAATCAAGCTCCCAGGCATGATTCGAACCAATAACAAACAACAATTACATTAAAATATATTACATTACCCTTGAAATGTTTGAACACGAAAAGATCATGGGAACACTAATTATGTTCCTGAACCAAAATGCGCATTGCAAAAACGAGTAACGTTCACACAACTATATATACCACCCCTCAGTTTTGATACACTACATGATTTGCATTTTTTTTATATATCTTACCCGTTTGGAGGTCAAGTTGTACATTTATAAGGTTCAATTCAGGCTGTATGTTCCCCGATGATGGCACCATGTATATGTTACCATCATGACGTGTAAGTTGACGCAATTCACTGATATCAGGACGAGAGCCAATGCCTATGGCAAACACTTGTGCTTGTTGGTGAAGAGGCAGTGCTACTGTGCGTAGAGCAATGGAATTAAGACCAGCTACGTGACGACCAGTAGTCAAGAAAAATATTATTTTGCTTGCCTAAATGGAACAGAGAGAATGCGAGAATACATTTTGAGTTTGTCATTGAAGAAACTAAGTGAGAGTTCTCGCCGCACTATCCGTTTGAATAGTCACAAAAACAAAGTGGATTTTCAAATCTAAATAAGTGTGGAACATATATCATCAATGTCATTGTACATACCATTGTATTGATCATTGTCTGTGTCATTGTCTGTGCCATTGTCTGTGTCATTGTCTATGTCATTGTCTGTGTCATTGTCTGTGTCATTTTCTATGTCATTGTTTGTGTCACTGTCTATTGTCATTGTCTGTGTCATTGTTTATGTCATTGTCTTTAGGTCTATACAATTGTTTATGTCATTGTCTATGGGATTGTATGGCATTTTTTTGTCACTATCTATGTCATTGTCTATGTCATTGTCTATACCATTGTTTATGTCATTGTCTATGTCATTGTCCATACCATTGTCTATGTCATTGTCTATTGCATCTTCAACAGTATTGTCATAGTCGCTATATAGTTGTATTGTCATAGTCGCTATATAGTTGTATTGATAATACCTCAGAACGTGTTCTACCCAATAGGCTTTCCGCTACTTGTGCAGCCTCATCCAAACGTCGTTTTCCTCCAAAGTAAGGTATAGTTTCAATCGCTTTGTGAAGATCAATAACGTTTGAATTGGAGTTAAAGTTAACAACTACTCTTCCACTGTCACTGTAAGCAGCCACAGCTACTCGAGTTTTGGTAGTACCGATTTCGAAAAATCTTGTGATTGATTTGATGATTTCTTTTTGCAAGCTGTATGCATCATTAGTAACTTCATTAGAAGAGTCAATCAAGAAGATCAGATCGGTAGTAGGAAGGCCACTAAACAATTTGCCTAATAAAAATATAGACAAAAACATATAATGTATATATCATTATCAAAACTTGTCAACCATGCTTTTTTTAATTACATACACCTTTAAAAAACGTCTTCGCGGCTTAAGCAGCAAGCGTTTAGCCAAGACCGAAAGTAATACTCGTTTTGCGCAGACTTGTTTTCTAAAGCGGCGTTTACACGAGCGATTTTTCCTTGACAAGTATCCTTGACAATTTCCATTGCTCATGTAGACGATCAGCAAGTTTTCCTGGACAATTTTATATTGACAAGCTTTCCTTGCTCGTGTAGATGATGAACAAGTTTTCCTTGACAAGTTTAGGTTTTGCCTGCAATGCTTTGCAATCAGCGGAGTATTAACATAATATTGGTTCCAGTCCCTTGTCGAGTTAAAAACAAAATGGCATTTATTTTGACTGATCGTGCGAAAAGACTGGGAACTAATCTCATTAATATTCCTTGCCACATTTTCCTTGTTGTTCGTCTACACGAGCAAATTTCATCCTTGACAATTTTTCATTGTCAAGGAAAAGCCAACATGCTAGCTTTTCCTTGTCAAGGAAAAATTGTTCATTTTACTCCATCTACTCGAGCAATTTTTCCTAGTCAAAGAAAACTTGTCAAGGAAAAATTGCTCGTGTAAACGCCGCTTAAAGGATTCGAAATAATGACAAAATGTGTGTGTATTTTCACGTGCTTGTCATTGTACTACAATTAATTAACTTTGTCGATAACAAGTGTATTTTCAATACTTTACCAGCACAAAACAAGCATTCATTTTGGTCTTGGCTTGATGCTTGTTGTCTTACTCTAACATCATTATTCGCATCAAACTATCATAGCCCCATCCCCCTCCCCCCAAGTCAATGTTGATGTGGCTGGGTTCGACAATTCTTCTCCCTTCCTTCACCATTTTTGTCCACAATTGAAGTTCTAAATATTTACTGCATAATAATTATGGTTTGAGATCTAAATTTTCGTCAATAATTGATAATTGAAATATCGCTGCTTTTAACTATAAGTAATCTATAATATGGTTTTCAGTCTATTCTGTGTACATTAATATTATACTGCAGCCATACGGCATACAATCGGATGCACTACTGTACTAGTGTTAAGCTTAGACAATGCTACATACCTCTTAAGGGCTTCCTTTTAATATGTTGTAATATCATTGGTACTTGAGCTAAAGAGTTTTCGACTGATTGTAATAAGAACACATCTCTAGGCGTTGATGCAATTTGTTTGAACTGTTCGACATCGTATTTAGAACTTTGGCCAACGCCAATCACAATAACCCTTGCGTTCATGTCCATTAAATGTTGTTTGCCAGATCCTCCAAGCTTCCCAGTTTGTCGTCCAGTCGTTAATACGAAAGCAAGTCTTGGAACATTTGTGCGAGAATTCAAGAAAAGGCGTGCTCCCTCTTCAAGGGCGCGATCAATATTTCGTGATCCTCCAACTACAGTCAATCTATCAATTGTATTTTCTAGGTTTGATATAGACTGGTAATCATTAAGCCGTAGGAGCACCCTTGGAGAGTTACCAAAGACCAAGATACCTGCATGAGAGCCCATTGGACGGTTGTTGAAGTACCTTGCCAAGGATTTCACAAGTTTCTTTAGACGCTGGAACGTTTCCCTCGTTACTCCATTAGAACCATCCACAATGAAAACGATATCTGATTTGTACTGGACTCTCGACGAGACACCTTATATGGACAAATGCAGAATTAATTGGGGGAAAACAATCAAACAAACAACCCAAATAAACAACCAACCAAAAGTTCTGACCTTATTCTAAATTCGTTTTCGAAATCAAGAAGAAGTAATTCCTCCGTTAGGGAATGGAATGGAATGGATCTTGCGCTATGTGCTTGGGCCATAAGGGAGAGAAATTACAACTCGCGGTTCGGTCAGCGCGCTCGGTTAATAACATGTTTAAATAATAACCTAGGCTAAAAAACACGGGAAGACTACAAATGTACAATTTGGGACATGTGCGTAATCGGTGATTAACTTTTAGAAAAAGTCCAATTGAAATAATGTGGCTTAATATTGATCCCACGCCAACCAGGCTTAATAGTTTTCAACACATGCTATATTCGGAGACGTTAAGTGATTGTAAGCCGCCAGCGGTCTGTACAAATTATTAATTGTAAAGCGCATTGCGACGTATGTGAAATGCGCTATAAAAGCACCACATTACAATGATGAATGTATTGTTAACAACTACTTCTATTGCTATTTGTGAAAATTGGTGAAGTGTGATCTTCCAGGCGTGCAAAGACTTGCAAAATACTTTTTGTGTTGATGTTTGACGTTTCGACAACTTGAGTCTGCTTCCTTACATTGACTCCACTATGCGCTCTTAATAACTCACCTGCTATGACCCGTCTAATGACATCATCGACCATTGATGGCAATTGATTAAATGAAGTAGAAATCAATAAATCATCAGGTTTGTCGACCACTGGTAGAAGATCTTTAGCGTTGACGTGCTTACCAACAGTAATGATGTACGTCAAAATACCAGACAATCGTAGATCATTAGTGACTTGTTGCAATTGCTGCTTTATAGCCGCTGATAGTTGGGTTCCAGCGGTCAACATTACTATAATCTAAAGACATTGGCAAAATATATACCACAAATTGAATATCATATTTCAATGTTTATTGCAAAACATATCTAGTACTATAGAGGCATTTCATGGCAGCCATGTTTGGAGGTTTTTTCTTAAGGGAACTGAATTTCTTTGTCATTCAAAACATTTCTTTTGTACATGACCAAAAACATGGCTGCCATGAAATCCCTCTTTTAGAAATGTTATGAACCACACACTGGCCTACGCTTGAGCTTAGCCGTTGAATTTGCCACTAGGGGTCCATACCGCTGTAATCTTAATATTTATGAACGTGCCTTTCGGGAAAAAAAACATACCTTGCTATATCGAGGATTGCCTCTATCAAGAATTAGTTTGGCTGATGTCAAAGTATCAACGATATTTCTACCCCCACCAAGATAAGGTGCATTATCCACCTTCATTTCAAGTTCATCAAATGTTCGAAAGTCCTCCAAACCAAACACTTTTCTGGGAGATGAACCATAAGAAATCATTGCAAAGCGCGAAACAACTTGTAAGATTCCCAACTTCCGTGCAAAGTTCTTAATAAAAGCTTTTTGGAATGCAAAATTTTGAGCACCGACCTGAGAGGATGAATCAGCGAGAAATACAATTTCAGCAGCTAGTTGTGATGGCTTCAAAGGACCTAGAAGAAAAAACTACCGTGTGAGGGTTATCGGTTGATATTATTAAAACCAGACTAACATTAAGTTAGGTAGGCAACTGTTTTACAGTAGACTCAATAGGCAATAGTTGCACAATTGGTATATGATGCTATATTATCGACCATTATGTTCCCAGAATGATCTTCATTAGAAGTCTTTATGCTGTTTTATAAGAATGGGTACTATGGATAACAGTTGCTAAACCATAGTTTTTAGGTATTAAAATATAGATACAGAGACTGGAAGAGGGGTTTTGATCATGAGTCATTCACCAGGATTGAGTAAATTCAAGAATCCCGTGCCACAAGAACTCCAAAATGCACAGCTATTTGCAAAATCAAACAGAAATACTTGGGGTGTCTACCGACCAAGCGAAGAATATTATACAGTCTCGGAATGAGTTGGCCGAATTGGTGCGTCAGCGTTTCAATTCGTCTCCTTGATGGCATCGCCATTTTTGTGAGGAAATCACAGGAGGAAGGAAAGGCCAAATCTAACCAACTCTCAAGGACCCCTCAAAGTGCATGAGCCAAATCCCGGATCACGCAAAACCCCTCCCAGCTCTGTAGATACAGTAGATACAACCGTGAGTGCTTTTAAAAGTATTGTTACTTGGTTAATTACTAATTACCTGATCCATCTTTTACCACGCTCACTGCCTTTTTAGTGATATCTTCTATGTTCATTAACGAGGGAATTACCACAATATCATTATCGCGATCAGTCAGCGTTCTAAGTTTCTGAATATTAGTCTGGTCCCCAAATATAACTATGTAAGTCTTTGCACCACTGTTCTTCAACTTCATTGAGGCACGTTGTACTTTCAAGACATTTGCATCGGGGATTTGTGTTCCTGCCAATAACAAAACGACTACCTTGTAAGCATTTGGTCTGGCTTCGCCCAGAATTCTCTCTGCAGTATTTAGCACTCTGTCTAATCTCCTTTCACCTCCTATAGGATTTATCTTGTGAATAGCAGCTTCAAAATCGCTGAAGGTTTGATAGCCGTCGAAGCGTATTTTGATGTTTGCAAAGCTACCATAATTCAACAATGCACCACGTGAACCATCAGAACCGATGTCGATACGACGGGCAAAGTTTTTGATAAATTCCTTTTGTTTCTCCAAGTCTCGTTGGTCAACAGATGTGCTGGAATCACTTGCAAATACGACGTCGTAGATGGGTTTCTTATGTTTCACATTTCCTAAAAAAAATAACAGGAAATACATCTATTAAAATGCGCTGAACGTTCGAGGAAATGATGAAGTACATAAGAGTTTGGCAAGTGATTAGCACCACGAGGTTCATAGAAATAATGGTAAGTAATTTGGGTCATTTTGATTTTTGTTTATTTTCTACTGTTGAGGCAAACCATAGAGCAGTGTATCTAATTTAACAATAGTGTTTTAGTCATTTAGTTAAAATTATTTGAACACTAACAAAAATATACATTGCAAAGAAACTTACCATAGTCTTTATTGATGGCTTTGATCAAAGGCATCACATATGAATGCAAGCCTCCAAACGATAGAACTTTAAAAATGTCCTTCAGGTTTTCACTTACAGTAGATAGTTCTTGATCTTCCACTTGGTTTCCAATTGCAATAACGTATGTTTTAGTCCCCATGTTCCGCAGTACTTGTGAGGCTAAATGTAAATCTTTAATTGATGAAGCTGAAGCTTGTCTTCCTGCTGTAAGTAGGAAAGCAATTTTAGGCACGTGAGGTCTTGAGCCAGTAAGTAATAAAGATGCAGTTTCGAGTGCCTTATCCATTCGTCTGGGCCCCCCAACTGGTGTTGCTCGGTCAACCAGCAACATGAAATCATTAGCTGATCTTACATTGTCAAACTAGAACAAAATAAAATTAGAATAACTATATTTCACTTTGGAAATATGAGAATATCCAGAAAATAATAAATTTTGATAAAGATAATTGAATTGCAACAAAACAATTGTGTACACTGTAACATTCAAGCCACAACCAACCAACCAACCAACCAACCAACCAACCAACCAACCAACCAACCAACCAACCAACCAACCAACCAACCAACCAACCAACCAACCAACCAACCAACCAACCAACCAACCAACCAACCAACCAACCAACCAACCAACCAACCAACCAACCAACCAACCAACCAACCAACCAACCAACCAACCAACCAACCAACCAACCAACCTAATTGCTTTACTGCAATTTGAAAGCAATTTCCTGTCGTGATTATACCTTTACAACTGCTTTTCCTTTATTCCCGTATACAACCAAAGCAGTTCGTGATTTATCACTGGCAATATTTAAATGGCTTGAAAGACGTTTCACAAACTCTTTTTGGAGAATAATACTCTTGCCGCTTATATCTGATGAGGTGTCTATCATAAAGATTATATCTGCAGAAAGATCCATCGGTTGCAAATGCCCTGTCATAAAAAAAGGTATTAAAAACGGCCAAGAAGAAAATTAAATTAAAAGTTATCAAGTGTGAGTGAAAAGAGGTGTACTAAACTATGCTGAAGGTTCGGCACCTATGGTCTTTATAAACAATGAATACTACTATATCAACGGCAACGTCGCTCCATTCAGCATAAATTATAATAGTGCAAAAAAACTAAAATACGCTTGAAACCATCGAACGCGCATGAGAAAACGTTTGTTTTCGCCACCAGGCTTCCTTCGACCTTACATTCTGTGCACTGCGCATGCTTGAGCTGATTCTACGACACTAATAGCAATCTCGTCCCCATTCGCCATTAGCTCGTACTGCGCATGTTCATGCTCGACGAGCTGTCTTGGCTCTGACCAAGTCCACTATTTCCAGCCATACGATTGGTCCTTAGAGAAAACAAATCGATGGACCGTAAGTACGAAACTGATTAGAACATTGCTAATATAAACAACCTGAATACGTTGTAAGGAAAGTTAATCATCGTAGCTAGATTTCTCAGAATTCTTCGCGTGATCTGTTATTATTCTTGACTTGAAATGTGTAATCAGTAACCCGTAAATAACGACTGTGATTTTACTTCAACTTGAGGCAACTGGCTCGCAATATTCTAATCAAAATCCTGTCTAGTCCTTTATAATGCCTATGAAAATACTTTCTATCAGTGGATCGATCAAGATATTATATAATAAAATGTATATCTAATTTGAACAGATAGCATTTCTAATTAAACATGAAATAATTTAATATATAATTTGATGTCATTTTGTTATCAATAACGTCTGTCAAGACGAATATTCCCACAGAAATTATATTTTTTAAATCCTATTGCGACTTAGCAACCAACCAGGTTGAATGATTTTAATGGAACATGCGCTGTGCAAAAAGTCCCAGATTCTGGGTCTTCCGGTTTGGACTTAGAAGAAGAAAAAAGCTTGTCGAGCATGAAAATGCCTAGTATGGCGAATGGATACGAGAATGCACTAATAGCTATCCAGCGAAAGGTAAACTGGGAGAATCGAAAATCTTTTTTTCGCCTGTCCACACTATAAAAGAAAAAGGTAACGCATGTGCGTGCACTTATACGCGAAAACGGATAAAAAAATGTGTTTCAAACAAATACGCATCAGTGTGGAGGGTATCTTAAGTAATTTTGAATCCGAATATTAAAATACGTAACGTAATTGGTAAACTGTAACGTCTGATGTCAACCTTATCAGAGTTTCATTTTGTGACGACACTTATCAGCATTGAAAATAATGAAGTGAAATAAAGATACATGAGAACAATATCATATGCCCTTGGCATTGAAAATAGTTGTATTTGTGGAAATACTATTTAGAGTTCTCTCAAAGATTCAGAACACAATTAAACAAACATCTCTCCAAAGATGTCTAAAAATATTCAAAATTATAATGTATCATATTTTTAAAATAATTGCTTACCACGAGAGATTAATAACTTGATGTCTTCAGTCTTGGACTGCAATGTCTGGAAATCGTTAACATTTAAAACATCTTTCTTGTTCACAATAGGCAGCAATGGCCGAATATCATAAGCTTTCCCGATAGCTATTATATAGGTTCTGATTCCATTGTCTGTAAGACTTCGAGTGAATGTATCCAAAGACGCTGACGCTGAATTTTGTGGACCAGCTGTTATTATTACTAGTATCTTTGAATTTTCTGAAAATTTGAAAATGCATATTTGATTACACAAAGAATGCATTTGGTTGGTGTTATTAACACATTAAGACAAGCGGTCTTAAAATAAATAAATACCCCCGGCAAACCTCTTGCAAGGGAGGTTTGCCGGGGGTATTTATTTATTTACCATTTAAGTCTACATTCAATACTGAATATTTTAGACTGCGTTATAATAAACCTGACTGTTGTGCCGGGAAACAATCCCCTGCTCTTCGAAGCGCACAACATGATCTTTTACATCCGCCTTATATAGGACTTAGAGTAAAGGCTTTACGACCTTATCCGAGAAGACGAGGCACTGAGAAAGTTAAATGTCTTGCCCAAGGACACAACTTAATCGCCCGGGCTGGGAATCGAATCCTGACCATTAGGCCCGTAATTCGATCCCCTGACCACTAGACCATTACGCCTCTCTAGGAGTTATGGAGGTTTTTCAATTTCAAATCTTAAATTATCACTAGCGAGATAAGGATGGTACTTTGTAGGGTATTTCAAGGTATGTACTTTAACCAAGAAAAGATTATGGCAACAGGAATGACAAATATATCTTGCCGTTTAGGGGTACAAATTACTTTTGACACAGCCATTGGGACACACCCCCGCTTTTTTATTCATATAAGTCCCCCCTTTCCTCCCAACGGGGAATTCGCTCGTTTGGGCAGAAAGCTGAGGTATAGATTAGAAAACAGAAGAAAACTAAAGAAAACACAGTACAAAAGAAAAGAAAAGAAAAGAGAACAACAACAACCACAAAATGAGAGCGAATACATGAACTCAATATAAACCAAACCAAACAAACGAATGTTTTTGTCATTTACCGGGACGCGATTGTTTAAAAACGTTTAGTGCTTCATTTATGGCTAGATCCAGACGTCTACTACCACCGACATATCCAGTCAGCCCCAACGTCGTGCTAAAAGCTTGTCTTGTGTTTTGGAATCCAGCAGCACGAATCTGAGATCTGCCATACGAAATAAATGCTACACGACTTCCATCAGGAGACATATTCAATCCTTCAACAAACTTTTGGACGAAGCTTTTTTGTTGTTCAAATTGCCATTGCTGAACGTCCAAAGATGAATCTCCGAGAATGACAATATCAGCATTGGTATCTACTGGTTTGTCTATTATCACTGCTAAAAATAAAATAATAATAGTAATCAACCAAACAACTATTAACGGACAACGAACAAATTACTCAACTAAGCTCAACTAATTAACGAAACAATCAACCACCTTTCAAATAACCAGCTAGCTCACCAAAAACATTACAAAAACATTACCATATATATATATTGATTGCATAAAGGTTGTAGTTGTTGAGATATACATATATACACATATCGAATGATATGCAATCTCTAAATAACTACTCACGACATCCCAAATGTACATTTTTGATAACTAGCCACGAGATTTAGATTAGAAAAAAAAATATTTTGGTAAGAATTCCATACAAAGAACACCCGAAAAAAGCAGTGTTTTCGGTTTTTGCAACTCATTATATATGTTATATGTGTATAAATGTATACTACAACCTTTATGCAATCGACTGTATATATATATATATATATATATATACAGTCGTTTGCAAAAATTCTGACCGCATCAAAGTATATCGGGTGCATTGTGGGTAATGTTTATTTATGCCTTTGAGTGCTTTTATGCGCTCTTGGTACTATCAGCACAATCCATAATACTTCAATGATGCTTACTACATGTCATTGAATGAATTCTGAAAAAAATTGGAACGTTTTAAGACAGAATTACCTACATATCTATATACCTATATACTTATATACTTATATACTTGTACGGTCAGAATTTTTGCAAACGACTGTATATATATATATATATATATATATATATATATATATATATATATATATATATATATATATATATATATATATATATATATATATACAGCGAATTGCATAAACTTTGACACTGCTGAAAAAGTATATAACTATATCGGGTGCATTATGGGAACGTTTACTCGCGAGCTTAGGCGCGAAGTTAAAACCTTGAGTGTGTCTTTGTAAGGCTGCAAGAACATTCAAGTAAATGTAAACTGTTGTTTACTCTTTATGTTTTTAGATTTGGGTTTATATTTTAATGCAAAAATAAATACTATATATAACAGTTTTCATGAAAGGATAATACAAACGAGTTGAAAATTGTTCTTTTTAAACGACTTTAGAAAGATTTAGCTTCGATAGAAATGTTAGACAGTCGACAATAAAAGTGAAATATTTCCCTTAAAAACTAAACTATTATTCTAGTTAAGTTCAACTAGGCTCTAGGTAATGTTAGTAATATTTATTTGCTGTATTTATAGTGTGTTTGAGTCGATGATTATTTAGCTAGCATGCAAATCATAGTTCTAGCTATTTAGTATTTGCTAATGTTTTACGGATATAATTTTAATTTTTACTCTAAAGTTATGCTTCGCTAAAGTGAACTATTTGTACAAACTATGTAGCACAAATTACTTGTTCTATTAAAACAGTGAAAACAACAGCACCGTACTCTAAGTTTGTAAACTCTTAGAGCTTATTAATTCAGCAATTCCTTTATACCAAATATTATTGCTCATGTGGTTCTTAAATACAGCGAAATAAATGTAAACAAATCACAAATATCGCGTGTTTATAAGCGTTGATGCGAAAACACGGCTGTGCTAGCCGGATCGGCAATTTATTATTCTAACACTCAATTTCAATTTGAAGAGCCCTAGGAAAAAACATTGATATTAATTACCAAATAAGAATAAGAAGATACAAGCAGTCAATAGCTGGAAAGCGAGAATTACTCAAAAAGCTACAGTTTACATACAAATTGGTTCGGATATAGGACTGATTTGCATGCTAGCCGAAATAGCTCGAATTGCAAATAATCATCAACTTCAACTCACTATAAAACCGGCTAAATACAGCAAATAAACATATTATCTGCATTACCTAGAGTCTAGTTGAATTTAACTAGTATAGTAATTTGTAGTTTTGTAATCAATATAACGAAAAGGTAAGGCAATGATCACTTTTATTGCCGACTAAGTAGCATTTCTATCGGAGCTAATTAAATCCGCTCTTTACTCGTCAATAAAGAACAACTTTAAACTTGTTTTTATTATCATTTCATGATTTTGTTTAAACAAAGTAACAGCTCAATAATATTTATTGGAAACTATAATGTATATATATATTTTTTGAATATTGTAAATGTCAACCCAAAGCTAAAAATGTCTTAAAAGCGCGAAAGAAGAGTCTACTTTCACTTTCAATGTTCAGCAGCCGTCCGAAGACACACGCAAGGTTTGAACTTCGCGCCTGATCACGCGCGTAGATCGCTCCCACAATGCACTTGATATAGTTATATACTTTTTCAGCAGCGTCAAAGTTTATGCAATTCGCTGTATATATATATATATATATATATATATATATATATATATATATATATATATATATATATATATATATATATATATATATATATATATATATATATATATATATATATATATATATATATATACAGTCATTTGCAAAAATTCTGACCGTACAAGTATATAAGTATATAAGTATATAGATATTATATAGATATGTAGGTAATTCTGCCTTAAAACGCTCCAATATTTTTCAGAATTCATTCAATGACATGAAGTAAGCATAATTGAAGTATTATGGATGGTTCTGATAGTACCAAGAGCGCATAAAAGCACTCAAAGGCATAAATAAACATTACCCACAATGCACCCGATATACTTTGATGCGGTCAGAATTTTTGCAAACCACTGTGTGTGTATATATATATATATATATATATATATATATATATACAGTCGTTTGCAAAAATTCTGACCGCATCAAAGTATATCGGGTGCATTGTGGGTAATGTTTATTTATTCCTTTGAGTGCTTTTATGCGCTCTTGGTACTATCAAAACCATCCATAATACTTCAATGATGCATACTTCATGTCATTGACTCAATTCTGAAAAATATTGGAGCGTTTTAAGGCAGAATTACCTACATATCTATATACCTATATACTTATATACTTATATACTTGTGCGGTCAGAATTTTTGCAAATGACTGTATATATATATATATATATATATATATATATATATATATATATATATATATATATATATATATATATATATATATATATATATATATATATATATATATATATATATATATATATATATATATATATATATATATATATATATATATATATACTAATTTGTATTTACAATTACTACAAAATACTTAAATTGAGCAGTCAAACTGTTCTGTGTCGCTTCGTTTAACCAATACGTATAGCTCATGGGTTCGTTCTAGTTAGTTCAATGAATAAATAATACTATCTATTTTGCATTAGTTATTTCAAGAAATAACATTACAGAACAAGATAACACAGCCACTATTTATCGTGTATTTTTACTCGCAAGCAGCATTCGATCGATCTACTTTGCCTCTTAAACATGTATAAATTATACAACTATAACTGTGTAGTAAATGTATTTCTCAATAAATAGATTGATGTCATATGGTTGATTTTCGAATTCCAGCAATAAGCATGAAATACAATAATCATACAAATACAAGCAATGAATGTCAGTGTATGCTTGTATGCCCATGTAAAAAAATACACGCAGCGATTGAATTCCGCGCTCGCCGCGCGTGTAATCGTTCCCATGATGCACCCGATATATGTATATATGTATATTCTAGGATTTACATAATTTTTGCAAGACGCTGTATATATATATATATATAGATAGATTGTAGACAAGAGATCACTTTTTCTGTTACTCGGAGATTACGTCGACAGATGGTGCTTTTCTATGATCTTGTCTCTAGCGGGACTTTGTTCCATAGTCTAGGAGCACATACACTAGTGCTATGCAATTTCTAATTATGGTCTAAAACATTGAAAACATTTTTTTTTATAAGATAAGAGAGTTTAGATGGAACAAATATAATAGTAGGATTTAGGGTTTTGTATCTAATTAGATATTTGTATAATGAGCTCACACAATTCCTATCGGTCTTACAACAACTAAATTGAATTGAATAAACTTGAATAAATTTGTACTTCTTGTAAATACCTGATTGTGCAGCTATTACACTAGCCGTTGGTATAACCCAAGTGCTCGAATCTTCATATGATGGGATTCTGAATATGTTTTGCGGCTTGTCAACAATTGATTCTAAATTTCTCACTTGAGACATTCTTCCAAAGGCGACCAAAAACAAATTTGATTTCTGATCACGTATTTTCTTTGTAGCTTTTTGTAATTGCTTTGTTAAACGCCCATCTTGGCCAGCTATGAAGAATACTACGATCTTTTTAGCCTCTAACCGAGCATGCGCAAGAACTTGTAATGTGGTATCCACTGCTCGATCGATCTTTCTGGCACCACCCATGTACAAGGCTTCGTCGACAATTTGTTCGAATTCAGATGTGGTTCTATATTCATCGAATTTGTTTTCAACTCGTGAATTTCTCCCATAAGTTACCATACTTGCACGTGATTTCCTAGGCGAGACATTCAACTGGCGGGCTAAGGCTTTAAGGAATTCTCGTTCTTTTTTATATTCTGGTCTTGTGACGGTTGATGAGGAATCCGTCACAAAAACTATGTCTGCTGATAAATCTACGGGCTTCATTGCATCTGCAAGTTACAATACACTCGTTATACAAACATAAAAATATTCATGTTATGACATAATAGTATCTCAGAGAAGAAAACATTGTTATGCGTATCGGGATTTCAACTGAAAAACTAATACAATTCGTTTGAGAAGAATTAATGAAAAATACCGCACGTATTTAAATTTTATGAAAATGGCTTAATACCACGAGTGCGTAGCGGTATTTTTCATTAATTTTTTTAGGACTAAGGTGGAATATCCTATTAACAACACATCTACATAAAATGCGAGTCTCAGATGATAAAAAGGCAAAAACAAACCCACATGTACACAAGCCGCAAAGCACGCCGGGAAGGACGCGTACCATTAATTTTAATTAAAATAGCACATGTGCAATTAATTAATTACACGGATTAAGAGAAAATTCACGGTCAATCAACCAATCGGAAACGAGTATTTTATGTAGATGTGGTATTATAATACTAATTCAACTATACAACTAATACAATTAACATTAACATTACATTAAGACTACACACTATACACGTAGCAAAAGAGATACCTTACTAAATCAGTTTTTAGAAGACACTATTGCTTTTTTTACGTGTCAGGTCTACATAGTGAAAATGCTTTTTTACGCTGAAAATGTGTTATGCAACATACCTATTAAAATGTTTTCATAGACGCCGTTTCCCTTACTCAAGTCCTTAAATGATTGTATCTCTTTAAAGTCATTCGGCTTATCAACAATCTGCAGTAACTTTTTTTTATCAATATTTCGTCCGATACCAAAGATGAAGTGTTTGATACCAAGCTCTCGAAGTGGTTCAAAAACACTCTTAAGGTCTTTGGACTGAAGACTTGAGTCACCAGCAGTGAGTAAAACTAATATCTTTGTTAACTGTGGATAAACACCCTGACGGAAGATTTCTAACGACTTCTCCAAGGCTAAATCAATTCTTCTTTTGCCATTAATGTATGGAGCGATATCAACCGATTTGTTGAACTCTTTTGGTGTTCTATATTCAGCGACTGGTCTGGCATACGAACCATACGATATAACAGATACTCGTGACTTTCCAGAAAACAGCTGCAGGTAAGTGGCAAGTGATTTCGTGAAAGTTATTTCATCTTGGAAGTCTCTAATGCTTACTGACGCAGACGAGTCTAAGAGAAACACCACCTGAGCACTTATGGGCTTTGGAGGCAAACGTTCTGAAATAAATAAATGAATATTTAATCATATGTTAATGGCCATAATTTTTGAGACACATTAATATTTATTACATTTATTATATTTATTATATTTATTTATTTATTATCGTTTACAACTGTCTACATGAAACGAATAGAAAAAGGCGTTTTCAAAATAATCGTTTAAGTGGAAACTAAGCATGTAAACGCTAAAACAAATGTGCACATGTTTTCTCGAAAACGTTTCCTTGTGGACGGAGCTCGATATATATCAAAATCCTTTATCTATAGCATAGCCAACAGTAATTTTAGAAGCAGTCACACTCACAAATTACAAAAGTGTATGCAGCCATTACAAAAAACGTTGATAAAGGGATTGTTGCATGTTGTATGATACTTTCCAAGATTGAAACATGTTATATCCATATGTAAATAATATCAGTACATAATAAAATATGCTGGAAAACCATGCATACAGCGTTTGGAAAAATTCAATATTGCTCTGTTCTTTTGTATTTTGAATTCATATCATCTATTGCCTTTTTCGGGCTTGGTATGCAATATATATATGTTTTGAAATAGCTGTATTTCAGCATGATCTGATTGTGGCATATTGAAATGGAAACGTTATACCCGTTAACATACATCCACGAAAATTGATAATGAAATCTATCATACTTACGGCTATCTTGTATTATTTTCTTTGCAATGGGTGTAATACGTGACGTGACATCTTGCATGGTGTATATCCTTACAAGATCATCAGATTTCTCCACTGCAAGACTAAGTTCCCGAGGGTCCGGTTTCTTACCAAAGGCAATCACATATATTCTAGCTCCAACAGCTCTTAGTAGAGCTGCTTTTTCATCAAGTGACTGGGCATTGATATCATCCGCTTGCCGTCCTGTTGTCATCAGAACTGTTATTTTGGGTACGTTTTTTCGGCTTTGCTTAAGCAGTTCCCATGCACGATCAAGTGCCCTATCAATACGTCTTGATCCCCCGTTCATTTGCGCAGTATCAATTTGTTTAACGAAATCGGACCGATCTTTGTAGCCGCCAAGACCGAAAACAACTCGACTATAGCTACCATATGTGACAAATGACGCTTTTGATTTGCCAGAATCAGCGTTCAACAACTTAGAAAGTTCTTTCGTGATGCCTTTCTGGTTTTTAAAATTCTCTTGACTAACAGAAGATGAAGTATCTGCTAGAAACACGATGTCAGCTGTGAACGCTGTTACTTCGGGTACAACTTTGGAGAAAAAGAAAAACAAAACATTACTTTTACCATAGAAACACTTTTCAGCATTTATGCCTTTTCATTCACCTAATTGTTTAGTGACTCCACAACCAACACACGCACACACACACAAAAAAAAACCACAAACAACATAACGGATCCAAGTACGAGGTCGGTGGAAAATGACCTCGACCTCGTTTTGACTTTCTTGACTTTTTTAACCGACCTTCATCTCACATTTAGTAAATAATTCTTAAACATAACTTACAAGAACTTTTAGATAACGCAATGACGATCCTGTTTGTGTCTCCAATGATTCGGTCAAATCCAGGGAGCATAAAGAAGCCTTCTTTTGCTGATGCTAACTGTTGATAAGCTTTTCTGTTGGCAATAGAACCAACAGCTATAACAAAGAGTTTGGTACCAAGTTTTCTTAAAGGCTGAACGGCTTTATCAAGGGAAGACGCTTCAGAACTTTGCTCTCCCGCAGTTATCAGAACTACCAACCGTGGAACACCGGATCGTGAATTAACAATCACATTAGCAGCAGCCTGCAATGCTTTGTCTACCCTTCTATAACCACCGATCCGCCGAGAGAGATCTAATTTATATTCAAAGTCACGACGACTCGTGTAACGACCCATTTTTATAACGTTAACGGGGTAACCTCCGTATGTGATCACAGCTACTCGAATCTCCCCAATATCCAGATTCAGAGCTCTTGCCATCGCCTTAACAAATTCTTTCTCACGGTTGAAATCAGATGCCGTAACTTTCATCGATCCATCCATTAGGAATACAATGTCTGCTGCAAATTCATTAGTCAGTAATCTTCTTTTTCCTAAGAAAAAGAGAAATGCTTGTCTTTACAAACGTGAAAACGGTTAAATCAAAAAGCTATGTGCAATCTTCTTACCTGACTTATCAGCGATTTGAGAAGAAATAAAAAAATTTCGATTTAGTAAATCTTGATATGAGCCTACTTTAAAAACATGGTCACTCCCAGATACTATTGGCAATAATTCTTCAATATTTGGTTTCGAACCAATGGCAATAACAAAAATGTCTGCACCGATGTTTTGGAGTGGCTCTGCAGCGGTTGCTAAAAGATTGACATGCCGTCTGTCATGTCTCTCAGACGTTAGTATTACAACAATCTTCTTGGAATTCCAACTAGGGGTGCTCAGCGTTTTAAATGCTTCTTCAATAACTAGATCTATTCTGGAATCTTTGATATCAATATGTCGAGTAGCACCTGCAATTGCTCTATTAAAATCTTGTAATTTGTAATCGCCCATTTGAATTACAGTTTTTGGGAACGAACTGTAAGTTATGAGTGCAGCTCGTGTTTGATCTACAGACAAATTCAGCAGTTTAGCCATCGACATTACAAATTCTTTTGCAGTGTGAAAATTTTCCGTAGACACTATGCTCGAGGCATCAACCAGGAAAGCAATATCGGCGAATAACTGTATCTTTGGAATACCTAAAAATGACAAAAACCATAATAAATTTAAGGCAATGACGATGAAGCAATTGAAACTTTATGTTCATATGACTTTCAAGTGATTCAAAATGTTTCTTACTTTTTAAAAAACGCTAAAGGGTCAAAACACGGTATTTTGGTTCTCTGTTCCCTTCCGTAATACTTGACATTTGTTATTGTGACCAAGATACAGATGTTTGTATATGATACCTACCAGCACTAAAGGCACATGAGAGTAAACAAATATACAAACATCTGTATGTTGGTCACAATAACAAATGTCAAGTGTTACGGTGGGGAACAGAGAACCAAAATACAGTGTTTTGACCCTAAAATAATTTAACAGCTACATCAATACTTGAGTCAAACCAAAAGCAAAATGCATTGATATGTATTTCTAAAAATAATTCAACCTTGTATCTAATAGCCAGATATTTAACACATAATAAAAGAACAGTTTCTAATATCGTGATATGGCGCAGTTGTATATTGTTTACCTGCTCTAGGTATAACATATTTAGCCAGAGGTAACGCACGGTCTCCCAGCTGACTGAAATCTGGAATCCTTATTAAGTCATCTGTCTTTTCAACTGCACCACTTAGTGCTTGGATGTCGGGCTTATCTCCAATGGCCACTATAAACACTTTGGCTCCTCTACTTTGCAGGGGTTTTACAGCCTGCCTAATGTCTTGTGCTCCAGGCAAATCACGGCCAGCGGTAAGCAAAACAACCACCTTAGGAACATCCTTTCTTGCCTCATTCAGCACTTTGTCGGCTTCCTCAAGGGCTTTGTCCATGCGTCTAAATTGTCCCAAGAAACGTATGGAATCGACAAGTCTTTCGAATTGTGTTCTCGTTCTGTAATCTGTAAATCGGAAGTTAACTGTTGGATTGGTGCTGTACGAGATGACTGCAGCTCTTGATTTTCCTGGTTCCACGTTCAATGCTTTTCCAAATGATTTGACAAAATCCTTCTCTGTTTTGAAGTTGTTTGTGCCAACAGAGTACGCCGAATCCACCAAAAACACTACGTCTGCCTTGAATTGTGGATCGACAGGTTTAGGAGTTTTTTCGGCTATATTCAATACAAAAGAAACAAGGGTTATTGTCATTACACTTACAATTGGTTAACTTGGCAATAAGAATTATAGACAAAGTTACACTGTTGGGAAAAAAAGCATTGACAACGGCCAAATACAATAAACATCTTTTCCATTTAAATGCCAAAAGTCATGAAACTCGGCCATAACTTACATATTAATATTCCTCACAATCGTATGTTTGTACAAATTGCTGAGATTTGTGTTTTTTTGTGTGTGTGTGTGGAAAAGAAACAACACAGTTTGCGCCGAAATTCCCAATTTGCTTTATGATCCAAGTGACTACGAAGAAGAGGTGAAGTGTGAAGACGAGGTCTTTTGAACGGTGTGATCATTTTGGTCAACAATCGACCTTAAAATTGTTGTGACGTCATTTTCCCGCCATAATCTTAAAATCTCAAAAAGTAAAAAACTAAGAGATGGTGATATGTAAGTGATGGCCGAGTTTCATGAAATTTTGGAATTAAAATGGGCAAGTTTATTGAGGCTGGCCGACTTTAATGCCTTCTTTTCCCCACCGTCTATACATTTTTGTAGTCCAACTAGAAAGTAAAGTATCACATCTTTAAACAATATGTGCAACAGCTACATCGGTACGTCATGACTGTATGTTGAAAAAAGATTCTCTGAAAGCCCGTTGACACGATTACTCTCACATCTTACACTAAAGCAATTTCATCTAGACAAAGCAGTTGCACTTTGTGCCTAATAGCCAGATACTAAGCACATCATAATAAAGGAACAGTTGCTAATATCGTGATATGGCGCAGTTGTATATTGTTTACCTGCTCTAGGTATAACATATTTAGCCAGAGGTAACGCACGGTCTCCCAGCTGACTGAAATCTGGAATCCTTATTAAGTCATCTGTCTTTTCAACTGCACCACTTAGTGCTTGGATGTCGGGCTTATCTCCAATGGCCACTATAAACACTTTGGCTCCTCTACTTTGCAGGGGTTTTACAGCCTGCCTAATGTCTTGTGCTCCAGGCAAATCACGGCCAGCGGTTAGCAAAACAACCACCTTAGGAACATCCTTTCTTGCCTCATTCAGCACTTTGTCGGCTTCCACAAGGGCTTTGTCCATGCGTCTAAATTGTCCCAAGAAACGTATGGAATCGACAAGTCTTTCGAATTGTGTTCTCGTTCTGTAATCTGTAAATCGGAAGTTAACTGTTGGATTGGTGCTGTACGAGATGACTGCAGCTCTTGATTTTCCTGGTTCCACGTTCAATGCTTTTCCAAATGATTTGACAAAATCCTTCTCTGTTTTGAAGTTGTTGGTGCCAACAGAGTACGCCGAATCCATCAAAAACACTACGTCTGCCTTGAATTGTGGATCGACAGGTTTAGGAGTTTTTTCGGCTATATTCAATACAAAAGAAACAAGGGTTATTGTCATTACACTTACAATTGGTTAACTTGGCAATAAGAATTATTGACAAAGTTACACTGTTGGAAAAAAAAGCATTGACAACGGCCAAACACAATAAACTTCTTTTCCATTTAAATGCCAAAAGTCATGAAACTCGGCCATAACTTACATATTAATATTCCTCACAATCGTATGTTTGTACAAATTGCTGAGATTTGTGGTTTTTTTTGTGTGTGTGTGGAAAAGAAACAACACAGTTTGCGCCGAAATTCCCAATTTGCTTTATGATCCAAGTGACTACGAAGAAGAGGTGAAGTGTGAAGACGAGGTCTTTTGAACGGTGTGATCATTTTGGTCAACAATCGACCTTAAAATTTTTGTGACGTCATTTTCCCGCCATAATCTTAAAATCTCAAAAAATAAAAAACTAAGAGATGGTGATATGTAAGTGATGGCCGAGTTTCATGAAATTTTGGAATTAAAATGGGCAAGTTTATTGAGGCTGGCCGACTTTAATGCCTTCTTTTCCCCACCGTCTATACATTTTTTTTAGTCCAACTAGAAAGTAAAGTATCACATCTTTAAACAATATGTGCAACAGCTACATCGGTACGTCATGACTGTATGTTGAAAAAAGATTCTCTGAAAGCCCGTTGACACGATTACTCTCACATCTTACACTAAAGCAATTTCATCTAGACAAAGCAGTTGCACTTTGTGCCTAATAGCCAGATACTAAGCACATCATAATAAAGGAACAGTTGCTAATATCGTGATATGGCGCAGTTGTATATTGTTTACCTGCTCTAGGTATAACATATTTAGCCAGAGGTAACGCACGGTCTCCCAGCTGACTGAAATCTGGAATCCTTATTAAGTCATCTGTCTTTTCAACTGCACCACTTAGTGCTTGGATGTCGGGCTTATCTCCAATGGCCACTATAAACACTTTGGCTCCTCTACTTTGCAGGGGTTTTACAGCCTGCCTAATGTCTTGTGCTCCAGGCAAATCACGGCCAGCGGTTAGCAAAACAACCACCTTAGGAACATCCTTTCTTGCCTCATTCAGCACTTTGTCGGCTTCCTCAAGGGCTTTGTCCATGCGTCTAAATTGTCCCAAGAAACGTATGGAATCGACAAGTCTTTCGAATTGTGATCTCGTTCTGTAATCTGTAAATCGGAAGTTAACTGTTGGATTGGTGCTGTACGAGATGACTGCAGCTCTTGATTTTCCTGGTTCCACGTTCAATGCTTTTCCAAATGATTTGACAAAATCCTTCTCTGTTTTGAAGTTGTTTGTGCCAACAGAGTACGCCGAATCCATCAAAAACACTACGTCTGCCTTGAATTGTGGATCGACAGGTTTAGGAGTTTTTTCGGCTATATTCAATACAAAAGAAACAAGGGTTATTGTCATTACACTTACAATTGGTTAACTTGGCAATAAGAATTATTGACAAAGTTACACTGTTGGAAAAAAAAGCATTGACAACGGCCAAACACAATAAACTTCTTTTCCATTTAAATGCCAAAAGTCATGAAACTCGGCCATAACTTACATATTAATATTCCTCACAATCGTATGTTTGTACAAATTGCTGAGATTTGTGGGTTTTTTTTGTGTGTGTGGAAAAGAAACAACACAGTTTGCGCCGAAATTCCCAATTTGCTTTATGACTACGAAGAAGAGGTGAAGTGTGAAGACGAGGTCTTTTGAACGGTGTGATCATTTTGGTCAACAATCGACCTTAACATTTTTGTGACGTCATTTTCCCGCCATAATCTTAAAATCTCAAAAAGTAAAAAACTAAGAGATGGTGATATGTAAGTGATGGCCGAGTTTCATGAAATTTTGGAATTAAAATGGACAAGTTTATTGAGGCTGGCCGACTTTAATGCCTTCTTTTCCCCACCGTCTATACATTTTTTTTAGTCCAACTAGAAAGTAAAGTATTACATCTTTAAACAATATGTGCAACAGCTACATCGGTACGTCATGACTGTATGTTGAAAAAAGATTCTCTGAAAGCCCGTTGACACGATTACTCTCACATCTTACACTAAAGCAATTTCATCTAGACAAAGCAGTTGCACTTTGTGCCTAATAGCCAGATACTAAGCACATCATAATAAAGGAACAGTTGCTAATATCGTGATATGGCGCAGTTGTATATTGTTTACCTGCTCTAGGTATAACATATTTAGCCAGAGGTAACGCACGGTCTCCCAGCTGACTGAAATCTGGAATCCTTATTAAGTCATCTGTCTTTTCAACTGCACCACTTAGTGCTTGGATGTCGGGCTTATCTCCAATGGCCACTATAAACACTTTGGCTCCTCTACTTTGCAGGGGTTTTACAGCCTGTCTAATGTCTTGTGCTCCAGGCAAATCACGGCCAGCGGTAAGCAAAACAACCACCTTAGGAACATCCTTTCTTGCCTCATTCAGCACTTTGTCGGCTTCCTCAAGGGCTTTGTCCATGCGTCTAAATTGTCCCAAGAAACGTATGGAATCGACAAGTCTTTCGAATTGTGTTCTCGTTCTGTAATCTGTAAATCGGAAGTTAACTGTTGGATTGGTGCTGTACGAGATGACTGCAGCTCTTGATTTTCCTGGTTCCACGTTCAATGCTTTTCCAAATGATTTGACAAAATCCTTCTCTGTTTTGAAGTTGTTTGTGCCAACAGAGTACGCCGAATCCACCAAAAACACTACGTCTGCCTTGAATTGTGGATCGACAGGTTTAGGAGTTTTTTCGGCTATATTCAATACAAAAGAAACAAGGGTTATTGTCATTACACTTACAATTGGTTAACTTGGCAATAAGAATTATTGACAAAGTTACACTGTTGGAAAAAAAAGCATTGACAACGGCCAAACACAATAAACTTCTTTTCCATTTAAATGCCAAAAGTCATGAAACTCGGCCATAACTTACATATTAATATTCCTCACAATCGTATGTTTGTACAAATTGCTGAGATTTGTGGGTTTTTTTTGTGTGTGTGGAAAAGAAACAACACAGTTTGCGCCGAAATTCCCAATTTGCTTTATGACTACGAAGAAGAGGTGAAGTGTGAAGACGAGGTCTTTTGAACGGTGTGATCATTTTGGTCAACAATCGACCTTAACATTTTTGTGACGTCATTTTCCCGCCATAATCTTAAAATCTCAAAAAGTAAAAAACTAAGAGATGGTGATATGTAAGTGATGGCCGAGTTTCATGAAATTTTGGAATTAAAATGGACAAGTTTATTGAGGCTGGCCGACTTTAATGCCTTCTTTTCCCCACCGTCTATACATTTTTTTTAGTCCAACTAGAAAGTAAAGTATCACATCTTTAAACAATATGTGCAACAGCTACATCGGTACGTCATGACTGTATGTTGAAAAAAGATTCTCTGAAAGCCCGTTGACACGATTACTCTCACATCTTACACTAAAGCAATTTCATCTAGACAAAGCAGTTGCACTTTGTGCCTAATAGCCAGATACTAAGCACATCATAATAAAGGAACAGTTGCTAATATCGTGATATGGCGCAGTTGTATATTGTTTACCTGCTCTAGGTATAACATATTTAGCCAGAGGTAACGCACGGTCTCCCAGCTGACTGAAATCTGGAATCCTTATTAAGTCATCTGTCTTTTCAACTGCACCACTTAGTGCTTGGATGTCGGGCTTATCTCCAATGGCCACTATAAACACTTTGGCTCCTCTACTTTGCAGGGGTTTTACAGCCTGCCTAATGTCTTGTGCTCCAGGCAAATCACGGCCAGCGGTAAGCAAAACAACCACCTTAGGAACATCCTTTCTTGCCTCATTCAGCACTTTGTCGGCTTCCTCAAGGGCTTTGTCCATGCGTCTAAATTGTCCCAAGAAACGTATGGAATCGACAAGTCTTTCGAATTGTGATCTCGTTCTGTAATCTGTAAATCGGAAGTTAACTGTTGGATTGGTGCTGTACGAGATGACTGCAGCTCTTGATTTTCCTGGTTCCACGTTCAATGCTTTTCCAAATGATTTGACAAAATCCTTCTCTGTTTTGAAGTTGTTTGTGCCAACAGAGTACGCCGAATCCACCAAAAACACTACGTCTGCCTTGAATTGTGGATCGACAGGTTTAGGAGTTTTTTCGGCTATATTCAATACAAAAGAAACAAGGGTTATTGTCATTACACTTACAATTGGTTAACTTGGCAATAAGAATTATAGACAAAGTTACACTGTTGGGAAAAAAAGCATTGACAACGGCCAAATACAATAAACATCTTTTCCATTTAAATTCCAAAAGTCATGAAACTCGGCCATAACTTACACATTAATATTCCTCACTATCGTATGTTTGTACAAATTGCTGAGATTTGTGTTTTTTTTTGTTTGTGTGTGGAAAAGAAACAACACCAGTTTGCGCCGAAATTCCCAATTTGCTTTATGATCCAAGTGACTACGAAGAAGAGGTGAAGTGTGAAGACGAGGTCTTTTGAACGGTGTGATCATTTTGGTCAACAATCGAGCCTAAAATTTTTGTGACGTCATTTTCCCGCCAAAATCTTAAAATCTTAAACAGTAAAAAACTAAGAGATGGTGATATGTAAGTGTTGGCCGAGTTTCATGAAATTTTGAAAATAAAATGGACAAGTTTATTGAGGCTGGCCGACTTCAATGCCTTTTTTTTCCCACCGTCTATACATTTTTTTTAGTCCAACTAGAAAGTAAAGTATCACATCTTTAAACAATATGTGCAACAGCTACATCGGTACGTCATGACTGTATGTTGAAAAAAGATTCTCTGAAAGCCCGTTGACACGATTACTCTCACATCTTACACTAAAGCAATTTCATCTAGACAAAGCAGTTGCACTTTGTGCCTAATAGCCAGATACTAAGCACATCATAATAAAGGAACAGTTGCTAATATCGTGATATGGCGCAGTTGTATATTGTTTACCTGCTCTAGGTATAACATATTTAGCCAGAGGTAACGCACGGTCTCCCAGCTGACTGAAATCTGGAATCCTTATTAAGTCATCTGTCTTTTCAACTGCACCACTTAGTGCTTGGATGTCGGGCTTATCTCCAATGGCCACTATAAACACTTTGGCTCCTCTACTTTGCAGGGGTTTTACAGCCTGCCTAATGTCTTGTGCTCCAGGCAAATCACGGCCAGCGGTTAGCAAAACAACCACCTTAGGAACATCCTTTCTTGCCTCATTCAGCACTTTGTCGGCTTCCTCAAGGGCTTTGTCCATGCGTCTAAATTGTCCCAAGAAACGTATGGAATCGACAAGTCTTTCGAATTGTGTTCTCGTTCTGTAATCTGTAAATCGGAAGTTAACTGTTGGATTGGTGCTGTACGAGATGACTGCAGCTCTTGATTTTCCTGGTTCCACGTTCAATGCTTTTCCAAAGGATTTGACAAAATCCTTCTCTGTTTTGAAGTTGTTTGTGCCAACAGAGTACGCCGAATCCACCAAAAACACTACGTCTGCCTTGAATTGTGGATCGACAGGTTTAGGAGTTTTTTCGGCTATATTCAATCCAAAAGAAACAAGGATTATTGTCATTACACTTACAATTGGTTAACTTGGCAATAGGAATTTTTAACAAAGTACAAAAATATTTTCTTGTCCATCTAAAGTATGATATATTTAAATAACACATAAGATGTTATTATATATATATGTTGTTTTTCAGCTATAAGTATAACATATATATTTTGCAATTGGTGTTCTTGGCTATATGAACTTTTGACAAAGTACATATAGTTAATTTGTCCAATAAATTTAATGTTTTTATTGAATCAAGTTCTACCAAAAAAGCTAATGTAACTTTGACTTTTGCCTTAAATTTGATAGTTGAGTTCTTTTTGTACGGTAGGTTTAAGAACTGCATCCTAGTCTTTCTTTTTTCTGTTTTTGTATTAGTCTTTTGCTGAATGGAAAGCATTTCACCAGAAACCAATGCATATAGTTGAAATCAGTTATGGGTAGAAACGACTGGTACTTGTACGAGGAAGCGTTTGCTGTGTGACGGTTACCACAATAAACCTCTCTTACTG
Source organism: Metridium senile (assembly GCA_949775045.1). Classification (NCBI taxonomy): domain Eukaryota; kingdom Metazoa; phylum Cnidaria; class Anthozoa; order Actiniaria; family Metridiidae; genus Metridium; species Metridium senile. The sequence continues at coordinate 18,641,185 of OX459096.1, forward strand.
GAAGTTAGCAATTTGTTATTAAACTAGCATATATAAACCTTTTTTGCATTTACAATAAAATCAAGAAAAAAAGCTTACCCACGTCCTTGATTATATCAGTTACAATAGATTGCTGTCTTGGTCGTAGATTATTGAATGTTTGGACTGTAAATATGTTTCTGGTATTATCGAAAAGTGGGATTAAATGTGAAGGTCGCTTATTTGTGCCAATATTAATAACATATGTCTTGATTTGCAAATTATTAATGGATCTTAAGACATTGCCCATCACTGCTTCATCAGGTTGTTGTATTTGACTGCCTGTAGTGAACAAGAGAAGGATTTTTGGAGCCAGTCTTTTCACATTTTGAAATACTCGTACCGAATTTACCAATGCTTTATCAATTTGTTTCTCTCCTCCAATATGAGGTGCATCATCAATTTTTTTTCTAAAATTGTTTTGATCAGTATAGGAACCGAGCCCAAAAGATACAAATGATCTCGATCCATAAGTTATAAACCCTGCTCTTGAATGGCCTGGTTTTACTCCAAGTAAATTTGCAACGTTTTTCACAAATTCTTTTTGATATCTGTACTCTTCTTTGCTAACATTTGATGACGAGTCCACTACAAAAACAATGTCGGTTGCGATGTGTTGACGTTTTAGTTGCACTGAATTGGAAAACAAATTAGGAAAGCATTACACATTAACAGTAATAACAATTTTAATACTTCAATTTTTAATAACTATGAATGGTGATATTTTTTTATCATGATAATGATTATAATGATGTTATAATAATTATAATAATGTTTACGACGACGACGATGATGATAATCATAATCATGATGACGGTGATAATGGCAACTGTTATCAGTAATGATGATGATGATTATGATAAAAAATGGCGAAGATTGTGATATGAATAATGATATTGATGATAATGAAGATAATGGCTGATGATTAGGCTGAGGATGAGGATAAGGATGAGGATGATTGATGATGGTTATGATAATAATGATGTAGTGCAGCTAGGTCATTCTATTAATACCTTCACAAGTTCTTTTCACAATACTTCCAACTTTGTTCAAGAGCTCATTGAATGAAGTCGCCAGGATAACATTCTGATTGGCTATTGCTTTGAGGTAATTTTTATCAAGACCTTGTCCTACACCAATTGCGTAGATGTTTACTCCTCTATTTCGCAGAGAGTTTGCTGTTCTATCTAATGTGAATTTGTCATCTAAATGACTTTGTTTTCCGCCTGTTAGAATAATGGCCAATCGCTTGACTCCTTGTCTAGCTGATCCGGCAGGTCCAAACAAGTCTTCGCGTGCCTTAGTTAGTGCACGATCGATTCGCCTGTTTCCACCTCGGTAGGGAAGTCTCTTCACAGCGGCGTTAAAATCTTCATTGCTTTTGTAGTCATTAAAATTGATTGTTGTCACTCCATAATTGCTATACTGTATAACGGCAGCTCTTGAATGACTTGATAATTGAAATCTTTTTGTAAATCGTTCTATAAATTCTTTCATTATTCCAAAATCCTTTATTGATATTCCACTTGAAGAATCCAGTATGAAAGCAACATCTACTGCGGCTGTACAGGCTACGGGAACTAGAAGTCAATTAAAGTTGTGAGTTTAGTTATTTGTTATTATCTTTTGTGCAGCACGTAAGAATTACAATACAATTATATACACGTAAGTAAATAGGCTACAACAATTATAATAATTCAGTTCTATGTTGTTAGCTTATATATCTAATTGCAAGAAGGTTGGCTATTTCTGTAAAGTATAGAGGGATTTCATGGCATCCATGTTTGTCAAAACAATGGATCTTTTTTTCATTGCAACGGAAATCATTTGTCATTGAAAAATGTTATTTTGTACTTGCCCACAAACATGGCTGCCATGAAATCAGAAATACAGAAATAGCCAAACTTCTTGCAATTAGCTATATAGGCTAACAACATAGAACTGAATTATTATAATTGTTGTAGCCTGTCATGCTTCAAAATATATATTTATGTATAGAAACCAGTTTCACCGATTATTTTGCAAATATCCTGGATACAATAGCGGTCATTACATTTTTATATGTCATACATGTCACATATTCTAGGTTTATTTTCTTTAGAAAAACGGCCAACTTTCTTGAGTATGCAAATATATAAAACTGTCAATATTGGATACAAAAAAGTCAAACTAAATGTTAATTTCGTGACTGATTGAATGGACGATTTGCATTACAGCTTCACTGTACAAGACCAGAATATTTTTTCTACGTAATGGATTAATTATAAAGAACTGAATAATAAAAGAGGAATGTATTATCAAATCACGAATATCGATATCCATTTCGGGTTCACTGGTCATGTAAGAAATGTCGAACCAAGGAACCTCCTGTTTCATTGCTATTTTTCCGATGCATTTAGCTGTAGAGACTTACTAGAGAACACTCTCTTTGCGATGTCATTCACCCTTGGTACCAGGTCTGTAAACCGTCGAACTATTAATAGGTAATCATTGTTCTGTACGACTGGTTTCACTTCATTCAAATCCACATCGGCACCAATGGTAATGACAAAAGTAAATACATCAGGATGGTGGAGAAAGTGAACGACATTATCTAGAGTACTTGCACGCGGATCTTGCTTCCCGGCCGTCAGGAACATGACAATTGTTGGAAAATTAGGTCGAGCTTTTGAAACATACTGTTTTGCAGCCTATAAAAATACACCAATGCAAAAATTGTAAGTATTTAAACTATGTGATACACAAAAAATTACGAGACAAGTACCTGTAAAGCTTTGTCCATTCGTCTCGCACCACCAATGTACTTAGCGGTGCTAACCAACTGCTCAAATTCATTTGCTTTATAATCAGTGAACGAGAATGACGCCTTTGCTTCGTTGCCATAAGTGATCAGAGCAGCTCGGCTTTTATTTGGAAGAATATTCAAATACCTCCCAATATGTTTCACAAATTCTTTTTGGCGCACAAAATTTGAATGTGAAACTCTAATGGAAGAATCGATCAAGAAAATGACGTCTGCCTCAAAGCTTGGGACAATGTCTAAGAAAAAAAAAAGATAACAAGCATTTTATGAGAAGTTCTTAAATCTACGGCGAATGGCAAACTGCGATTGCACGACCGAACTGTGGGTCTTTAATATTGTTTATTTATGCCCCTTTTGTGTATAAAAATCTAGAAATAAACTCGCATATGGCGTAACCACTTTTCTATTAATTCCTTCCTGAAATTGCCATTTGCCATTCGCGAATGCCGATATATAAGTGTATGACAAAATAAGTGCATGAACCATTTAAGAGATAACGAATACACTGAATTGATAATAAATAATACCATGGTCTTGAGGGATATAAATGATTAATTGTCCCCCTTTAAGGTATCATGGAACACAATCATCTTCTAAAACAAGTAAACTTCAAAAACCTACTTTTGGTGGTTTTTTTTTTTTTTTTTGTGAAAAGTATTTTTCTGCAGTAGATATTTTGGAAAACCGAATTTTCTTCTTTGAAATAGGTGACGCTTATTTGACAGGAATTTATCAGCAACTACATATGATAATATCATATCACACAACAACCGTGTCTCATTGAAAGCCTTATGGAGAGAGTAGAAGCATACTAAAAACCGCATAATTTGGTCACGATTTACAAGAGTATCATAGTTTTTCAGTTTATTACAAGAAACCTTTATATTTCTTCAGATTAATCTCAAAAGTATTGATATATTCATATATTCATAATCAGTTTATAAATACCTCGGAATGCGGGCATTTCCCTCAGCATTATTTACAATATGCTCTCAACGTTTTACCTGTTCTGCCTTTCTCTTTAACCTGCCTCCTATACATTTCTTATGCCTCCCAGCCAAATTTTCGTGCTGATCTTTCCATTATTTTACATGTTTAATACTCAGAGCAAAGGTTGATCACACCATCACCTAGGGTCAGGAATTAACTTACAATGCTTTATTCTCATTGGCGTAAGTTAATCCCTCTCGAGCGATCAGCGCTAATCCGTTTAAACTAAAAGTTGCTTTTTCTCGAAAGAAAGATTTAAGAAATGTACAAAGTTTAACTGAGTTAATGTCCCTCAATATAAAAACTAAAGCAACCAAATTAGGCCAGTACACTAAACATTTATTCAACTCCAAAACGGTGTCCATTTTTGCAATCGTTTTGGTTTTTCGCGAGTTATTAATTTTTGCTAAAAGTACGTATCTTAAATTTAAAAAATCGATGAAAATAAATAAAGAAGCAATAAAATACAAAACGCAGACACCGTTTTGTAGTTCAACGTTTGCATAACGCAATGAAGGAAAAGTTAGATCTGTTGACGTAAAAATGAGGGACATTTGCTCGCTTGTTTTGCAACACCAAATTTTCAAATATTTCTCTATTTATCAAAAATAAAAGATAAAAACACGATTATATATGTAATTCTTTTGAGATATCCTTTCAGAAAATATATAGTTTATTACCAGTTGGAGTAAATAGTAGCGATTTATCGGAGTTCAAAGTAGATGACCTATTTGTGTTCCATGATACCTTAATGATGTATGAGGGGAATTTGGTTCTGAATTCCCCTGGTTCTATTCATGGAGGAAGGATGTCAGAATATTAAACTTCCCTGTTGTAACAATGGATATTGAGGTGATCATGGCATTACTTATAATAAATGATCGAAGCGCGCAAAACGATGTACGTGATTATCGACAAATAGTGTGAACATCTCGACCAATTATCGCGCGCGATAAATTAAATTACTTGTGTATTTGTACTAATCCTAAATAACAACGTATCTAAACTACATAATTTAACAAACACAACAATTTACCAGAAGTTTGCCTTATTTGTCGAGAGGCAGGGACAACGTTATTCTTAGTGTCTTCAAATCCTTTAAAATATAACATGTCACTCGCTCGTTGAAGAACACGTTGTAATTGTTCCAAAGGTGGTTGATATCCAATCGCTATTATAAATAGCTTCGACCCCAAGTCACTGAGTTGCTGAGCTGTCCTTTTAAGTTCTTGTACTTCAGAAGCCTGAGGTCCAGATGTAAATAGTACAGCAATCTTAGGAACGTCTGGTCTTGCTGTTGCAAGAGCATTCGATGCGCTTTCGATGCCTTTGGCCATTCTACGAACACCTAAGCAAAACAAAATAGTAGTTTTCATTTTGTTTCTCATTTTAGCGTGCCTGCATTTTCAATTCAAAAAATCAGTATCTATTATTGTCATCCTTATCATTAACACCATTGTCGACGAGCAGACTACCTTAAGTCCTTAAAATCAACCTCTTCCTTTAATAAGAAATTGAAAGATTTTCTGTTATCGCAACAAAACCTGCATACGTAATTGTTTCTTTTTTATCGTATACCTTCGTCTCACGACGAGATTATATACGTATATAAAGTTTACTTAAACCTTAATATAATTAGTGTAATTGTTTGATCAACTAAACTTACTCTACTTAATGATAAATATATATATATATATATATATATATATATATATATATATATATATATATATATATATATATATATATATATATATATATATATATATATATATATATATATATATATATATATATATATATATATATATATATATATATATATACAATTAAATACTAGTTTTGTGATGTGTGTGTTTATCGTAGCTGTATAGTGTGTATGTGTGCTAATGCGTGTTCATTTCTTTCACCTGCTGTTATTTATCTAAACTAAGAAAGGCTGGGGGCTAACTCGATAACAGTCATGTTCACTTAGTCCTCTGTCTCATTTAATTATTTAAGTAATGAATTATAAATTGTAATTTTTGTTACCATAATTGTTACTTGATATTTTTCTATAAATTGTAAAATTAATATATATGAGAAAATAAACAAATATTGTATTGTATTGAGCATCATTGTCATATCGTGAACTGTCCTAAAAATAACAGTTATCTCATACGTTACAGTCGAAGCTCCATTAAGCGGACACCCTTGGGAAACGAAAAAGTGTCCGTAAGTAGAGCTGTCCGCCTAATAGGAAGGGTTCTTAAAATGGGTAAAAAACGTAAAATAGTCTCGTTTTGCGCTTACAAAAGCATTTCTAAAGATCAATAATAGCAATTAAAGACAAAGAATAGTCTGGCTCAATTATTAAGCGATTTATTCAAAATAATCAAAATTTAACCAATGTTCTATTAGATAATTATACTCTGGTGTAACACGTCTAACACGAGAAAAGAAATCTTACTCAATGGAAACTATAACGTCTTTTTGCATCAATAGGAAAATTCAAATCGTTTACAGCTTTAGAACGACTATGTGAGGCATTATGTGAAAACTTAAAAATATTTCGATGTTGAATTAACTCAAAAGAGTTTTTGCACTACCAACAATAGAATATCTTTCGCTGTTAATTCTGTTCTTTCTTATCTAAAAATGTTTTATTGTTCATGTCAAGCTTAACTTTTACATTCGCAAGCTAGTTAAACTGATACAGTACTGTTAAACTTAGAAGTCGATGATGTAAACAAGGACAAACATGACAGATTAAATAAAGTTTTTCTATTTCGAGTGTCCGCTTAAGGGAGCTTGAAAACAAGAGAAAAGGTCAATTGGGATTCGCTTAAGGTTACAGTCCACCTTCGCGGGGTGTCTCAGTAAAAAAATCATTAGCTCGTCAGATTAAGTATTATTTCAAAGATTTACACACCATCTTAAAGCTAAATAACCATAGAATACGCCTGTGAAATTTACCGAAATGCTACCGAAATGCTCATCTATAAAGAGTTGTGCTACTTTAAACTCAAAACGACCGTCTTTGTTTCAGCGAATTGATCTAAAAAAGTTATCATTCTATTGTCGACTTTTCTGCATAATGTCAATTAGCACATACGTGCCTTCCAAAAGGTGTGAGGCTTTGTCAATATTTCACTTAGTTTAGATAAAAATTAGAGTTGAAGCCGAGGATTCATTTATTTTTGTGAAAATCGAAACGTTTGGTCATAAATCTGAAACTAAGCTGTTATTTGACAAACGCTCACACGTTTTGAATTTTGTTGAGTTGATAATGTTACATGGCATTTTTCAGGCTATTTGGTTGAAAACATTTTAGATCAATTCGCTCAAAGTTGTGTTATACGCATTAAACTCGAACAAAGTTATAAGGCTTTGAAGTTGTGTAAACATTGAGTCTCTATCTGTCATCGGGATCACGAAAGGTCATCGAACCAACCAACTCCAAGGGTTTTTCCTCTCTCTCTTTGACATGTAAGCGATATTAAAGCGGGTCTTAAAGTAAACTTTTCAACATATATCCGAACTGTAAACAGTCTTGCACGTTGTGTATGCTAATTATAATAATTTGCCGAAAAAAGCTCCACAGGAATGAATCACGCAACACTGCGATCAGGACGGATTATGACACTTTCGTCGTTATATTTATTTGGCCATAAAATACGTTTCGTTAAATATCTCGCTAAGGAAAATACATTTTCAGAAGATTTTGATTTTATTCGAAGGTTTATTCATCGACTAAAAAGTTCCTGAAATAAACAAAATTTGGTCAGATCATAGGTCTGAAACTAGACTGTAACCTTAAAAACGGGGTTTTGGAAAGCTGTCAGTAACTAGAACTGTCCGCTTACTGGAGCGTCCACTAATGGAGCTTCGACTGTAGTTATATTGTTATCACCAATGATATCGTCATATGGACAACGGCATGGTCAACGTCAATGGTCATGTGGTAATCAAAATTGCTATCGATATCATAATCGCCATCAAGTTCATTATTATATCATTCATTATATCATTAGTATTTAGTTATTACATATCTTTTTACTTAGGTTTTTTGTTACCTCCAATGGACGGAACACCATCAATGACTCGTTCAAATTCTGAGATGTCTTTAAAGTCATCAAAGCTTATTGTGATTATAGCTATGTTTCCGTAGTTTACAACAGCAACGCGTGATTTTCCAGACTTCACATTCAGTCGCTGGACAAGAGATTTTACGAAATCCTTTTCAGCTTTGAAGCTTACTTTTCCAACACTTTGTGACGAGTCCAATAAAAACACAATATCTGCTGAGTAGGGATCATGCATCTTAACAACTGAAAAGATAAGGAGAGGAAATAAGTGTTATGAGCAATAAAGAATACTAAGGTGTATGAACCATCTTTTCTGAATTAATTTTGCATCAAGGCTGGGGAATTGTCAAGCCCGTCTTATCAACATTGTCCAAGGACATTGAGAGGAGGGAACAAGACACATCTTGAGGTTTATGTTTATAAGAATATTTTTGAGAAAATCAACTTTTTTTGCCTGGTCGATGCTACGATATGATTATATGGTAATTGTGTCCCCTCTTCCTCTTCTTATTTCTTATATACCCACATTTTAAATACTCTCTGCAAGTGGAGAATTCGGATCCAAAAAGGACAGGGGTGCTCGCCGTACCTTTTACGGATTGAAATCTTTGGAACGTCTTGGGGGTACCAAAGAATTAAATATACTATTGCTACTTGAGAAACCTATAATGTTGCTTGACGGTGAGTAATCATAACCAAGATGAGAACGTGACAACAAAATTGACAAATTAAGGGTACCTTCTGGGAGTAACAATAATTGGTTGACACACTCGTTTGAACAAGATAAGTACCGGATATTATTGGCTGACGATAACCCCACCTTTTTATATATGAAAGCCCTCGAGAGGACTATGGCAGTTATAAAACTCAAAAGGATTTGTTTACCAGACGTTCTTGCGATGTTTCTTGCTGTACTATCTAAGTCCCGTTGAAGTTCATCAAACTTTTTTACCGTAAACATATGCTCGGGCTGTTGTACTATTGGTAATAAGTGAGATGTTTTTTGTTCTTTATCAATAGCTATTATGTATGTATTAGAGCCAGTTTCCTTTAATGCTTTTGAAGCCAATCTCAAAGCATTTAAATCAGAGGATGGAGCTTGCCGTCCGCCAGTTAGAACAATGGTGATTCGAGGTACCTCTGGCCTTCCTTCTGTATAGAGAAAACAAAACAACACAACATAATTTAACAACATAAACATCCTGTGGTTGAACTAGTGCATACTGGTGAGATGTTGAAACTCGAAATTCAGAAACAGATGATTAAACAGATGATTTCAATTGATTTTCAAATGTAGCTCTAACAACAGTAATCATGCTATATTTACCTGAAATAATAGAGGAAGCAAGTCTCAGAACACGGTCTATTCTTCGTGGTCCACCAATAAACACAGCACTTTCAATAAGTTTATTGAGTTCGTTAACAACATTGTAGCCATCAAACTTGGTCACAAGTCTTGGCTGGTCTCCATATGTTATTATTGCTGCTCTACTTTTTCCCGGACGCACATTTAGTTTCTTAGATAAGCTTTTCACGTAATGTTTTTGCAATTCATAGTTTCTTTGACCAACAGGCTGAGAAGAGTCCACAAGAAATAATATGTCTGCAGTAATATTTAGAGGTTGCTCCAACGTTTTTCTTTCTAAGATTAAAATGCAGCAAGTTATAAGAAGTATGTTTAGGCATTCGGACAAACAAAAGAAACTCCAAAATTTTACGCTCTCGTGACAACTTTTATATTTTAAAATAAATTCAATAAACAACTCAATACTGAATCTTTCTTATATAAATTGATGTCCTGGGATTTTATCGTAAATGTTTCCTAATATTAACAAAACAAATACCGGTAATAAAAAAGTAATGCACTATAATCTGTTATTTATCAAGAGATATGGTAATAAACTTGTAATAAGAAATATGTTAAATTTTATCTTTTCAGTTATCTTTATTAGACCCATCATACCGTATTCATCATTATCGTGGTTATCATTACAATTATAACGTCAAAATTATCACCTTCATCATCATCATAACTTTTATCATCATCAATATCAATATCAGCATCATCATCATTATACCGGTCTAAAATACTGACTTCCTCTATCTATTACCTGAGCCTTGTGCTATTTCTCTTGCAATTGACGGACCGAGAGAAATCAGTTTAGGAAAACTATTGACAGGGATAACATTTTGAGGTCTTGCAACTAAAGCTTGCAGGTCATGGTTGTCGTCATTCCGACCAACAAAAATCACGTAAAGTTTAACACCAGAAGCACGCAGCTGTTTTGACGAATCTATCAATAGTTTATCATTCGCAATAGAAACCTTCCTTAAAGTAGTAAGCAGAATGGCGACTTTATTAACGGTTTTTCTACTATCCTTGAACAAATCGACAGCAGCAATAAGCGCTTGGTCAGGACGTCCTGGTCCATCAAGATACGTAGCAGAACCGACAAGTCTTTGAAACTCTGATAGTGTTCGTGTGGAATCAAACTTGAATGTAACGCTCGCTGACTGACCATACGTTATCATTGCAGCTCTTGATTTCCCTTGTGCAAAGTTGAGTCCTCTAGCAATCAATGAAACAAACTGTTTCTCATTGGTGAAGTCTTTTCTTGTAACGTTAGTAGAAGAATCGACCATGAAAACAATATCTAGATCCGTATCAATAGGCCTTCTTGGTTCTGGAATGGTATCAGAGTTAAGAATTAGGAGTTTTTTCTGAGTGTTACTACGAATGTGGAAGATTTTTTGGTGATTGACTTTCTATAATTTTGTTTTGTTTCTAGTTTGTGAATTTGAGAACTATTTTGTTATTCTGTTTGATTTTCTATTTTGTTTGTTTATCTTTTTCTTTACTTGTTTTTTCTTTGGAGCTGTGTTCACTCTTCACTGTTAGTTGCCTACTTGTTTGTGCGTTTGAAAACGTTTTTGTTGTGTTTGTTTGCCCCCATCTCAACAACTGAATCCGTAGAACAGATAAAATGTAATTCACCTACCTTGACATGCGATGTGCTTGATAGCTTCAGCTCTGTTTTGCAGTTCCACAAACGATGCTGACACAATTACGTCTTCATTTCTCTCCGTCATCAGTCTAAGTTCCTGAACGTCAACCTCGCTCCCAATGCCGATTGCAAATACGAATACGCCCTCTCTCGTCAATAAATGAACTGCTTTATCAAGTGGCTCGGCATCATGCGCTGCTGTCTGTTTTCCATTGGCTAAAACAAAAAGGATCTTCTGAACTCCCCGACGTGAAGATCCACCTGCCATACAAAACACAAAACGATCAATATGAGGATACCAGTCAGTGGTGATAATGAAATATGTTTTTTTTTGTGTGCGCATGATGCGATATTGAGAAAGATTGTTCGTTTTGGTAGCTGAGTTTTCGATACAACGAAGGCACTCGTTATCAATACTTTATGTAGCCACGCATACTATCACAATCTAATAAATTGAAACATATGAACAAGCTAAGAATATGTTGAGCAAGCAAGCAAGCAAGCAAGCAAGCAAGCAAGCAAGCAAGCAAGCAAGCAAGCAAGCAAGCAAGCAAGCAAGCAAGCAAGCAAGCAAGCAAGCAAGCAAGCAAGCAAAGCAAGCAAGCAAGCAAGCAAGCAAGCAAGCAAGCAAGCAAGCAAGCAAGCAAGCAAGCAAGCAAGCAAGCAAGCAAGCAAGCAAGCAAGCAAGCAAGCAAGCTAGCAAGCAAGCATTCAAAACTCATCATTTCTATTTTAGGTACCTGGTGCGAACAAGTCCCAATAAGCTCGTCGAAGAGCACGGTCGATTCTTCTCCCACCAACAAGATGGTCTAGGTCGTCAACTGTCCTTTTAAGGCTTTGCCAATCAGAATGGTCAGTAAAATAGATATCAGTTCTTGCAGAGTCACTATAAGAAATAACTGCCACGCGAGAATTTAAGGGCGAAATATCAAATGTTTTAGCAATTTCTGAAACAAATCCCTTCATCTTGGTATAATTTACCGATGTAACCTTGCTAGATGAGTCAATAAGAAAGACAAGATCGGCGATTGCATTACATGTTGGCACACCTGTTGATATCAAAATTAAACCAAATGTTATGTTATTTGTAATATGAAATGAAGTGTTTTTCATATTTGGTTTCGTGACGGACCATTTGAGTTTAGAATGTGAGGAATCCAATTTTTAAATTTTAATTTTTTTTTTTTTTTTGTTAGACGTTTTTTGTATTCTAAGTCCCTCAGATGGTCCGTCTTTGAGCTTTCGCATTTGTTCAACGTTTTATAATTGTTCTTGTCATTACTGTCGTTAAATATAAGCACTACATAAACTGCATGTATGGATAATGCATACGTATACAAAGTTTTACATTTTTCAAGTCATTTTCAAAAACTGTTATACCTCGTAAAAGAAAAGTTGCCATTAACACTTACGTGAAGAAATATAAGAAGATACATCTGGTCCCTTTGAAAGAACATCTTTAAAATTAACAAACGTCATCACATCGTTGGGATTCTCTAAAACGTTTTCTAAATTATGATAATTTCTACTTGAAGACGTAGCAATGACAAACATCTTTGCTCCAAGATCTCGAAGAACCTTTGTAAAATTTCTAAACGTGTTTGATTCCGGAAGCTGTCTGCCATTTATTAACAGAACGACTATTTTTGGTGTCTCTGAACGAGCACGTTTAACAAGCTGAGCAACTGTTTCCATAGTTTGTTCAATGTTTCTGGTTCCATCAATAAGTGGAGAGCTATCTACATGTCTTTGAAAGTCATCTAGATTATTATAGCTGTCAAAGTTAATGTTTATTACTGGACGGTCTCCGTACGTTATCAAAGCTCCTCTGGACCCACTACGTTTTACGTTGAGTAGACGTGCAAGATAATTAATTACTTGCTTTTGTCTTTTAAATTCATTCCAATCGACGTGTTTGGATGCGTCAGCTAAGAAGATCACATCGGCTGAGAACATTGAAGGTGCCCCTATAATAAAACAAAAAAGAACATAATAAAAAAAAAGAACAAAATATATTCAATAAGTCTGGTTTTGATTTTGATAATTAGTTTTTTTTAATGTAAATTATAAACGCGCCAATAAAGGTTAGAATTATTGATTCTTTTATTTACACTTATATGCAGTAAAAATATATACACTGCCATGACAAAGAGTTTATCATGGTCAAATACTAAAAGGAAGTGTAGCACTAATAATGACAACTTTACAATAGGCAATGTGATCAAAATCTTGGAAAGCATTCTGCATGAGGAACAACATAGACTTAAATATAACACTCGTGTCAAATAATTCTTAATCAATCCATAATGAATAGATCATAATAGCATTTTGAAATTAACGCTTTGGGTTAAGTTCCATTTCTTTTGTTGAAATACTTGCCGTTTGGAAGAAATACGCACAATTTCGTGATTTATTTGATTGGGCATGAAAAAGTCCAATGATGTCACCTTTTGTTCTAGTAAATCGCACTTTAAAATGCATTTTACACGTTAAACTTTCGATAAGATAACATTTCACAAATCATGCCCTCGTTGTAGGTTGGAAACATTCATTTTATCGTATTTTAGAAAGGTTAGACTCTATGATTACTTACCAATACTTCGAGAAAGTTTATGAGCTATTGGTCTGGCAACAGACTGCAATGAATTAAAGGAATCCACATAAAATACGTCGTCGGGACGGTCGACTAATGGCAGAAAACTTTTCTTGTCTACATCTTGAGTAATTGCTATAACATAAGATTTTACTCCTAGTTCTTTAAGTGCTTGGCGAAATTTTGCCAAATCGCCATTGCCATGTTTCCCTGCCGTTATCAAAATAACAATCTTTGGGTGGTCATATCTGCCTTGTTTGGCGGTCTGTACTGCTACTTTCAAAGCTTTGTCAATTTGTCTTGATCCTCCTTTTAAAACAGCATTATCAACGAGTGTTTCAAATTCAGCTACGGTGGGGTTGTTGTTGAATTTTGACACTATTTCAAGTTCTTTGCCAAATGATATAACTGCAGCTCTAGATTTTTTAGGGGAAACATTCAACATTCCTGATATTATTTTCACCAAGTACTTTTCTTGGAAGAACTCTCGTGTAGTTATTGGTGATGATGAATCCATCAAAAAGATGATGTCACCAATGAATGGCGTATTTTCTCCGAAACCTGGAACGATAGAAATAAACCTAGGAAACTTAAAACAACTATATTTGTTTAACAAATCCGTTGGACTAGATAGAAAAATCTTGTCATTAGCTTAGATTGTGTACCTTAACGTCCGTTATACGTTATACGTGCGTAGTCAGATGTTCATATAATAGCTTAGTGTGTTTTGCGTACTTATATCTGTATTCCTTACCTGATCGCTCGAGTATGTTTCTTGCAGTTTGGATTGAGCTCTGCAGTAATTGATCATAATTCTTGACCAACAGTATGTCTTCTGGGAAATGAACTATTGGTCGAAGCTGATAACTACTGGGTTCTTGTCCAATGGCTATAACAAAGGTTAAAGCACCCTGGCTGTGTAGTGGTTCGGCTGCATCTTTGATAGCCTTTGAGTCTTTTTCTGGGGAATGTTGTCCAGATGTCATCAACACAACTATTTTTTGTGACAATGGATTTGATAGACGCAGTTCTTTTGAAGCAGCTTCTAAAGCAAGGTCGATTCGACGCCTTCCGCCAGCTCTTGGTGCTCCGTCTATTCTTCTATCAAAGTCTTGAATGTCGACGTAACCGTTAAAGCCAAGTACTCGTACGTATTTATTGCCATACGTGACAAAAGCTGCTCTAGATTTACCGGGCAAAACATTGAAATATCTTGCCATTCTTTTAGAAAAAGATTGCTCATTCCTAAAGTCGCTTGTTGTGACACCCTGTGAAGAGTCAGCGAGGAAAACGATGTCCGCTTTCCAAAGACGATGAACCAAAGGAGCTAGAAATAGAAGAAAAATAGAAACAGCATGCTCTTAATCATTCATTTTATTTAATGGTTTGAGTGTTTTCGTTTTAATACAATCGTCTGTAAATTTTGATCAACTTAGATTATTTCTCTACTTTCTTTCATGCCCAGTTTAATTACAAACTCTTCCACGTTATTAAACTGCAATAATTGATTACAACAATGAGTAAGCAATCATGTAAGTGGGTTTACCTGACGAGCTGCTAATATCCTTGGCAATTGAAGGTGCACTTGAACCAAGCTTGTTAAAAGAGTTCATCGGGATAAGGTTCTGTGGGCGATCAATGGTCTTCAGAAGTTCATTTTTATCAGGCTCCGCTCCTATTGCAATGACGTACGTCTTTGCGTCAATATCATGCAGGGCTTTAGCTGCATTCTCCAGGAGATCATTGCTAGCAGTGAAAGATTGTGGACCAGCTGTTAAAAGAATAACGATTCTTGGTACCAATGGTCTCGATGCGGTTAAGACAGCTTGAGCACTCCTCATTGCTTTGTCCATTCTTCTCTCACCACCGATGTAAGGTGCTCCGTCGATTTGTGCTTCCATTTGTAATACTGATTGATAGTCATCATATTTGAAAGCTGTTCTTGATTGGTCTCCATATGTTATAAATGCAACTCTAGAAGCACTTGGTTTAACATTGAGGTACTTGGATAATTTCTTTACAAACTCTTTTTCTTTCTGGTAGTTTAGCTGTTGGACAGAAGATGATGAATCCACCAAAAATACAATATCTGCATTTAAACGCGTTGGCTTTCTTGGTCCTGTTAAGTTTCAAAGGAATCATTAATTAAGGAAACGAGTTAATAAATTGTATATTAATTTTTAAATGATAGTTGCAGCCATTCGTCAACAGTAATAAAAATATGTTTTTCAAGCTGAATTGGAAAATTGAAACATTGATATAGATTTGATCGAAGAAACTGAGTTCTTACCATCACAGGATTTTGCCTTCAACGTTTCAAGTTTGCCTTGTAAATCTTGGAAAGAACTAACCAACATAACATCCTGATCGTTATCCGTTAAAAGTCTCAACTCATCTCTACTAGCGCTTTTCCCTATCCCTACTGCGATCAAATGCACACCATCTCGTTGAAGAGGTTTGACTGCCTGGTTCAAAGGTATGGAATCAGGTGTCTTTGTTTGTTTACCATCAGTTAAAATTACTGCAATTTTTTGAAGCCCCCGTCGTGCTGTACCTTTAGGACCAAACAATGTTTTGTGTGCAACCTACAATCAATCACAAGGATAGTAACGAGGTAGATTGGAAAAAGAATCAATGTCATTTTGTGGGTCAAGGATTTGCTAGCTTGGCCTATCTTGGGATTAAAATAATGGTGTTGTGGATATTCGGAATCACTGATTTAATTTTGAGATCAGGTATCAGAATTTCTTACTAATTTCTTACTAATTTCTTACTGTGTTCTTACTATAGCGCTCACTTTTATATATACAGCGTCTTGCAAAAATTATGTAAATCCTAGAATATACATATATCGGGTGCATTGTGGGAATGAATTCGTGAGTGATTTCAAGTATTTAAGCGTATTTACGAGTATTTAAGCGTATTTATATATAATAAAAGAGTAATTAAGACTACCTGACATCACTACGTGTTAGAATACTATGAATCTCGCTCATTTTAGATCCCACAATGCAACCGATATATGTATATATGTATATTCTAGCATTTACAGATTTTTTGCAAGACGCTGTATATATATATATATATGTGAGGGTAGGAGTAAACACAACTACACGTTCATCTCGACAAGCCTGTTTCGTGAGATGTGAGTCTCACTCGTCAGGAGATTTTAATGAGAGAAATATTCATAATCATCACTTATAAGTATTGTTGTTTACAAATTAGTATTCATGATCAGGCGGGAAATTTGTATAGGTGTTAGCTGTTGCGTAATAGTGCTTTGTTCCTTTGTCGGCACGAAGACACTAGTTCGTTGCGCTTGTTGAGTGTAGAAAGTTCAGGTCGGCGGATAATAATACATTTTTCCTTCAGGCAAAGATTGCATCTCTTGCTTGCGCTGCTGTACGCTCTGGTGGTGGATAACACTCGCCATAAGATGGAATGTTCGATGATATATATATATATATACAGTCGTTTGCAAAAATTCTGACCGCATCAAAGTATATCGGGTGCATTGTGGGTAATGTTTATTTATGCCTTTGAGTGCTTTTATGCGCTCTTGGTACTATCAGAACCACCCATAATACTTCAATGATGCTTACCACATATCATTGAATGAATTCTGAAAAAAATTGGAGCGTTTGAAGGCAGAATTACCTACATATCTATATACCTATATACTTATATACTTGTACGGTCAGAATTTTTGCAAATGACTGTATATATATATATATATATATATATATATATATATATATATATATATATATATATATATATATATATATATATATATATATATATATATATATATATATATATATATATATATATATATATATATATATATATATATATATATATATATATATATATATATATATATATATATATATATATATATATATATACAGTCATTTGCAAAAATTCTGACCGTACAAGTATATAAGTATATAGGTATATAGATATGTAGGTAATATATATATATATAATAAACCTTTAAGTAAATGGTTGGTCGATTGATCCAGTGTAGAGTGCTTAATACTGCAGCCATATGCAAGAATTTTGTCGGTTTTGGTTCATATTACAAGTATATCAAAAGTATATCAGAAATTATAGGATATCATTCCTGTTATTTTTTTCAGAAAGCCCTTGTGGTAGGTAGCTCAAAACAAATATCTATGTCAAAGTTATAACTACTGACCTGAAGTGCTCGATCAATTCTTGTTCTACCCTTAAGGTGTGGGAGGCTCTGTAAGGCTACAGCAAAGTCATCAATATTTTTGTTTTGGTTGAAATCGATAAACTTCTCTGCATTGGTGCTATACAATATAACTGCAGATCGTGACCCGGTGGGTGATATGTTAAACCGACGAGCAAATTCAATTATAAATGCCTTCATTTTGGTATAATCTTTAGAACGTATGCTTCCAGATGAATCCAGTAAGAAGGCGATGTCCACTTGATGCTGGCAGAGTTGAGCGCCTGCAAAACGTTAATATCTTATCAAGATATTCCCAATATCTAAAAAATAGCTATTAAAAAAAACTTAAAATAACTTACTGTTAGCAATAGTTCTGGCAATGGAGGGAGCCTTTATCTGTAGATTTTGAAACCTCTCTACGGGTATAATATCGTCTTTATTATACACCATATCCTCGAGATCTTTAAGTTCTGGTTTGTCACCAACTGCAACCATAAACATCCTAGCTCCTGATTCAAGAATTCGTTGTACATCGAGATCAACGGGAGGTGCATTGGGACCTTGTTTGCCTGCTGTAAGAAAGACTACCACCTTATTCGTCTGTGATGGAAAGAACGAAGATAAGTTAGCCTTCGTCCATCGTCAGAAAAGTGAAACCAAATGGGGAGGAGCCTTATATGCAGATTTTCAGAAACAGATTGTCTCGACATGAGATTGTGGCTGATTCATTTGAAAATAGCGAGAACATATTAACATATGACCAATTAATCAAACCAGGCGGGGGGGACAGACAATAAACATATATTGGTCCTTATTTTGAGACCGTAAATAATTGAGTAATTTTGAGCAAATTCATTTGACAAAAGAATGAGTGCTGGAAATCATATCAAGTTATAAGTTTTAAAACCTGTGTTTTTATTATAGCTTGTATTTGGTTAATCAACCTAGAAAGCGGGGGGGGGGGGGGGGGGGTTGTTTTAATGACGCGGTTGCCGAGTTTCAACCGATGGAAATTCTGGTTCCCTACATCTTTTAACTGGGGAACATAAGCATGTCGATTTACTAATGCACATGACCGTCTGGCGATGGTTTCAGCACATAGCTAAGTGATCGAGCTGCTATTTTAGCGAAACATTGATCCGTATTTCAGAAGTACATCGTTAATGTCATGCCAGGCCTTCTGTCAACAAATGTTATGCATTCCGGTTGTTTCACTTGGTTGAATGTTGATCAAGTGGTACATCAGAGTTGTGGACCGGAATAGACCCACACTAGGGCCAGTTGGAAAGAATGTGCTATATTTGGTAGATACATTCGGCTTTCTAATATTTTACTTATACATCGAACGCCTTTCAATTCATTCTATTTTGTAGGTTAATTTTCACATTTGTGCGTCTTCTTATATAAGCGGACAATAAATCGTAGGTTTCCTTCCTACTGGATGACCTCAATCGGGAAGAAATGAAAATTGAAATTCGTTCGGTGTATTAGTGAAATACAGATGCATGAGAAAAATGCCAGTGGCGGGACTTGAATCCACGGTTTCGGATTTCTAGTCCAAAACGTGGGTTTGAGTCTTGCCAGGAGCAATTGATATTTTTCTCATGTAACTGTTTCTCCATCAGGAAGTGGTAAACAAGCAAAGACTGACAAACCTTTAATACAGAATTATACAAGTTATAATAAGAAACGTGCTCACCTGTGGTCTAGCTTCTGTAAGTATTTGTGTGATGGAAGGTAAAACACGGTCCAAACGTCTTTCCCCACCAACGAATGGCGCTAAATCAACAGCTTTACCAAACAGCACAGCATCATCAGATCCACCAAAAGAAAACACTGTTTTTGGACGTGTACCATATGTAACAAGTGCAGCACGTGATTGGCCTTGGTGTACGTTAAGCAATCGAGACATTTGTTTCACGAAAGCCTTCTCGCGTTCAAAGTCAATGCGACTGATCTCAGAAGAAGAGTCAACAACGAAGATAATATCAGCTTTAAATCCTGTAGGGGATCCTAGAAACATCAGTTTATAATAAGTATTTGTTTGTGGTTATTTGCATTTGTTTTGTATCATTCTATAAGGGATAGATTCGAGAATATCTCCAGTAGGGGGTGCAGCACGTTAAGAGCCAATGTCAACTAAAACCAGACAAAGTCCGGTCACGGTGCAAAATCAACTTACCCTTATTTTCGCACTGTAGGTAGGTGCTAGTGAGTTTTAAAAGGTTCTGTTCGGTTTTTTAAAATTCGAAGGATTTTAATTATTCGAGAATATCGATTTCGCGGTGTCGAGACATGAAATCAGCCGTCTAAGTAGATCGTTCTGTCATGCTCCAGCGGCATCATCGATCCACGATGTAGATAGTGCGATAAATTAAGCAGGCAAATACATTACAATCTACCAAACACGTCTGAAAAGATGTTAAATGAAATTTGGAACATTCTGTTTGAAAGCGAATTGTATTAAAACACATAACTTCGACGTTAAGGAATGGACGACAATTGTACTTGTCTACCTTCTCTACTTGATCACGTGACGAAATTAAAGCAAGCATTTCTCTCCTATTTATTATTCATTGAAAACATAATTTATATCTATTATTTAAACGAACTGTTACTGCAACGTTTTGCCACACATTGTCGTATTGATGTGGTTTCGTCCTTTTTTTGGCACGTCATTTTGGTAATATCAATGTTTGACTACGGTATTGCGGTTTCTTGTGTATATGTGCATTACGCATTTTGTTGAGCGTTTTGCGGTATTGCGTTTTCTGTCGATTTTTTGTGCTTTTTAATTTCACTACCCCCTCAATGATTTGTCAACGAGATATCTACTGATACCTACAACTCGAAAACGTGTTTGTAAATTTTTAAAAACGATTTATAAAAATGTGTAATTCAAATATAGCTTCACTGTTTCAAATTACTCAAATTACTTGTAGAAGTTCTAGAAAGTGTTTTATTTCACGACATGTTAATGTTGTTCAGTCATCTCAGTCATTGAGAGTTCAATCATCTCAGAAGTGGCTGCGCAGCCCTGCCCTAGATCCTCCCCTCCCCTGGCCTTGCAACATGTACCTTTTCGAACATCAAGGACCATTATTTATCGGAGGCTGCTATTGTTTTTAAAGGTAAGGATAGTATTAAAAGGTACCTGTTCTTCGTACTATTTCCTTGGCAATCAATCCTGCACTAGGTAGAAGCTGCTGTGAATTACCAATAGGAAATACATCGCCATTTCTAGAGACTGCATGTTGCATATTCCATTGTTCAATTTCACGGCCAATAGCAACAACATAAGGCCTGATTCCATTTAATAATAGTGGTTTCACAGCATTTCTTAGTGGGATATACCCTGGAATAGGAGTCTGTGGGCCAGTTGTTAACAGTATGATGATATTAGGAACATTGTGACGGCTGTTACTGAAAACATCAAGAGCCAGTTTCATTGCTTCATCAATTCGTCTTGGGCCCACTTTGTAAGGCGCAGTTGCGACAAGTTTTTTGAAGTCATCATAGTTTTTGTACCCATTAAACCTAGAAAAAGGGAATACTACATTCAAACGAATAATTTTCTGATACAAGGATCGCAACAAAAATTGATCTCGGAGATGTGAAAACCTCCCCAAAATACGGGTTTCTTTTTAAGACTTAAAATACGTGGCAGGTCTCTTGACCCAAAAAAATACCCAGAACGAAAATTGTCAACCCATTTAACGGCCCCCAAGTACATTGCCTGGGGTATATTCTCCATGAAATTCTAAATATTTTAGGAATATGAAAACCAACCTGATTGATAATACAGGATCACCAGCATAAACCATAAGAGCAGCACGCGAAGGAGCAACATTAAGGTACTTGGCTATTAACGAGACAAATTTTGTTTGCCTTTGGAAATCATCTTTGCTGACAGGAGATGAAGAATCAATGAGGAACAAAATATCGGCATTAAAGTCTTCGGGCTGGACTGGGCTTGCTGGAGCTGAAAGTATCAAAGCAATTAGATATGTTTTGTTAAGTAAGAATTCTCAGAAAAATGAGTTTCCCAGGCGCATGGGAATCAAACCAACTTCATTCTGGTGGGCACTCAGACATTACCCACATTTCATTTTACTCAAGTAGAGTATCGTTGAATTTGAAAAATAAGCAAAAAATAAGCAAAAAATAAGCAATATAATAAGCAAAAAATAAGCAATATAATAAGCAAAAAATAAGCAAATAGCCATCGCCGTAAGCATTAAAAATCATATGATCATAACTACAAATACAACCACTTTTGTAACGCCATCACATATAATTATTATCATTATATTCTCAGAAACACACTAATGAATAACTTGTGACAAATAGAGAAAACATATAGAGATAGGAGTTGTTTATTTACCTGGAGCTCTGGAAATATCTCTTGCTATTGGGTAAGATCTGGGGTAAAGCAAATCAAACGATCCAACCTTGAATATATTGCTTGGATCCTGACCATGTTGTGCTATTACCTTGTCGATTGAAATAACGAAAAGTTGGGCACCAGCGCTATG
Source organism: Metridium senile (assembly GCA_949775045.1). Lineage (NCBI taxonomy): Eukaryota > Metazoa > Cnidaria > Anthozoa > Actiniaria > Metridiidae > Metridium > Metridium senile. Next base: position 18,663,400 of record OX459096.1, read on the forward strand.
TATATCCTGTAATGAGGCATTGATAGATTTTTTATATCCAGGTTGCTGACCTGCAATTAGCAATACAACTATTCTCTTTTTGTCAGCTCTAGTCTTTTTCACTAATAATACAGCATGGTCTACAGCAGTCTTGACATTCCTTAACCCACCAACAGGCGGTACTCTTTCCAGAAGTCTCTCGAATTCAGGTAAAGACTTGTACTCCAGGAATCCAAATGCCTTGGTTGCTTTATTACCGTATGAAATGACAGCGGCACGTGATTGACCAGGCTTTACGTTCAAATATCGCGCTAGTGATCGTACAAAGTTTATCTGTGTTTGATAACCATGTGGCCCGACAATATAGGATGTGTCTATTAGGAATATGATGTCAGCATTCGTGTTTGTTACCTTCTTAACGCCTGGAAGTACATAAACATAAGTTTTCATTGTCAATAGCGAATACATATTTGAAAGTTTATATAAAATTGTGAAAATTAAAGTGAGAAACAGTAACAAAGTATGCAAGAAGTTGTGCTATTGATCAGTTTATCTATTTATCAACTATTCGTGTATTTGTCGCATCTCAACAAAAATACAATTTATTAGTAGGCATATTTCTTAAGAATAGTCTAATAATTTACTATAGTGGTACCTCTATTATACAGTCACCCATTAAGCGATCACCCTCTATTAGGCAGTCACAATCAGTCGTCTCAAATCTATTACTATACCTATTATATCCCTCTACTCAGCGGCCAGCCTCTTTTAAGCGGCTACTTTGGAAAGTCCCCAGGGTGACCGCGTCGTAGAGGTGCCACTGTATTTATTTAACACTAATATGCAAACTAAAATTGTTGGTGTAGGTCGTGGTAGTGGTGTAAATTGTTTAGTACAACTTACTGTTGCAGGCGTTTGAGGCTACATTCCCAATTTTTGCCAGAAGGTCATTAAAACTTCTCAAAATGAAAACATCTTCTTCTCTTTTTGTAAGTATCCGTAGCTCTCGTCTGTCCACTGAAGGGCCTATCCCAATGGCCTGAACATCAACCCCACTATCAAACAGACGTTGTGACGCCTATAACATGAACAACAACTGAAATGAAATATAAATTCATCCACCAATCTTTGACAAGCGAAATTGTAATTTCTTATTTTGTGAAGAAGTAGATCTTTAGATCAAACTCATCCCTGACAACAACGTTAACGATAGCGTGATCACAGAAGGGTGGGGATACTTGAACTTATTTTGTACAGGGATGTGTCGCCAGAAGTCTCAAACGTTGAGAATATTTAAGATGCTCGAAGTAAATACATACTCTGTTCAAAATTATCAGAAAATAGTAGTCTGATATCAATAACGATACCTACCAAAATGTTTATAGCTAATTTTTAAATAGACTCAAAAGCTTTAAAACTATACCTTATGCAGCACCACATATCTGTGCAGTAAATTTATGGGAGTAAACCCCTCCCCAGCCTTTGTTAGTTTTAGTTCATCCAATGTGTTCAAATCTCAATTAGCAGACAAATAATGTATGCTAATTGAGATAATATAGTATTTATGTGCATAGATAATTACCTTATCAAGTGCAAAAACATCGCTTGCGGATGTCTGTTTACCATCAGTTAAAACAACTGCTAGTTTCTGTACTCCTCGTCGAGACGACCCAGTGGGTCCAAACAAGTTATCATAAGCTACCAGCAAAGAACGGTCGATCCTTGTGTCACCTAATTAGATTATGCAATCATCACTATAAACATGACATGTACCACTTTTATCAACATAATCCTATTGAAACGCCTAGCAGTTGCCAGGCTGAGGCCTATCTTGGGTCATAGTCGAGCTAGGACTCGAAATCTAGGCATTTTGCATAAAATATTGGAAATCCTATTTTAAAACCCTATTTTATGCAAAATGCCATGTATTAGATAATAAAGATAACTGTCTAATTTATATACTCATACAACTAGATTATACTATCAATAAAGGCATACCAATATAATTTACAACTCAAGTGTTGAGTGTAGTTCATGATGCAACAACGAAATTTAAAAAAGGCATAACAGACACACACAGTTTATAGTACATAATGATTCCAAGCTACCTTTGTAATGATAAGTAATATAATCAAATTTTTAACACCGTAAAAAAGTTGACTTAACTTTACTGACGTTTCGAGCTTTAGCCCTTTTACAAATTTCATTACATTTCCTGTCGCTTATATCAAACACCGACGCAGCCTATACTAGTTTACTCGCTAGTTTCCATTTACCTTTGTAATGAGGAAGTCTTGTTACTGCATTCCTGAACGCATCAAAATTACCATATGATCCAAAATCTATTTCAGTTTTAGCGTCATTTCCAAAGAGAATAATGGCAGCACGAGTACTTATTTGGGAGAACTTGAACCTACTCGTCATTTGAACGATGAATTGCTTCATTTTGATGTAATCGGACCTTGATATGCTACCAGAGGAGTCAACAAGATAAGCAATATCAATAGGTACGCTGCAAACAGGGGATGCTGTAAAAATAAACAATCATCATTAGTTATCATCATCTTAATCAATTACATTGTATTTAAAAGTAAATATAGGTTATAAAAGTGAGCTGAAAGGGACACATATTCTTTGAATTTGGAAAAATGTGTAATACAGTAAAAACCCGCATATAAGAACCAGTGAATTAAGAACCACTAGGCTATGAAAGATCCACTTTAGCCTAAAACATTAGACTGGTTCTTATATGAAAGGTTTCAAGTTCTACTTGGTCATTTGAAAAAATACAAGTAGAGTCTGAATATGACCAAATTTAAAATCAATGCAAGCAAAATGTTTTACAAATGTATTATCAGTTAGTTCTCAATGTTTATCATTCTGATGCTTCTACATAACAATTTATATGACATAAAAAAACACTATATAAGGGAAATTGTTTTTGCTTTGTAAATAAGAACCAGTTAAGAACCACCTTAGCGTAATTTCTCACTAAATACCAATTATATAAGAACCACTTTAGCCTAACCTCGAAAAATAGTGGTTCTTATATGAAGGTTTTTACTGTAGTCACTTTTATGTGGAGCACCATTAACATGCAAACACTCTTTTATAACGATTGTATTCTATCCATTAAACGAGGTAATGACTTACTCATGGCAATGTGTCGAGCCGCTTCAGATCCTTTAGGCTTTAAGCTTCTAGATTCAGGGTAATATAATAGACTCGTTGGCCTATCTACCGCATGACTTAGAGTAATAAGATCGAGCTTTGACCCAAATGCAATGATGTAAGAACGAATTCCAAGGTCATTAAACTTCTGAACAGCAAACTGTAATGGTTTTGCTGTAATGTCGTCATTTCCGCCAGTAAATGTTACCACAATCTTTGAAACACCAGGACGTGATTGGAGCATTAACTTGGACGCAGTTTCCATGGCAATGTCCATTCGCCTGGTGCCTTTCACTGGAGCAGCAGTGTCAACAAGGCTAAAAGTTGGATTAGATAAAAACAGCATTAAAATAGCCAGTTCTGTGTTCAAAGTATGCATAATATAAATGCAATTCAATCGTTTGAGATCAGATTAGTATATACTGCAAAATGAGGTTCAGTACCATTTCAGGGGCGGATCTAGGAGGTGTCCCTTCAGCGCCGCAATTACCCCTATTTTATTTGGGACATTTAGGGACCGGATACCCTTTACCACCTTAAGAGCCATCTATTTGCAATTGGGACCCCTGATAAATTTCTGGATCCTCCCCTGCATTTATACTATTGAAGATATAAAGCCGTCCGATTTCAAGCTGATTCATAATGAATAAACGTTCCACAGATATATATAGAGCCTATAGGAACTCAAAAGTATAAAGTTTAAAATTTAGTTTAAACAATGTCTATCTATCTAAAGCGTCTTTCCGTGTTTCCGTTGTTCGAATGTAATTCTCGGTGCGAATTTCATTAATTCAATTCACCTTGTTCTGTAGCAGTGAGTTGTGTTTTGCAAAGGTGAGCATTATCGATACTACCTACCTATTGAACCTTTCTAGAGAAACACCGAATGGTGCAACAATATTTGAAATATCTCCATAAGTGATAAAAGCAGCACGAGATTTTCTTGATTGAACATTAAGTAAATCAGCCATCAGCTTGACAATCAGTTTTTGCCGCATGAAGTCTAACTCACTGATATCATTTGAGGAATCAGCCATGAAGATAATGTCTGCACCAAAGTTGGGTGGAGCTCCTAGGAATATACATTAATATACATTAAATAAGTGGATTGAATTGTTATTAACAAGTAGCCTGTTTACCATGGTAAGGGGGGGGCTGACTTCTATATATGATAAGGCGGGGATGTTAGTCGGAAATGACAAAAATGGCCCTAATTATAAAATGAAAGTACCAGAGCATTGTCTAAGAGACAGTGTTATTCAATATTTTTTACCCTTGAAAGGTACCATATATTTCTTATTCGGGCTGTCATGATCTCATCTTGGGTAGGACATATTTACTGTCGGATACCCTAAAAACAGAAACAATTCAAAGAAGAGTGGTCATACCTGTTTGTTCCCCGATACGTCTTGCCGCTGAAGGTATCTCAATCGGTAACAGTTCGAATGATTCAATTCTAAAGATGTCTCGTGGGTTTTCAACTACAGACCGCAATTCGTTAGCTTTGTGCTCGTTGCCTATAGCCACTACATACGTTTTCGCTCCAAGACCTCTTAACGAGTTTGCAGCGGCACCAAGGGCATTTTGGGTAGCAGTTGGAGATGTTGGACCTGCTGTCAGAAGAACAACAATCTGAAAAAAAGATTAATAAGTGATAAGATGTAGCTTAGCTTCCTTAAAACTGATTTTACTTATAGTTGCTAGGACAGGGGCTTTCAAAATATGTATATTTTTCAAGTGTTCCTCTCAAGGCGCACTGTACCTCTTTTCGTCTTGCATAGGTCATTAAAGAATAGGGCTTCATATAGGACCACCCCGCCAAAATTCATTACGAACTCATTCTGATATTGTTATCATATGGCGCTGTTGATCATGTACATACTGAGAATGATATTCACACCTTTGGCACATTTGGTCTAGACTCATAGAGCATTGTTGCTGCGGTGGATAAAGCTGTATCGATCCGTCTCGGCCCGCCGGCCTTGCCAGCACCGTCCACTGCATATTCAAATTCCTTGATTGTTTTTGTTCCGTCAAAGTTCACAACGCGGAAAGCACGGCTACCATAGGTTACTAAAGCTGCCCGTGAATGACCAGGCCGAACGTTTAAGAACTTAGCAAGTGATTTGACAAACTGTTTTTCATTGAGGTATTCTCGGCTTTGCACAAGAGTCGATGAATCCATCAAGAAAATGATATCGCCGTCAAGATGGGAAACTTTGGATGCTGAAAAAAAAAAAATCATAGAATAAAGTCAAATTATTTAATAACTAATACGTTTTATTAGTATCTTTATTAGTCACCCAACCAGAACATTTTCAAATACAAGTAAAAGACGACTCGTTACATATTAACAACTTTACTTGTCTGTAATTATTTAAGTGTATGCTTATTCATTTTGCTGTATTTATAATGTATTTTTTCCAATGCAGTTCTAGTAAAGTATTCTTTAAACAGCAAGCAATAGTACTTAAAAAGAAATCAGAGCAATAAAATTACCTTCACAAGCAGTCCTAGCAAAACTCTGGACTTTATTTATCAGAGCATCAAAAGATTCCATCATAAACACAGCATCATCGTCTAACGTCATAAGCCTCAATTCCTTTCGCTGTGTATCCTGGCCGATACCAACTGCCACTATATTTACTCCAGCACGTTTTAAAGGTTCAGAAGCCCTAAAATCAAATAGAGCAAATATTGATCAAAACTAAGACCCACACTCACAACCATGTCCACTACATATTGATAGACTCATTAAAATGATCAACTATTAGCATATACGGTTTCATAACTCAGTTCATAATGAATTGCATCAGCACCCCTGAGTTCGTTGTTTTGAATCCCGTTGGTATAAAAGTCGAGTTAACATTGGATATTTAAGCAAATAACACTATAACACTAATACTCTATAGCCTTACCTATCTAGTGACACCGCGTCAGGAGTCTTGGTCTGTATTCCATCGGTCATAACTATAGCTATATGTAAAACATCACGACGGACAGTACCTTTTGGCCCAAAGAAATCTTCATATGCTAGACCGAGCGCTTTATCAATTCTAGTCTTTCCTTTCTGGTGGGGGAGGGCATCAACCGCGAAAGCAAAGCTATTGATATCCGGGTGATCATCGAAATCGATTTCCTTCTTTGCGTCATCGCTGTATAAAATGAGGCCAAGTCGAGTGTTGGTTGGTGATATATGAAAATTATTGGCTAATCGAGCAATGAATGACTTCACTTTCCTGTATTGAAGATAACAAGCATTTCATTAGAAGAAATTGATTTTTCTAAAAGCTCTGTTCAATTTTCATTATCAACGGAATCGATATCCTATAGTCGAAAAGGTAAGAGCGCTCGCGTTGGAAGGAGAGTAAAAACAGGAGAGATCAGAAGAAGAAATTAGGAGCTTCTGCCTATCATTCCGCTTATGGCATAATATCACATTTTTATTGGAATAATCAACTGCTGATGACTTCGATTCCGATTGAGACGAAAATGAAAACCAAGACTACTTATATGTAAACTTTCCTGTAGTCGCCGTTACGTATACTACCAGATGAATCGACAACGAAAGCGATATCCAGTGGGATTTTACACTTCTCTATCACTACAAGTAAAACAAAATATGAATTTATCAAGCATAACTGAGATATTATCAGGATGAACAAACAAAAGAAACACAAAGCAAAATGAAAAACAGACAGACAAGAACATATCAAATTTTAGTTGGCGTTAATTCTTTTTATAGTCAATTCGTGATCACAATAGAGCTTTAGTATAAGCTATTGTATTTTCTATCGAGATTTTCACATATTTGTGAGTTCCTTTGTATTTCAATAACAAATATGGATGATTATACTTTATATGGAAAAGACAATTTTTTTTAGAAGAAACATTTGTATGAAACCAGCAAACGAGCAAACAAACATATTAAAAAAACACGGTGCAACTTGAGAAGGAGCCACTAAACCAAGTCAACAAATCATTCCTACTTTGAATGTAGGTCAAAGAATCAAAAATTGCTAGCGAAGTTTCACAGATAAGGAAGCCTTTTGAAATAAGGCTAAATTCAGGATACATACTTGTCGCTTTTGCCATTTGTCTTGCAATTGAACTTGACAGCAATGGTAGTGTATCAAACGACTTCACAGGAATTACATTTCTGGGGTTCTCCACCATGGGCAACAGTTGTTTAGTTGCAGGAGGATTATTAACATTAATTACGTAGATAGTTGAGCCAATGTCATGCAAAGACTTTGAGGCCTCGGCCAGATCACGTCCACCATTAGCCAATGGCTGGTTACCTCCAGTTATCAAAACAAACAGTTTTGGTATACCGGCCCGAGATGCATTGTTAAACATTTTTGTTGCTTCTTGTAGCACTTTGTCAATGCGTCGTCGTTCACCTTTAAATAGGATAATAATAACCATTTTTTAAAAAGCATGTATTAATCTTGAGCAGCATCATTTTTGTAAACCGCAAGGCTGATGTGTGTTATAAAGCGTTACGTACATAAAGGCTGAGACTTTAAAAGATGCGCTATATATGTAAGGACGCGACATATAAGATGGATATTGATGTAATAAATTGTAATGCTGAAAAAATATTGTATAATTAATAAATTTACAGGATTGTGTTTTTTTTTTCGCGTCTATTCAAACAATGATTGAAAACAAGCGCTGTAAATAGGTATATAAGACCATGCACGTGAGGAGATCAGACTATCTGAATGTCTAAGAATTAATATGGAGATTTAGTAAAGATTAACTAAAGAAATAAATGCTCCATATATTACATAAAATAATTAGAAGTAAATAATTTATCAACAATACACTTTGGCCGCTTTCAATGTAATATTAAACGTTCAACACCACAAATTGTTCTTCTTGCTTTATTATTTATTTATTCATCTTATTTATAAAAGTCCATACCTTGCTGTTTTGCCTCATCCACTTTGCTATCAAACTGAGACTGAGAGCCGTAACCATCAAACATAAAGACCTTATTTGGAGTGTTGCCATAGGATACCAAAGCACCACGTGATTTTCCGGGTTTGATGCTCAATGCACGAGCGACTTTTTTGACAAAGGATTTTTGATTATCAAAGTCACTTTTCTTGATGGGTGTAGATGAGTCAATAGCAAAAATAACATCTACGTCAGCTTTTGTTGGTAATTGTGGTTCTTTAAGAAGGATACAACAATATTGAATGAGTAAATAAAATACGTCTGCTTCGAGTTATTTGTTTGTGGAGCTTTAGCCTCTTTAGTACAGCCCCTTGCATGGCAAGAAATGCCAAACTCAACAACAATAGAATAACAAGGGTTTTATCTCTATTCTCTGATTAATTTTAAAAAGGTGCGTACATCGAAATCACGTTCGTTGCATAGATTGTTGGATAAAAAACCTACCGTTACACGTTGTACTTGCAAACGCCCCGACCTTTCCCAGTAAGTCATCAAAGGACGGCGCCATGATAACGTCATTATCTTTCTCTACCAGTTGTCTAAGTTCTTCCTTGCTAGCATAGGCACCTATACCAACAGTGAATATATAGACACCTTCACTTCTCAATTTTAAAGCACCCTTGTCTAGGGGTATGTAGTCTGGGTCAAGGGTTTGCTTTCCATCTGTAAGAAGAACAACGATTCTGTGTACTCCAAGACGTGCTGAGCCACCAGGGCCAAACAGTCTATCATATGCCAGTTGTAAAGCTCGGTCTATTCGAGTTCTCCCTTTTTGATGGAATAGAGTATCTACTTGCTTCTTGAAGTCACTGAAGTTTCCATACCCGCTAAAATCAATCTCTACACTAGCGTAGTCACTGTATAAAATGACTGCAACACGAGAGCCCGATGGTGATAGGCCAAACGTACTGGCTAAAGTCGATACGAAGGCTTTGATTTTTGTATAGTTAGATGGACCTATACTTGCAGATGAATCGACCAGAAAAGCCAGGTCTACAGGTACAGTACAGGTTGGGGTATCTAAAAAAGCAATTGATTTTGAATAATTTTAATTTCTTACAACCATTTGAAAATGATGTTTCCCGCCAAACTAAAGTCTCGATTGGGAATTGATCAAAAGGCTACCACAAAAAGCGAACAAACTGTTTAGACAGACTTACAAGTGGGCGGGGTTTTTGCTTCAATGTTTGGTTGTTTGGTTGTTCGTTTGTTTATTTGTTTGTTTGTTTGTTGATTGGTTGATTGGTTGGGGGTAATGGTTGATTGGTGGGGTGGTTGATTGGTTGGTTGATTGATTGGTTGGCTAACTAACTGTTTTTTCTATTATCTTGCTTTGTGACAGAGTAAATTCAACTTACCAGAAGAAATCTTTCTGCCAACACTAGGAGCGTTCTCTACGAGATGGCTAAATGATGGAATACCAAAGAACGAGCCAGGATTCCTAGAAGACTTGAACTTGCTGAATTGCTGCTCAGGACCAATACCTATTAAATGTATAACCAAATTAATTGTTGAATAACTCTTATTGTTTTAAAACCCGTTTAGACTGGAAACAAGAATCAGCTGTAATTGTTTTTTTTTCTGTTTTCAATTGCTAAAAATGATGCACACGCACCGTATAACCTAATGTGCTGGAATGTGCACTTTGAATAGCGGTCAGAACATATGACTGATCGTAACGTGCATTAAGAGGATGACATATAAGCACTATCTAAGCACCACATTAGTACTTATGAATAACAGCAGTAGCAGGTTATCACACTTTCTTGCATCACAAGTGCTGAATTACGAGGGGTGCAGCACAACTTAAACGAGTAAGAGCTTGTATATACAAGGCTTCTCTTCTTACCTATTACATACGTATGACCTCCGACATTTGATACACCAGCGATAGCATTAGCTAACCCAGGCGTCCGTGGGTCTTGTTTCCCAGCAAGTAGCAACACTACAATTTTCGGTACTTTTGGACGACCATCTGATATAAGCTGGGCAGCTGTATCTAGTGCTTTATCGGCCCTTCTTACTCCACCTACAGGCCGTAAGCTATTTATTGCTGAGTAAAATTCAGCTGATGTAACGTAGCTTTCAAACCTTAAACCAACATCAGCTGTATTTCCATATGGAACTAACGAAGCACGCGAGTAGCCAGGTCGAATGTTTAAATGTCTACTTAGTTCCTTGATGAATGCTTGCTCGCGGGAAAACTGAGATGGAGTGACGTCACCTGAACTATCAACCAAAAATATTATATCTGCAACAAAACTTGGTGAGGCACCTTGAAGAAAAAAAACACAATTAGTTCCATTTGTAAATAATAATACTCCCACAGAATGATGATGAAGTTTGATCTTCTGGGTTTAAATAGCCTTGAAAAATGCCGCTAGTTTAACCTCAAAATAATCAGAAACGTTAAAGTTTCATCGATTTGAGGATCAAGTAAAGCTGGAATATAATGACATCCAGATACAATTATAATGAGTCCAATAATGATCACACTTACCAGATCTAGATATTGCTTGAGCTATTGGCAGCACTTGATAGCTGTCAAAACTGGGTACAGACAAGATTTCTGAAGGCTTCGACACAATTTGGAGTAGTTCGGGCTTGGAAGGTTTGTCACCAATAGCAACAACAAAAATCTTTGCACCAATTTGCTTTAATAAGTTAGTCCCATTATCAAACGGTTGCTTGTCCGATGGCTGAGCCTATATAGATACACAAAATAGTTTGAGATACATGCTCAAGTTTTGTAAAAACTGTATAGTGGTAAGAAAAGGACATTTCAAAAAGTAAGTAGTATATGTTAAAGTGCTTATGGCGCTTCTGACAATAATGTCAGGATTAATCCTACAAGATGTTACTTTCAGCTGTTAAATAACCAAAAAAGTCACAGTCATTAGCAAATTGGATGGAAAAACCAAGTGTTGTTTGGTCATCAAACAGCTGAAACCATGTAGAATCAATACTGGGATGTTGTCAGAATCGCTATATGCATTTTAGATTAATAGCTAAAACAGACACTCCCTTTCCCCCAAAAAGGATATGGGAGTTTCTTATTAGTGGCATTGGTGTTGTATATCTAGATCTGCTTAAGTTAAATCTATCTGTTTAAGTTAAAACTGTTTACAATTACACAAATATTGAGCTTATTAAATGTTTATTATACAATATTTTCAAATATCAAAAATACATTATAATTTGTTCGCCTGATGACACGTAATAAAATTCCACAATAAGCGTTTTTAAAAGAACAATAGTTTACCTGATTCCCATTGGTCAGTAAGACGACAAGTTTCGGTGAAGTAGGTCTTCCACCAGCAAGAACCGATGCTGCACGTTCCAGTGCCCTGTCTATTCGCCTTTTCCCTCCAATCCATGCAGATTTGTCAATAGCTTGTTCGAAGGCAGAGGGGGTGTGGTATTGGTCAAATGAAATAACAAGTTGGGGAAATGACCCATATGTTACTGCAGCACCTCTTGACTTTCCTTGAAACAATAGTATACCACCATGATTATAAATGCATGAATTATTATCATTACGTCATCATTCAGTTATCATTATTATAAACTATTGTTAACGTCATAATCGTTATTTCATCGATAACATTGTCATTATCGTTACTGATACCTTCTACGTTCTTCGGGTTATCATATAGTTTATTACTACGCCATTGTAATGATTGATATCAATGTAGAAATTATCATGTAATCTTCATCATTTTTATTGTAATCTATTGTTATCTATTGTTATCTATATATTGTTATTCTTTATCAATATATCCTTGTCATTATCGTTATCAAATTAACATGTGTATCATCTAATTTGTCTTCATTGACTATAGTTATAATATTCATTTTTATCTTTATTAATATTAAGGTGATCGATCACTTATCGCTAACGTCGTTATCGTCATCGCAATTTCAATCGATTATGATATTGTTATTACTATCGTTATTGTCCTAGTTAATTACAGTATGTTGCCCAGTTTCGTGACAGTACCAATATCATGACTCAAACAAATAAAACTCATTTTTATCGACGGCTATTTGATATTTCAAAAAAAAAAGACTACAGAGAAAACACTGAACATTTAGCTTCCGTATGCAAGTTTTAACGGGCTTTACATGCACGGATTCTTCAAAGAAAAGCAATTGTTGACAGAGTAGTGAAGGTTTCCTGGCTAAAATGTATGAATTTTACTGCGCAGTAAACTGATCTTGGCTCGAAAAAGCAAGATTTATTATGACGATAGCTAGAGAGTGTAACTTCATTCTACGACCCTCGAATGTTCAGCAAAAATATTAGATGCATAATGTTTACTCCGATTAAGATAAGGTACCCAGTTTCGGTATTGGCTTTATGTCATGGCTGGAAATTGTTTAAAAACACACATGTTATGAATTGTGTTCGTTTAGTGAATCAAGTTTTGCTTTTGCTATGGAACAGTACGGCAGATCGTTTCTATGCAAATTAAGTTGATAAGTAGCGGGACTTCGAAACCTTTCAAGTAGTCTCATATTCCAAAATTCCTAAAAAATTAAATAAGGAACAATCCAAATGTTAGCTCAAAATAAGGTAAGAAAATATGCTTTTGATTTGTTTTATCGAATTTTGTTGTGAATTACTTTGAAAACAATGAATTTTTACAACGAAACTACGCACCCAAGTTGCCGTCAAAATATTCCTTTTATTTTATCAAATTAAAAGATTCGAAGAAAATATCTACATCATTATTTTACCTGATAAATTTGCCTTTGTATGACAAAATTTCATAGAGTTATTTTTCTCCGTAGAGAAGATAAAGTATTTACAAACTGAAGTGTCACGAAACTGTACAACATACTGTACTGTTATTACTACCAACATTATTCGTTATCACGTTATTATTTTGTTATCACTATCATTATTATTATCGTTATCGTTATCATTATCATAATCATTGTCAAAGTTACGCATCGTCATTGTTATTATTACCGGGACCAACGTTCAGTAATCTGGCCAAATGTTTCACCAGTTCTTTCTCTCCTGCGAAGGTGTCCTTTGTGACTTCTTGTGAGGAATCCATTAGAAAGACAATATCAGCATCTAAATTTATTGGCCTCTGAGGAGCTGATAAATAAAATTCAAATCAAATTTCAGATAAGATATGAAGAATGAATGATAATGTATATAGGATAATTTTGGTTAATGTTTAGTACATATTAGTAAAGTGCCAGAGTTTGTTACATCTTTAGTGGTTCTTTCACATGTCCAACGACAGTGATTTTTGTGTGGAATACAGAGCATACACGGATTTACCGTCTGTATATTCATAAAAATTGAAAGTAGATAGTCTGAGACGTTTGCAGAATTTTAAAAGTACATTCTAAGTCTTCTAAGTAATTTGCTGTTTGCATAAAACGGACGAAAGTTTGAAATGACTATATGAGTGGATAACAAATGAAAGCCTCAGTTGGAATGGGGCAACACTTTGGAAAATATTTTTCTCAAATCTATCAGTGTACTTGGGGTGTTACAATGTTCAACGTACCACCAGAGACAAATAAAGCCGATACCTTTTTTAAAACGTAAAAGGTAATTACTGGCGCATTCTCCTTGACAAATCTCTGGTATGCTTTAGAAGTCATTTTGAAATTTCCCACGTGAACCATCACCACTCTTTTATATATGAGAGTAGTTGCCTACTAAATGGCAAAAAATAATGACATATTTTGCAAAAGTTATCAAACCCCACCTTTGCAAGCTTTAGTAGAAAACGTAGAAACTTTACTCAATAGTTCATCAAACGATGTAGTAATATATACATCTTCATCTCTCTCCGTCATGAGTCGTAGCTCTGCCCTGTCGACTTTGTGTCCGATTCCTACTGCTGTTACATATACATTTGCTCTTCTCAGCGGCTCTGAGGCCAAGTTCAATTCAACTGCATCTGGGTCAGGTGTTTGACGTCCATCAGTAAGAACAAAAGCAATGCGTTGAACGTTCTTTCGCGCGCTTCCTTGTTTACTAAAAAACTCTTCGTACGTCAACTTGAGTGCCTTGTCAATCCGTGTTTGACCTCGCTGTTGTACAAGAGCTTCAATAGCCTTAGAAAAGTCCTCTGTATTTGTGTACGTGTTGAAATCGAATTCTTTGACTGCATTGGTACTATACTGAATGACTGCAGCCCGAGAACCAGTAGAGGAAAGTCTTAATTTCTTTGCCATAGCAGAAATGAAAGCTTTCATCGTTTTGTAGTCATTTGGACCAATACTCCCCGAAGAGTCCACTAAAAATACGACATCAGCTGCAGTCTTGCACAGCTCGGTTTCTAAATTACACAAGATTTCGTTATTAGACAAATATAAAGAACATATATATGTATTAAATTTAACGTGAGTTTTGGAGAAAGCTCCCTGGCTCTATGGTGGGTAATTTACAGATTTTTCAAAAACTTTGAGATCTGATACAGCAAAGCGCAGTGCAAGATCGAAATGTTGTGAAGTCTATGTGAGCTGGTATTAAATAGCAAAGTAAAGCCGACTTTCGAGAACTGCTAATTTGTTACATATAAAAGGAATATAAATGAGGCTCCATGCATAACACAATAGATTATCACGAATGACTGAGCATTGTGCACGCCGGAGCCCCCTTTTGAACTCTTTTTATAGGTGGCAAATCAAGCATATCTCGAAAGTTAATTAATAGTTATTTTGTTATGAGAACCTTGCAATAAGGTGTGTTCTAAAACATAATTTAAAACCAAATACCGCAATCAATAATTACCAGATGCGATGTGTCTTGATAAAGGTGGGGTCAGAGGTCGTAAATCAGCAAACGATCTTGCAACTGTGAGATCTCTTGACTTCTCGACTGCCGGTAGCAAGTTTCTGGGATCCGCGGAATCAAGAGCTATAATAAACGTTCTCACTCCAAGATCTTTCAATGGTTGAACGGCGTTGGCAACACTCGCGGCTCCAGGACCTTTCAAATTAATAGTTTATAAAAACATTCGGTAATGCAGATTTTTATCATGTTTAATTATTCTATAGAAAAAATATTCAATTTATTAATATATTTTCCTTTCAGAATAAATATTAGCCTCCTGCACAGCCGCTCTTAGTGTCGGGTATAACGCCCTCCCCAGGGTCGAGCTATGAGACAAAAGTAGGTTAACTGTGATTGGTCAGACAATATAATGGGAAAGGAATGTAGTACAGCATGTAGAGATTTTGTCTGCGCATGCGTTTGTTTTGATGCTAAAATTCCTTTTCACGTCGAATGAAAGAATTTTATGCTGACATGGAACATTTGGTTTGCAGTCTCATCTTTCACAATTATGTTCATGAACCGAATTACTGAGGCATAAAATGTTGACTGTCTACTAGTGCGCTGTAGTTAATTATTTCAATCGAACAAACTCCGGATTGCAAAATATCACATGTCAAAGTCCGACCAAAGTGAAAAGAAAGACTAGAACTGCGTACTTTCAAATAGCATGTTGGACGATAAACCAATGTGCAGGTCAAAACTTTTCGTAGAAGTTATAACCAACACGCTACTTTGTGCATTGCATTATATTAGGAGATATTAGACGCCTTAGATCGTCAAGTAAACCGGCGTGTTGATGTCAATATCAGCAATATTGAGTGCGAACTTCTCGCAATTCATCATAGAATTTGTATAACTTAAACATCGTGCCCCAAAAAAACGTTTAAAGAAATTGACATTTCCATGTTTACTTTTCGCAAAACTGAGCTATTTTTGTAGAAACTCGTTGTCCCTGGATATGATTTCAAGCAGTGTTTACAACATGGTTTAGGCCCTGTTTCACTGTGATAAATTTGACGAACTTTAACAACCTGTATTTTATAATCTAAAATATTTATCTAGAATGTAATTATATATTTAGATTTTATGAGAGCCATTAAGGTTTTTGCCAATAAAGCCAACTTTAATTCTTAATTCAAGAATAAAAAATAGTTCGCTAAAATTTGAATGTTGTTTTGAGCGAAAATATGCATAAAACCACGTACACAAAATCGCTTTGGATCACATTGCGGGACCAAAAGTTACTACCTAAAAAGCTTAGTTTTGCAAAATATAAACATGTAAAAAGCTATTTCTGAAGTAAATTTGCTGGGGCACGATGTTTAAGATATAAAAATTCTAAGATGAATTCTAAGGATTTCGCACGCACTCGAGGTAACCAAGGCAGTTTTATTGACGATCGAGGGCGTCTAATATCTCCCAATATGATTAAATACAAACAGTATCGTGTTGGTAATGACTTATACTGTTATGTTTACCTAATAGATTAAATTCGCACCCAAACTTGTATTCGAAAGTTCGAAGTTCTGGTCCTTTTATCCACTTTTGTCAGACTTTAACGTGTGATATTTTTCCATCGGGAGTTTGTTCGATTGAAATAATTAACATGTACAGCGCACTAGTAGACGGTCAACATTTGATATCTCAGTAATTGGGTTCTTGAACATCAATAGTTCATCAAACGATGTAGTAATATATACATCTTCATCTCTCTCCGTCATGAGTCGTAGCTCTGCCCTGTCGACTTTGTGTCCGATTCCTACTGCTGTTACATATACATTTGCTCTTCTCAGCGGCTCTGAGGCCAAGTTCAATTCAACTGCATCTGGATGAGATTGCAAACTAAATGTTCCATGTCAGCATAAAATTCTTTCATTCGACGTGAAAAGGAATTTTAGCATCAAAACAAACGCATGCGCTGATATGCAAAATCTCTACATGCTATGTAGTACTCCTTGAGCAGACGTTTGTGAGGAGGAAGAGTATCCGACACTAAAAACGTCTGCGCAGGAGACTAAATAAATATAAGCGAAATACATTTACGACGTAACTTTGCTGTCATTATTTTGGTGTTTCCCATGAATTTGTACAGTGGTGTGTAGTGTATAAAATCAATATTGTTAGTATTCTTCATACCTTGTCTTCCAGCAGTTAGAAGGATAACAATTTTATTGGCATCCCTACGTGCTTGCTGGATAAGACGGGCTGCTTCATTCAATGCCTTATCCACCCTTCGTGTTCCTCCCAGAAACGAAGCATCGTCCACATTCTTCTCAAACATTTCCACAGATCCATAATCATTAAAAGAAAACACTACTTTTGGAGTGTTAGAATAAGTGACCAGCGCCGCCCGTGAACTTCCTGGTTGGACGTTTAGAAGCTGTGACATATGTTTAATGAATGATTTTTGAGAAAGAAACTCTTGGCGACTGACTCCAGTTGATGCGTCAGCAAGGAAAATGACATCAGTGGTAAACCATGGAGGCGAACCTGAGATTATAATTAGACATAATGATAAGCAGCATATATACAATACAAGACCAAATTATTAACAGGTGCATATATAGCAAATAGGACATTTTCTTGTTGCACATGCAATAGCTACTAAGGGTATTTTTTTTATTTTTGGTAATATGGGCTTACCACGTTATTTTATGATTTCAAGAAGGCTTCAAGAAAAATTGTTTAACAATCTGCAGATGGTTTTCTGCTTTTTTCGTTAATGCACCCTTGACTTCATAAAATGAACCGCGAAGTTTGAACATACAAATATACGCAATATTGCACGAGTGTAGCGAGTCATGGTGTATATCTATCTGTCTTCATAATGATCACATTAAATCAACCAATCAGCGTGAATTCACACAGGAGCAAAATGTAGGATGTTAAATTTATAGTTTATAGACGACTTTCATAAATGGCCGCCACTAATTATCATAATTTTTAAAATTGATGTTTTAAGAAAATGAAAGCTTTCATATGATAGACATTCACCATAACAATTAAATTTGCAAGAAGAATTAAGAGTTGAAAAATCAGAAAAACATCAAAACGAGGCATGAAAGGCCTCAGCAGAAAATTACATACAAATCTCGACATTTTTCATTGAGCATAACGTCGTTAAGATTTTAGCCAGAGCAAAAAAACCTTCCAAACATGCCTATTTCAGGTGGTTCTTTCATATGACAGTGCTAAAATATTAAAATATCTGTCTACTTGAAAAATTATTTTCCGGTACATATTATGGTATTTATGAAAGTGGTCTATGATACCTGAGCTGCTGATGATCTTTATTCCGATCTCTGAACCTCTTGATTCCAGTCTGTCAAAACTTGTTACTTCATACATATCACGAGGTGAGTGTGCAAGTGGTCGAAGGTCTTTTTTCATTGCTTCTTGCCCGACTGCCATGACAAATATTCTAGCTCCAAGATCACGAATAACCTTTGCAGTTGAATTCAAAATGCCACCATTCGGAAAAGCGTTACGCCCACCAGCGACTAAAATACCAATTCTAGGAATATTAGGTCTTGCTTTCCGTAGCTCAGTCGCTGCTTCATCTATGGCTAAATCTATCCTCCTTGACCCTCCTTGTGGTTTGATGGAATTTATTGCTGCTATGAGTTCCTCCGTAGTTTTATAGCTACCGAATGGTATAGTACCAATTGTGGAGCCATAGTTGATCAATGCTGCCCTAGACTGCCCATCAAAAACATTCATTGATTTGGCAACAGATTTAACGAATTCTTTTTGATTCAGGAAATCAGTATAAGAGACGGTTCTAGAGGAATCTACCATGAATACAACATCGGCTTTGAAGTTTTCTGGCTTAGGAGAGCCTGTTTGGAAATAAAAGGCACATTTGTAAATGAATCATAGCACTGTCTCCATTAACGAGGTCACAAGGGAACAACACATGTTAAAAAAATTATTCTTATTATTATATAGATATCAATGAAATACCATGATTTATCCTGTGTACATTCTACACAGTGAAGATATCATATCTTTCACATGTGAAGATATCACAGTTGCCATGACTACTTTCTTATCAACCAATCACACATAAGGCCTTCGAGCGCGGTTTCTTTTCAAAACCTGTTCCCGAGTTTGATAATAATATCTTAACAAAACAAAAAATAGAAACAGAGAGTATAGATAATAAGCAAGAGGCAGGAAGGAAAAAAAACGAGATTTATTTGAGAAACAACTGCTCGGAATAAGCTCAGCACAAGCTTTGCAGAACACAGTTTGGCTAAACAACATGATTCACTTTGGTTTACGTGGAAGCAAAGAGAATTATGCTGGGGAGATGTCGTTTTAAAGACAGACAGCAAAGGAATGGAATATCTTGAGTTATCTTAACGGCAAACAAAAATTAACTGGAGAAAATCCACGGAAACAATTCAGGTCAAACCGAAAATGTACGCCAACAAAGCTGCCGTTTCTGTTGAACGAACAAGACGACAAACTATGTTAGAACCCGAGTCGTGCTTCTATTTGGCTGTAAATTACTTTAAATCACAAGCTGAGTTATTAGCAAAGGATTCCAAATGGTTTAAATTCTCAACCGATGGGAGTAAACAAGTTAAACAGTCTTATGAAGGAAATTACACAAACGGCGGGAATCCCGACCAAAACAAATCACGGCGGAAGAAAATAAATCATGGGATTTCATTGATATCTATATAATAAACAAACAATTCGCTGCGCTCACTCATGAGATATCAATTAAACACTCGAAGATAAAATTCGTATCTCCCCGCGCCCATGTAATATCTTCTATTCAGTAATATGCCTCATTTGTATAGTGCTATTACAAAGCTCATAGCGCTTTACAGTTCTTAATATGTGGAGGACTGAGTGTGGTTACGCTGCAAAAACGGCTGAGTAGATACAACTCAGTATATTGAGTTGATCATGCATTCAGAATGACACTTTATAGTGAGTAAACCAAACTCATTATTAAGAATGAACATAAATAAATGTGGATGTGCCATTGAGTACAATAATGTACTCAGTGTCATCCTGAATGCATGATTAACTCAATACACTGAGTTGTATCTACTTAGCCGTTTTTGCAGTGTAGTGAATGCCTCCGATGCCTTAATAAAGAACAGAGAAATAGATAATCAATTGTTTTAAAATGTAATTTGTGACAATCGAGATTGACATAAATTAATATTTTGCCGGCACGGAGTCTAGTTAGTCCGTGCGTGTAGAGCGTCCAGTCCCTTGTGTAATAGAGTGTATAAATAGGGTGTTGGCCGTAGTGATAGTCATTCTACGGTCAGCCTCGCGCTGTGTACTTATTTAGCTTAAGTTTTCACTCTAATTTATATATAGCAGATGCTTAAATTTTCGATGGAAGACATGTATTGTTGTTATTTCACCATGTAAACCTTAAAGTGCACCTAATGCCCTTCATGATATTTTGCAAATCTGTTGTACATGAGGTGTATAATAAGTGTACTTAATATTTCTTGATTTCGACCTCTCCTTTTTGAGATATGAACATTTGAAATCTGAAAATGCAAATGAGGTGACGTCATTCCAGGCCTCATTAAATATACAAAAGTTCTCTGGAAATAATTATAGCAATTTTTTTTCAATTTTTCTCTCTCTATAGATAAAATTAGCACGAAACATATATATATAGCAAATTAATAGAAAAGAGCACCTCTCCTCCTACATCGGTAAAACGGTGGGAAAAGGTTCTACAAATTAGTATTAATTGGAATGAAATATTCACTCACATTCACAGGATAACAATTGATGTTAAATTAAGGTGGTTTCACTACCGATTCTTAATGAACATTTTGTATGTAAATAAGCATCTGTTTAAGTTGAAAATTATAGACTCTCCACTATGTTCATATTGTAACATAGAAATAGAAACGATAGAACATTTATTTGTATATTGTAATATCTCCTCTAGATTGTATGAGGATATAACTATCTGGATAAAAGAATATGGGATTGATTTCCCAAAATTAGAACTTCCATTACTATTATTAGGCTAAAATCAGAACGAAAATGAAATATTGGTTGACTTCCTCCTTTTGTTGTATAAAGTATATGTCTACAATAACAGGGGTAAACTCAATAATTTAACAATTCACGGCTTCAAAGCTTATGTCAAGCTAAATGAACGTATAGAATACGAAATAGCAAAGAAATGTAATCGCCTCCCTACACATTTTGATAAATTTAAAGTCTTTGTAAACAGTTAAATAGTTTATATTAGTTATTAGTGTATATTTATTCTGTAATTTTAAGGAACGTTTACTACCAAATAAAGGCATTAAAAAAAAAAAAAAGTGTACTTAATATTTCTTGATTTCGACCTCTCCTTTTTGAGATATGAACAAATGCAAATGAGGTGACGTCATTCCAGGCCTCATTAAATATACAAAATTTCTCTGGAAATAATTATAGCAATTTTTTAAAGCTCAGTATCTGTATTACTAATATTCACACTACCATTAACATTTTTACTACTTTACAAAAACAAGCTTGCTGTCAGCTTTGAAACAAAACTTTGACAAATTCCTGGAATGACGTCACCTCATTTGCATTTTTAGATTTCAATTGTTTATATCTCAAAAAGGAGAGGTCGAAATCAAGAAATATTAAGTACACTTATTATACACCTCATGTACAACAGATTTGCAAAATATCATGAAGGGCATTAGGTGCACTTTAAAACCCCAAAAGTATGCATTATAGCAATTGTAGGGGGCTCATCGTTGCTATTTTTCCACAAAGTGGTTTTGGGTTTTCGTCACTGGCTATAATGTTTAGATTTTGTTATGATAGATATTATCTTTGAATTCTTCAATAAAATAAGTTATCGTGGGCCGGCCAGGCTGACCAACCAGCCCATGCGTCAAGTGTTCTGTGGTATTATTAACTATATATAAGAGCGTATTCGTATAACCCACTTTTAAAATGCAAATGAGAATATGTGTGAAATAATATGCTAATTAGGTGTGCGTGTTATAAAATGATTCAGTGAGTTGCGCTCTCGGCTTCAAATAATAAAAATAAAACATGATTTACAACGAAGACGTTTTTCTAGATTTACTCGAAACCACTTTAATCAATGTTTTTCACAGTGGTATGTAGCTCAAAGAAAAAAATTAAAGCAAATAGCTACACGCACACCTCATTAACATGTTATTTCACACATATTCTCATTTGCATTTTAAAAGTGGGTTATACGAATACGCTCTATAGAGGAGACAAAATATTTGCACTTTTTACATAACTATTATAGCTTAAAAAAAATAAAATAATACTTTTTTTCTTTTCAAACCGTCCTTCCACAGATCAATGTTGCTTGGCCTAAACGTTTTCACAAACTTTCCGTTAATCCCACGGCATGGTATTTTGAAATTGATAAGTTGCTTTTAAGTGATTTCAATGAAATAAATAGTGATATATAAATTGATCTAACAATCTCCCAAAAACTGATGTCGATAATTATATATTATACTAACATATCTAGAGTAATATAAGTAAAATATTTACCTCTGACTATATGTTGGACCAAACTATTAGCAGAATGCCTCAGCTTTTCAAACAAGGGAACAATTACCATATCTTGTTGGTTTTGAACGACTGACCGTACAACACTGTAGTCCACGTTAGGTCCAACAGCAGCAACGAAGATGTTAGCACCTGTATTACGAGCTTTCTCGGCGAGGTCGTTTAGAGGGCGGCTACCAATGTCCTGTTTACCACCACCGACGAACAATATAACTTTAGGGACATTATTACGGGCACCTTTCATTACATCTGACACGATTTGAAATGCATTGTCTGCTCTTCTTCCACCACCGACTGGTCGAGCGTCATCAATTTGTTTTTTAAATACTTCATATGACTGGAATCTGTCAAAAGTAGAGACGATCATTGGTTTGTTTCCATAGTTAACCACTGCCGCTCGAGATCTGCCTGTTTCTGTGTTGAGAAGATTTGCCATGTATTTTATAAACTCTTTCTGAAGATTGAAATCACGCGCTGTAATGTCTTTAGAAGAGTCGATTATAAAGAGAATATCTGCTTCAAAGTCTTTAGGGGCACCTGAAAAGATAACAAACATTACACACAGAGTCTGTTTTTTTTTCCGTGATAGGCAAGACACACAATTTAAAGCTTGCAAAATCCAGAAGAAATCTATATTATCTCACTGATTATTATTTCAACAACATTTTACGGCAGATCTTAGTTTAAGAACGCTAAGAATTCCACACGTGGAAAAAAAGAAAATCACTTCTTAGAATTACCCATCGCCAACTATTCCGACTTCCGCCAGTCATCGAGGCCAGCGGATACCATGTGTAAAATAAAAAGTAAACACCGATTCGGGAATCCAAGATAGAATCAAAATCGATTGTACAAAACTAAGTTAAATACGAGTCTTTAAGTCAATTTAACACCAAAGGATGTTGAAGCAACTATCAAACCGTAATTCTTAAACATTTGTAGAGTTCAATGTTATAAAATTGGTAATTTACAAGCGAAATAACAACGACATGTCGACGATCTGAGAAAAGCCAAAGGGAGCCCAAGCTCGCTCAGGCCCGCACTCGGTGAAACCCAACTTTCTTGCTACGGTTTGCCTTTTCTTTAACAGCTATCCCATTAAACTCAATTGTAAATAAGAGCTGGGAAAACTACAATCATTGTCAAAAGTAGTTGGCACGATTTTAGTATTTTATCTCATAGTGACTACTTCATTTATTTTCAGTATAAAAAATGTCCCCCCCCCCCCCCCCCCCTTCCCCCCACATCAATGTTGGTGTGAAATGATAGCGCATTGACAGGTCAACCACACAAGCACCAAACAATGACTCCCTCCTCAACATTGCGAAGGGGGTGCGGGGAGAAGTAGAATTTCAGCAGTGCTAAAATTACTTTATCACATTCGTGCCAACACTTTTGTCAATGATTGTAGCTTCATTTTGGTATCAAACATGTCTTAGTTTGAGAAGAATTTCCAAAGTTATCGAATCACAATGTACCTCTACTTGAACGAAGGACTGCAAGGGGTCACGTTTTAACCTCGCAAAGCCATTCACACCATTTGTATATGTGTAAATTCAAAATTTATACCCCAAATAATTAGTCTAACTTCTCATGTGGGACACTTCTCTATATAATCGCACATAAAAGTTATCACCAACAGTGAGTGCATACTTATTATTAATAGCGTAAAAAATTGTGTATCTTTTCTAATTTTAAGTTTTTAAGCAAAATTATTTATATGCGAGAGGTCACTAAATCAGATATTCCTTCGCGCATGCTCAGAATGAATTGAGGAGTCTAACAATTCAAGAAAAGACACGTAAAAATAACAAAAACAAACATACTGCATTGTAAATAATTTTTTATGATTTGTTTACGTTGAATTTTAAAACATGCATCCCGACACGACTTAAAAACGGCTGAGTCGTTTAAAGCACGAGGTAATGCACCACAGGAAGCGCAAATAACACAGGAAGCCCAAATACCACAGGAAGCCCAATCAATTCGCCATCTTGGATTTGAAACCAAATTTATTTGGATTTCTCGTACTTCTACATCAATTTACTCTTCCAAATCAGCGTTGGCTTAGGGTATATTTGTTTGCTCAAGACATTATACAATTGCTAGCTGTTATTTTCTAACGTTTTTACGGAAAGAGTTTTTCGAAAACATATCAATATCAGACCGTTTATTATACTCGAGCCAACTCGATCCTCGAATTCTCAGAAAGCAGATTGATCAGCGAAGTAGATAAAAACAATGACATGAAAGCTGGATTATTCCAATACAAACTGCAACCAAAGCAAAGAAACAAGTAACTATTATAATTATATGTTTTTTGATAAATATCAATATTTTCAAAACATAATTCATCTTTTTAATAGTTAATCTACATGTGCAATAGCTTTTTCCTAAAATCGCATTAGATCGCCTATTAAATATTACGGCGATTTTAGGGCCCCGATTAGGCCTTACAATTAAGATTGATACATATCATATTGTTATTTAATAATATCTTACGTTTATTATAGAAAGTTCAGAATTACATCAATTTCAAATCTATTATAAATAAAGTTTTATTTGTTTGTAATCAATGCCTTGTCTTTGCTAACATTAATTCATTATTTTCATATAATATTCTGAGATTTTTTAAATATATCCTACAAAGTCAACATTAAAAGTGGTCTTAACACTAAGCGCTTTCAAAATGTTCTAACAATGATTCACGAGTTGGCCAAAGGTGGCCTTTGTTTTTGCAATTTTACAATCTGAATATTTCTGAGTACAGAGCATGTATGGAAAGAAAAGTGAACTATCGAAAGTAAAGGTTTTTATTCAATTAATAAAGATATGTTTGGTAAAAATCAAATGCTTTAATGTCATTTATAATATAGTTTGATCATAACGCGCGCTCTGATTGGTCCAAAACCGTGGTTTATTACACCGATAAACCACGGTTTTGAGAGTTTCGAAGGAACAGCGAAAAAGTTGTGGTTTGCTCCGTTCACTTTTGAAAAATGGCGTTCAAAATGTCGAGTAAATATTTTCTTTTTGTTAAAAAGCTGATATAAACAAATTAAAAACAACAAAAACACTCAATGCATCACATTAACAGAACAGGTAGTTCTAAAAGTCACTTTTATTGTTGAATAAGAGCGAAAAAAGATCAAAAAAGTTTATATTTGACAGTTTTGTTTTTGAATTAAAAAGAAAGAGTACATTTAATACGCTACGCTGGGCGCATAAAATACTCGTAGACGTTACAAAACAGCAAGAAAAATGTACAAAAAAGCAGCCTAATTAGGTTATTGATGTCGAAGGATAAAGTAAGATATCTGTTCAGTGAAGAAAGTGAAGTTAAATTTCACAATGCAAGCCAAGCGAATGACACGGCATCCAACGGACAAAGTTTAGCACACAAATTATCCACTTGAATTAATAAGCTTGCAAAAATTAAAAACAGATGCTTTACGATATAACTATAGTCAATATCTTAATAAGTATTCATCAATGCATTTATTTAATAACTGACCAACGGCGAATACATCTTTTTTTGTTCAAAGCAGGATTACCTGACTATCATGGCGATTTCTGTTCGTCCGAATTTAGCGGTGAATCTAACTTGATTGAAAAATGTCCAAGCAATCCTCAACTCAAACCAGCCACATAATGTCGATGTCAGTAGTGAGTAAATATCATCTGCTTGAGGTTAAACGATGTCTAGATTTGTTTCTAAGTCAATAAATCCTTCATTATTACGACCAAAGTCATCGGGGATTTCCCAACAAGAACCGGCCAACAAACATGTTATTGACAACAAACTCGATCGTTTCATTAGCTTGCAAGCTACATTGATCCATAGAGCTTTGATTTGAGGCATTCTCCACTTGTATCTACCATATATATTCTCCCAAAAGTTTTAAAAATAATGTAATATTTTCATGAAAACATAACCTGCAGAATATAATTTTGTAGCTTTGAAAGTTGTTAAAGATTTGTACATTTGTGCTTATAACAAGCGATTTGATTGGATGGTTGAGAATTCTCAGGAGAATTGATTTGTTCATCAGCAAAATGAAAAAAAAAATATCTTCTTTAATTCGTTTTTATTTCGTTTTTGAAACACTTTCTATATTTTAAAAGCAATAAACGAGCGATTTCCGTGGTTTATCGGTGTAATAAACCACGCGGGATGTTGAAAGAACACGAAAAAAGGCCTAAGAAAATCTCGAGCCTCCGGGCGAGAGATTTTCGGCCATAATATATTTCCAGTTAGGTAAATTGACAAATCCTTACCGATAATTTTATAATTCGAAAAGAACTTTGATTCTCCGCTTTTATGTTGCACCGCTGACCTTGTGAGTAGGCGCATGGCCGGAATAGTTGTCGATGAAATGTTACTGCAACAACTACGTTTTATTGGCCATGTTCTAAACGAGGAGGGGCTGGGAGAGGACTGGGTACTAGTTTCTAGAATTAATGCAATTAATAAATAAACTACATAACATGAAAAAGCACATCAAAATATACCATATCAAAAATTTTGATGCTATTTGGTTGTATATTTCCATTGCAATAGTCTCTCAAAGATCCATAAGATTACAAAGGAATGTATGGTTTGAAGGGACAGCTGTCCCTCCAAACTATACATTTCTTTTCTAATTTTTCTTTCTAATTTTTTTCATATTTGAAAGGCTGCTATTTGGTCATTATTCAACAGAATTTAATGTAACTCTACAATCTTGTATATTTTGATGTGCTCTTTCATGCTATGTGCTAGATTTCTTAATTGCATTAAATCTAGAAACTAGTCCCCAGTCCGTTTCTCACCCCTCCTCGTTTAGAACATGGCCAATTTAATTTTATTTGCCAAAATTCGGACGAATCGTCCATCATAAAAGTTATTACTAGAATGCCTCTATTCCAACCATAATTCTCAGCCTTGGCGAGTAGTCGGAAAGCTCTAAATTATGTATCTTAAATTTTGAAGATTTTACTCGTACTTATGTACGAGTAGAATCTTCAACAAATTGCTCATAACTGCACACTAAACCAACCTTTAATGCCCAAGACATGATTAACAGTATCTTCAACTTTCTTGTTTAAGGTATCAAATGATGGAACTTTGATGACGTCATCGGGTCGTTGCACAGCCTGGTGGAACTCATCATTGTTAACGCGGTTACCAATGACAACAATATAGGTTTTGGCTCCAAGTAATCGCAGTGGACGTACTGCATCGTTAAGGGATTTTGTACCATATTTATCTTGTGGACCTGCAGTCAGCAAAATGACCATCTTTTTTGACCCTGGACGAGCTTGAGCCAACTCTATCGCTGCTGCTTCCAAAGCCTTATCAATACTTCTTTTTCCACCGAGATATTCTGTGTTATCAACGGCTTCTTCAAATTTGTTAAGTGATTTGAATCCTCTTAGAGACGCTTTAACTATGTCATAATTACTGTAAATAATAAGCGCTGCTCGTGTGGTATCAGACGCTAGGGTGAGAGACCGAAGCAATTGTTTTACGTAATTCTTTTGAGATTGGTACTGTGTTGGTGTAACTTCAGACGTGGAATCCATAATGAACACTACGTCGTAATCACGGGATGTGTGCTGGACTTGTTTTCCTGTAGACAAGCAAGCAACAGATACCAGATATCATTTCACCACATATATATTACTTTTTTTTAAATGACAATGGTCAAAAGTCAACAGACTTGGTCGTCCGCCATTTTGAATATAGCATCATAAAAGGCACTGTAATGCATTGTTGTACTGTCAAGTTTCAATATTTACACTGCAAAACACCATACCGTACGTCCTGCTAATATGTAGTCCAACCTGTTGTACATTGGTCTGGAGAGAACGAAAGTCAGCCATCTTGATGATGTTATTAGGATGACTTATGGAGAGAATCTCGTTATCATCTACGTCGGGTCCAACAGCTAAAGTGTACATCTTTGCACCAATGTCTCTCATCTTTTTCATGGCTTGATTCAAAGGTATCGATCCTTTTTCTTGAGCGCTTGGTCCTGAGGTAATCAGAATTCCAATCTTTGGGCCACCACGGTTGTAATTGTCAAACATTTCACCCGTTCTTTGAATAGCCTTGTCTATGAAGAAATAAAATAATAGAAATCAATGGTAGTCATTGTCTTGATAGGGCGGCATGGGCAAACTTGTGGTGAGAGCGCTGGCCTTTCACCACTGTCACTTGGGTTCGATTCTCAGCTCAGCTCGGGTGGCAAGTGAACAGAGTTTGTTAAACTTCTTTTCTGTCATTCTCTTCTTAAAATACAACATGTGAGTTTGGTGTAGTATATATGATTAAAATATGTGGTTTATGTACTATGTGTGTTCTGTTGTGACCACGATTGGGACTTGGTTTGCCGTCGTGTCCTCGTGGGCTTTGCCCGAAAATGAATAAAATAATACTCACAATTATATTTAGTCATTTGTCAAATTTAGTATAGATTTAGTATAAATTTTAGTATAGAGTTCTACATTCGTCTTAGCACTACTGCCTACGTATACTACCTATACAAGCGCAATTAAATTTTTAAAATGTTGAAATTGCTGTCAATTTTGGTATTCAATAGTCCCATTCACAGTTCCCTGCGCCCGCCATCTTGAAAGGTAGCCGGGCCTTTGCATCAAAGCGAGACGAACGTTCAGCTTGCAATGATAGAGACACTTGAATAATTGAACAGTAAGATGATAAAAGGTCTTTATCTCAACGTTCGTTTCGCTTCGATATAAAGGCCCGGCTACCTTTCAATATGGCGCAGGGAACTGTGAAAGGGCGCAGCCCGACGTCAATATATCACATAACCACGAGCTGAAGGCCGATAACTGGCTTATACATTGGGGAGGTTTTCAGAATTGTTCTTTTAACCAATCAAGAAGACATAATGTATGAGTTCCTTTCTTCCTAACTTTTAATTCGCACGAGTTGTTGAAAGGAATAAAAAATGTTTAATTGAGTGATTTACTATTGTTTTACCTCACATATACTGATTTTTTGTGGTTCTCAGTTCTCCGTCTACATACCCATTTAAATGTTCTTTGTCAATGAATTCCCACAAGGAAATTTTAAACATTCGCTTTTCAATTATATTTAGAGGAATGATAACGAGCTTGAATACTACATATATAATTTATATAATTTAATGTTTCTATAGCGCATTCATTATAAAGTACAGTATATGATCTAATGCGCTTTATAAAGTTTACAATTTAAAAACATGAAAAATCCTAACTAAGCTAAACTATACTACAATATTTATAATACATATTTATTTATAAGACATATTTACATTTATTGAATAGAAATTGGTTTAAATATATATAATAGGACAAAATAGAAACTTTTATCAAACAAAACAAAAAGTTCCTTAAATAGAACAGAAAGAGCAGAATAATAAATAATAAAACTATCTAAAAATATTCTTTCTTAAACAAATGGGTCTTTAATTGCTTCTTGAATGTTGTAATGCTGTTTGCAGACCTTACACTAAGAGGGAGTTCATTCCATAATATTGGAGCTGCGACCTTGAAGGCCCGGTCTCCCGTTGTCTTGCCTGATTTGATTTCAGGTCTACAGTACTTACCCGCTTATAAGAACCCATTTTTTCAAATTTAGCCTAAACAGGTTCTTATGTAAATGGTGTTTAGCGGAATTTTAGGCTATTTAGGTTCTTAAATGGGTTCTTATTTAATGATAATTTTTTTTTACACCCGTGGCTGGTAGAAGGGTGGCATGTATATTAATGTAATGCCCAAACTGGTCTGGCCTTTAGACAGTATGTGACCATGACCCATTTTAGTAGATATTTCAAGTTCAATACTTTTGAGTCATGTCTTTTCTTTTTGCCTGAAGTTTTTTTGAGGTTTATTTTCTAAAATAAGAACCTGTTTCAAATTTTAGGCTAAATAGGTTCTTATGTAAATGGGGTCTAAATTGATATTTTTAGGCTAACAGGTTCTTAAATTGCAGGTTTTATAAGCGGGTAAGTACTGTATCTAAAAGGTTATTACTTATGGATCTAAGGTTATACAGAGAATGTTTAAAATATATCAGATTATTTAAATATGCAGGTGCGGTACCATGCATAGCCTTAAAAAAATAATAACTTTGTAAATAATTCTAAATTTAACAGGAAGCCAATGTAATTCTATCATTACCGGAGTAATGTACTACTGCTGTACTACTAATGTACTACTACTGTACTACTAATGTACTACTGCTGTACTACTAATGTACTACTGCTGTACTACTAATGTACTACTACTGTACTACTAATGTACTACTGCTGTACTACTAATGTACTACTGCTTTACTACTAATGTACTACTAATGTACTACTAATGTACTACTAATGTACTACTGCTGTACTACTAATGTACTACTAATGTACTACTACTGTACTACTAATGTATTACTGCTGTACTACTAATGTACTACTAATGTACTACTGCTGTACTACTAATGTACTACTGCTGTACTACTAATGTACTACTAATGTACTTCTGCAGTACTACTGCTGTACTTCTAATGTACTACTAATGTACTACTAATGTACTACTGCTGTACTACTAATGTACCACTAATGTACTACTACTGTACTACTAATGTACTACTGCTGTACTACTAATGTACTACTGCTGTACTACTAATGTATTACTACTGAACTTGATGACATTAAACGAGTTTTTGTTGTTAACTTTCCATCGGTTGCCTTGCTAGTATAATGGCTTGAAGCGCGGATAAAGCAATGCAGAGGTTCTCGGTTCGAATCCTGGCATTGGTACTCAAAGACTTTTTTCTCCAAAAATCGCTATCTAGTAAATTATTTCCAAGTCTGATGTTGAGGGGGAGGGTAATATCTGTACAAGGAATTAAGAGGGCGTCTCAGTAAGAACGGACCACTCGGTCTGGGATCCAAAAAACGATTTCCCTTATATTTCTACCATCGAAAGTACTATCTATCCTTATTACAAAACTGGACTTAGAATTGTTCTAAATAAAATATTTCGGCCGCTAGGCGAATTTTCGTACATCGACCCAAAAACCGCCGAAGGACGCTGATTTTCAAGTTCGCAGAGGCCTACTTTCAAAGTCCGTTTTCTCGGCTTTTTCTTGAAATGAAAACTTATTTTTTGGGTCTAAACTATGGTTTGACGTCTCGTCTGACTAGAAAAAGCAAAATATTTCTTTAGGATGTACAAATTACGAAAAGTTTTTTTAAATTTATCGAGGCTACTTTATGCGTGACACGAAAAGCAAAGATTAACGGGTCTAGAAAATTGCAAATTTCTCAAAAGTGCAACCTATCCCCGATATAAAACATCATTCTACCTTGAGATGAGGTGCTATTTAGTAGTTCTGTGCAATAAAATTTGTGGCACATTGCGTTTTGAAGAATTTGACGAAGCCCAAACTTGTACATTTTTACAGATATTTCCTTGCGTGACACGACTTGCCGTTGAGTCTAGACAACGTCAATCCTTATAACAAATAAAAAAATAACAAATAATAGCTAGAAGTTTATATTCAGGTGTTACTATCCGTCATAATTAGATATTTTAGCTCCATTTAAATTTTACCACAATAATGGTTTTTTTTAATGAACAATTTGCATAATTATATGCCGAAGTCAAGTTGTCTAACAATATTCACATTTAAACAAAGTTTTATATCTAGAAAATCCTCGTCTATTAATCTTGAAACATGATTGTCATATTTATAAGTTGGATAAAACCTGGATGTTTTTTAAATATTTTATATATTTTAATTGAGTTGTTTTATGAGATTATACAATTGTGCATAATACAAATATGATTCACCATGATGCATGTTTTTCTCTAAATGTGCTAAATAGCGGTGATGCCATTTTTCTTTTTCTTCTTTTAAAAAAAAAAATCAGAATTGATAGAAAGCGACTTGATTCTTACACGAGTAAGACCACGAGTGAACACGAGTAAAAAAATAAAATAGGATAATAAAGAAAAAATGAAAGAAAAAAAAATAGAAATGAGAAAATAATGGAAATGAAAAAAAAAGACGAAAAAAACCCCCGAAAATAAGCCCAAACAGGCATGAATGTATCAAATGTATGCAAATGCACATTTAAAAAAAGTACAATATAATGCCTATCCTGTGAACGGTTCAATGGGATTGAGAAGGTAGGGGGGCCTTTCCCCTTCCTTTCCTATCGCCTTCCCCTCCCTTCCCCTCCCCAATCTCCTCGAACCGTTCACAGGCTATATAATGTCAATTTAATGCATCGAAAATTGATAAGGATTGTAATTAACTATATAAAGTTTGAGATCACAATGTTTCCATAAAGTATAAATAAACGTGTTACGCCTATTTTAAAAGAATCCATGGGATTGAACAAGAACACATATGACATAATGGTAATATGGCACACCCTGCACCTGATTTGTCTTGTATCACAGCCAAAGCCGGATTTTGATTGCATTGCTATTTGATAGCTATATACGTTAAGGTAATTGGCTACTTTTGAACGCCTTTTGGAGTTTAACAATATTTTCAAAAGTAGCCAGTCACCTTAAGGTTACCGTCCACGTTCGCGGGGTGCTCTCAGTTAAAAATTGTTTAGCGCGTCACTTAACAATAAAGATAGACAAAGTATATATCATTTTCAAGCTTATATAACAGAGAATAAGACTATGTAAGTTTTTTTAAGAAAAAGAATATCTTTAACCAATGCTTCACATAAAACCTCAAAATCGAGCGCTTTCATTAAAAAAAGTATAAGTCCAAAAGTTCCTACTACTTCGCCGTCATTTCTGCATTATGTCAATCAGCACATACATGTGTTCAAAACCGTGTCCAGATTTTTCGATAAAATGCTTCGTTCTTGAATAAATGTGTTTCAAAGTCGACCCATTGTTAAAACTTCAAGTTAAATATCAAAACGGGCCAGAACTCTAAAACTAAGCATTTTATCAAAAAAACTGGACACGGTTTGGAAGACCAATATGTGTTGATTGACATAACGAAGAAATGACGGCAAAGCAGTATGAACTTTTTGACTTATACTTTTTTAAACAACTCGCATTGAAGGCTGTTAATTTTGAGGTTTTCGAAGAGCATATCTTACAGAAAATTGTTGTATATAACAAAACATACACAGTCTTATTCTCTGTTATATAAGCTTTAAAATGATATATAATATGTCTATTATTATTGTAAAATGACGCGGTAAACAAACTTTTAACTGAGAGCATGTGAAAGCACACCGCGAACGTGGACCGTAACCTTAAACATTTGTTAAACATTGTGATTTTAAATTTTATATAGTTCATTACATGTAATCCAGTTCAATTTTTGATGCATTATATTAACATTATACTGCATTTGTTAACGTCCATTTGCATGGACTGCCGTAATTAATTGTGAAACGATAATTTTTGAATATGAATTCATTAAAATCCTATTATTTCTTCGTTTTATTTCTGTTTATTAAACTATAATTCTATTTTTCAAATGTTTTAGTAATACCACTAGCTTTGATACATTCATGTCTAGTTGGGCCTATTTTTTTGGCTATTTATTTTTTTCTTTTCTATTTGTCTCATTTTTATTTCTTTTTTTTTTCATATCCATTAATTATTTCATTTCATTTTAGCTACTCGTGTTCACTCGTTGCTCATGTTTACTCGCGTACACTCGTGTACACTCGTGCTCACTCGTGTTTACTCATGTTCAATCGTGTTCACTCGTGTTCACTCGTGTTTCCTCGTGTTCCGACTCGTGTTCACTGGTGTTCATTCGTGTTCACTCGTGTGCACTCTTGTTTACTCGTGTTCACTCTTGTTTACTCGTGTTCACTCGTGTTTACTCGTGTTCACTTGTGTTTACTCGTGTTCACTCGTGTTTACTAGTGCCCTTACTCGTGTGGAGTTTTAGACGACATCTCCAAATCAACAATATGCAAATATGTATTAGTCATCGACATAGTTTAATAAGATTTTGGCGAGCACCAAGAACCTGTCGCTATCCACAGCACAGTGGACCAAGAAAGCATTGTAAGGATCGCCATGTGATCAATGTTGACATGTCAAAAGCAATGAAAGTCGATTTTCAATGTTACTGTCGATTTGGATCACGTGAGTATTTGTTAACACCCTTTCGAATTTTTTAAGTGAAAATATTTGTATATAGTCTATGCACAAGCAGCCCAACAAGTTGATCTGAGAATCTTAAGATCCAATAAAATTAACATTTTGTTATTCTTAGAGCGCGTGGTTTGGCTTCCTATGTTGATTGGTTTGACATATTGTCATTACATTCATTTAACTTGACCAACTCTGTAGTTCCTCTCCAGCAGCGTATTTTACAAGCTCCTGTATAACTACAAAGACTAAAATCCATTATTTCACAAGATAGTTTTACTCACTGCAAATTTGGTGCAACACGATAGTTTTACTCACTGCAAACTTGGTACAACTAATTAACAAAATGTAAATTTGTAAATTTCATTTCTGAAGTCATTAATAATTCATGACAAAAGTAGTCTTGCAAAGACAGCCATGTACTGTATTTAATAAATCATTGATAATTTACAAATTTTTGTATCGAAAGACTTTATTCTCTTTAGATATTAATTCAGACTTTTAAAATATTAAAAAGTTCACCGCTATTTTGCATATTTAGTATAAAACATATATCATGGTGAATCATATTTGTATATCGTGCACAATTGTATAATCTCATAAAACAACTCAGTTAAAATAAATAACTTGAAAAGATTTAAAAGCCATCCAGGTTTTATCCAACTTAATATAAGAATCATGCTTCATTGATTAATAGATGAAGATTTTCTAAATATAATGTTGTTAGACAACTTGACTTAACTTTGACATATGATTATGCAAATGTTTCATTAAAAAAAAAAACATTATTGTGGTAAAATTTAAATGGAGCTAAAATATCTAATTATGACGGATAGTAACACCTGAATATAAACTTCTAGCTATTATTTGTTATTTTTATTTTTTTATAAGGATTGACGTTGTCTAGACTCAACGGCAAGTCGTGTCACGCAAGGAAATATCTGTAAAAATGTACAAGTTTGGGCTTCGTCAAATTCTTCAAAACGCAATGTGCCACAAATTTTATTGCACAGAACTACTAAATAGCATCTCATCTCAAGGTAGAATGATGTTTTATATCGGGGATAGGTTGCACTTTTGAGAAATTTGCAATTTTCTAGACCCGTTAATCTTTGCTTTTCGTGTCACGCATAAAGTAGCCTCGATAAATTTAAAAAAACTTTTCGTAATTTGTACTTCCTAAAGAAATATTTTGCTTTTTCTAGTCAGACGAGACGTCAAACCATAGTTTAGACCCAAAAAATAAGTTTTCATTTCAAGAAAAAGCCGAGAAAACGGACTTTGAAAGTAGGCCTCTGCGAACTTGAAAATCAGCGTCCTTCGGCGGTTTTTGGGTCGATGTACGAAAATTCGCCTAGCGGCCGAAATATTTTATTTAGAACAATTCTAAGTCCAGTTTTGTAATAAGGATAGATAGTACTTTCGATGGTAGAAATATAAGGGAAATCGTTTTTTGGATCCCAGACCGAGTGGTCCGTTCTTACTGAGACGCCCTCTTAAATATGCAGGGGGAATATACATTAGTATGTAAGGGGAATATGACATATTTCCCTTGAATATTAATGTATATCCCCCTGTGCCAGGGGTTATGCGATATATTCAACCGAAAAGAACAATGAAAACCGAGCTGATGTGAAAATAATTACTATTCACCACCCTACCCCATTGTTCTCTCTCTGCACTAAATCACTCAGGGTACCCGCATCTGAAAGCAAAGATATCTAGTTATGTTGCAGTTCCCACTCAGCATTATTAGAAATATTGCAGTCCGCACTCTGCATTATTAGAAATATTTCAGTATGTTCTATTTAGTGTGTATAACAAATAATGTTCATTCTAGTAAAGATCAGACTTAGAATTTATTTACTAGAAAGCGATTTTTGGAGAAAAAAAGTATTTGAGTACTAATGCCAGGATTCGAACCGAGATCTTCTGCATTGCTGTATCCGCGCATTAAGCCATTATACTACTTAGTCATGCGATGAAAAGTTAGCAACAAAAACTCGTTTAATGTTATCAAGTTCGTTAGCATTCAAGTTCGTTAGTATTCTTTTTGAATATAATTGAAAAGTGCTTGTTTAATATTTCCTTATGGGAATTCATTGACAATGAACACATTATTGATATATTTTTTGACTGGCTTTATTTTTTGGAATACGATCAGTAAAAATCATATATTGCATTTTTCTTTTCAGATCTCAGCCAAATGGTTTAGATTGTGTCAGTATTATTTGTTTATGAAAACTTTCAATAAATTTCAATCAAGGGAAAACTGTTGTATCCTAGTGAAAGAAATCATTAACAGCATTCCACCTTATTCATTAGTTTCAATGGTTTGAGTATTTTCGTCTTTTAATTAAGGAATGAAAACTAAGATAGCATAACCTCCTTCAATTGTGCTCTATCAATAAGCTTTTGATTTAAAAATGCACCGAACCGGTTCCCTGCACATTTCTATTCATATCATTCATTTTATCAAATACGACTCCCAGTAGACAACTAATGAGTGAGATTTGAAAAGTACCTAATGCAATACCACGCGCACTAAATCAACTAATTATGAATAATTCGCCGCTTCGGTGATTTCTACCCATGCTACCTTTCGGTTTAGTCGCGTAGACTTGAAGCCTATTGACGACAATGTTTTTTTAATTGACTGTATATGGCTTATAGCCTCCATTCTCGGTATGTAACTCTTACTTTTATCATATACAGTAAAAACCTGCATATAAGAACAAGTGGGTTAAGAACACCCAGCCTGAATTTTGGCGTTTTAAGTACCATGTAGATAAGAACACAATCAGCCTGAAAAATTAAAAAGTGTTCTTAAAAAAATAAGATCAATATTTATGTGCTAGACCTGTATTGCAGTAATAGAGTTTAATTCAATTCAATTCAATTGTATTATAAATTTATATAATTACAGTAACTTATTTGACAATAATTTATTTTTCTACTGTTTTGATATTATTAATGCAGTCAAGATGTTTTTAATAACATTTTTGAACTTACACATTTATATCATCTACATGTATTGGTAGTCTATATAATAATATATATTTTAGAAACATTTATTTTAAGAACACCTCAAGAACACCTTCAGGCTGATTTTTCAGTAAACACCCGTTAAATAAGAACAAAATCAGCCTGAACTCCAAAAATGGGTGTTCTTATATGCGGGTTTTTACTGTATTTTAGATGTTCTATCTGCAAAAAATCTACAAATACGTACTAGATATATATCAATCAGAATAAAATTTAAGACTGGCTCGCGGCACTCGTATCTTTTAAAATCTATTTGCACCCAGTCTCTTGATGACTTAAATATGGTGTCGGCGACGAACAAATGTGCTTTTAATATCAAACACCGTACAATCATATATTAAAAGTAACCAACCTGCTCGTCTTGATTGTCGAAGAAATGTAGCTTTTTGGAGACTCTCCTTGAAGTCATCGTACGTCGTAAAGTCAGGCAGGTTGCTTATTGTATACGTGGTGCGGGAGAATACAACACTGGCAATACGGGGTCCATTTTGGGATGGTTTGAATGACTTGGCTAATGCCATGACAAATTCTTTCAGTCTACGATAGTTTTCCTCGCCTACTGGCTTGGATGAATCGATTAAGAAGATGACGTCAGTGTTCGAATCCAGTGGTGTTGAGACATCTGAAAAATTATTAATAATTTATTTTAATGATATTTTTACTTATTTTTATTATAACCATATCATAAATCAGTTCTTTATCATGTTATATTGTTTTACTAGTGCTCTCGAGAAAATGCTACATCAATAAATAAAACCCGCTATGTGCATAGAAATGTCGATTTTGTAAAATAACAAATTAAACAAATAAGTGAGTTTGTGTTCCATGTCCATGCTCATCTATTTTTGACTCTTTTATTTTCTGTCCACTACGGTAATGGTCCATATTCTACTGGCCCGAAGCCATGCATTACATTTTGTAGAGAACTTATTCCCATGCAGCATTAGACTAAATCGCATGGTCACCAATAACTGAGTTCCAACCTTGGCTAATAGTTCAGCAGTATTTGACTGTTTTAAAATGAATGTATCATGTCTAGATCTGTGCTCGGTTTCAGAATGCCTTACCTGTGTGTTTAGCTATATATCTGGCTAACGATGGAGCATAATGGTTTAGTCGGTCGAACGTTTTCTCAGTTATGACATGTTTTGGCTGTTTCACCATATGTGTAAGAGCATTGATATTCAAATTATCACCAACTCCAATCACAAACACTTGCACATTACGTTCGCGTAATGAACGGATAGCGTTTTCCAAAGCGTACGAACCAGGTTGGGTAAGGCTGTTGCCTTTTGTTAGAATAATAGCAATTCTTGGTACCTATAAACAGAGCAAGCGTAAGCACGTTCATTACATCTTAAAATGCCTTATCGCAGCAAAAGCTATCGTCAACACTCCAAGACTGCAAAGGATGTCGGTATTAAATTTTCTTCTTGTCAATGTGTTTGTGATGTTATCATGACAAGGAGTCGTATGTGTTGAGCCCAAAATAAATGAATTACTTACGATAGGCAGTGAAATGAAATTTGAAACACCGTGAAAAATGGTAACTTATCTTTACTGACGTTTCGGGTTTTAGCCTTTCGTGCTCTCATTCCGACAAAGGGCTAAAGCTCTAAACGTCATTAAATTTAAAGACAAAGCTTATACCTTTCAGGGTGTTGGAACGTGAATATGGCACCAGAGATGAGATCAACCGAAATGTAAAACACACGGTACATTTAATGACTAAAATGTATTTTTCTTATTTGGACAATAATCTGGTACGCAGCTCTTAGCTAGGGGTCAATTTTTAATATCCGACTATCATTCTCGCCCATTTAGAAAGGGCAGTCTCACTTCCCTTAGGAGAAAAACTTGGTTCTCGTCAATTCAAGGAAGCGTATTTTCCCCAACTAAATACTATAAAGATGGTGCTTGAATACCTGTGGTCTAGCATCGTCAAATGTATCGCTAGCCAGTTGAAGTGCCTTATCTGTTAGCTTTCTTCCTCCCATATATGGTAGGCCATTTACATCAGACGTAAAGCTTTTGATATTTGAGTGCTTCGCAAACGGAATGCTTAATATTGCTGTGTTGGAATACACAATTGCTCCTGCTCTTGTGTACTGGGGAGAGACTTTAAAGGATTTTGCTAGATTGATGACGAGTTGTTTTTCTTTCCGGAATTCATCCTTTGTGACGCTTCTTGACGAGTCGACTAGGAACAGTAAGTCGGCAGTTACGTTAACTGGTTTTGCTGAATCTAAAATCAAAAAGATTATAAGATATTTCTTAC
The DNA here is from genome assembly GCA_949775045.1 of Metridium senile. Classification (NCBI taxonomy): domain Eukaryota; kingdom Metazoa; phylum Cnidaria; class Anthozoa; order Actiniaria; family Metridiidae; genus Metridium; species Metridium senile. The sequence goes on from OX459096.1 coordinate 18,703,329, forward strand.
ATATTACATATTATAGGTTTAAGAATAGATTTAGAATTTATAAATCCTAAATCTTAATTATTGTAATTTAATTTGTTCAATATTTTATGTCTACATCACCGGTTCAACTAGCACTTAGTACTGATCTATTGCTCAAATACTGGTTTGCAAAATTATATGTTGTGTTAGAAACTCTAACCTGGCTGATCTGCATGCTGGATAATATCTTTGAGTCTTCGTAATAGAGCATCAAATGATTCCACGGTAAATACATCCTGAGGTCTTTCAGCCAATTGGTTAAGCTCTCTTATATCCACGTGGGCACCAACGCCAATCACATATATCTTTACCCCAAGGTCCTAACAACAAAAACAACATATAATTTTAGAAAAACGTTTGCAAACTTTCAAACACATCGTGCCCGGTTTCTTTGTCAGGAGCGTACACCAACAAACACATTCGGTGATCACCAATCGGTGATTGGACAACCGAGAGGAAATGTGAACCTTTGATACTTTTTTTTGTACATCTTGGGCGACAGAAAATGAATTCAAGATATTTCAAGAGCTTTCAAAACATCAAAACTGCATGAACAGAATATAGATACGAATTCAAAAAGCTTTGTACTTTGTACTAATTTACTAAAGTTCAAAACGTCTATTTAATTAAGAACTACCTTTTTTGCAATTAGGTCAGTGAATTTGAAATTACAAGATGCAATATTACAAATCAATCTATCTGCAAACAATGGATTTCTTTATATTTTTTTTTGATGTGACGAATAGACTATAAATTGCACAGAATAGTTATAGCCCGGGGGGGGGGGGGGTACTCCGCTAGGATTTGGGTAGGGGTGTTCCGCTGGGATCCTAAAACCTGTTTATGACAGAAAAAAACAAATTCGTATACCCTGTTTATGACAAGTGATAAAAATGAGACCCTGTTTATGACAGTTTAGGACCCTGTTTATGCCACGAAAACGTGCTGAATTTCTCGAAAGACGAAAGACCGCGCTGCTCATCATATTACCATGGCCGATAATAAAAACACTGGTGTTTTTATTATCCATGATATTACCTAATTAATATACCTGATTATGACAAAATAAACTAAGGAAATTGTAAAATATACCCTGTTCATGACAGAAAACTCAGAAAAACATACCCTGTTATGACACAAAGCTCGAAAAACCATACCCTGTTCAGCGGATCATCCCCGTATAGTAAATATATGGGAGTACCCACCCCCCCCCCCCCCCCCCCCCCCCCCCCCACCTCCCCGGGAGTTCTAGATATCACAAATATAAACAAGACACTGTTTCCCCATATCATTTTATAGTTAAAAGTGTTCCCCTCTATTTGAATACAGGGATAACGGAATCAAGCTGTAAATGAGCTGCTACATACTAATCACATGTGCTATGGTTTAGATTTGCAATATACATTGTGCTCATGACCAATAGTCCTGCAAGAATAGTATTTTTGTAGTAGTTATTGAAAACTCAATGTACCTTAATGGCATCGTAATTTAGCAAAATTGCTACATTTGTATAATCTCTACCTTCAATGGCTGTGAAGCAACATCAAGAGGCTTGGCATCATAATCTGCGGTCTGCTTGCCGTCAGTTAGAATAAACGCTATACGTGGAACAGTGGGACGGGCATCGGTAAACACACTTTCCGCTACAGCTAATGCTTTATCGATTCTTGTACGTCCGTTTAAGTGTTCCAGATTTGGAATTATCGCACTGACGTTTCTGTTATCTAATTCATCTTCAAAGCCAAATATGAGCTTTGGGTTATCGTCATAAATGATGACACTTGCTCTGGCCTGGCCATGTGAGATGTCGAAGATGTTTGCAAGTTGTTTAACAAATTCTTTCTCTTTGTTGTAATCATCATTACTAATGCTTCCAGAAGAGTCCATTATAAAGACGACGTCAGCATTAGTTGTTATGCTCACTATCTTGTCTGAAAAATATATTGACCGTTATTAATATCTATATATTTGCCAAGTTCAGTTCGGACGTCAAGCTTTTGCCGCGTCGAATCTAATTGCTTTTGAGGCAAGCAGCTAAGAAATAGCTGATATCTCAGTACCATATAAGATTGATTGCTAGTATGCTTAGTTCCAGGAGACGATGTGTGGTAAGTTTGGTCCACGCACATGCTTCTACTATAGTTTCCAGGAAAATATCGCTCGAACTCAAAGGCGCCGGATTAGATTCGACGCGGCAAAAGTTCAAAGTCTGAAATTGGTCTAAATAATCTTTATATGTAACTATGAAATCAAAACTAATTGGCACCTAATATGGTTATTTACAATGTAATTCAGGAGAGGATAAATGAATTAATGCCACATCTACATAAAATGCTCGTTTCTGATTGGTTGATTGACTGTGAACTTTCTTCTTCTTTGCGGCTTGTGTTTGTTTGTGTTTATTTTTTGCCTTTTTCTTCATTTGAGACTCGCATTTTATGTAGATGTGTTATTAATAAGAAATAACACCGTTCGAGAAGAATTAATGAAAAATACCGCTTGTATTTGTTGAAAGAGGCAGAATACCACTCGTGCTACGCACTCGTTGTATTAAGCCACTTTCATCAAATACGAGCGGTATTTTTCATTAATTCTTCTCGAACGGTGTAATTTCCTATACTAATTTTTTGGAAATATATATTTTATAATAGTACCGTATTAAAGTATATTCAAAAAATTATATTTTAATAATATCATCATATTTGATATAATTTTATATTAATTAATCATAAATGCATTCATGTACACTCTTTCCAGAAACTCCTCCCCTCCCGCGACATAACAAGTGAATGTATCAAGTATAGAAAAAAGTGAAATAACGGTATAAATCCCTGCAAAATAATAGTTTGTAGTTATGCATTAGCGGTCGCTAAGTGATTTGCGTGGGCTTTCTATGGAAATCCATACATTCACTTCTGGGAGCCGGTAGATCAATAGGCTACCCATGATCCTCTGTACCACTAGCTTATTGGCATTTCACCTCATTGATAACAAAGTTTCTCCTGCAAGCCTTGTCAATAGAAAATGAATTGTGGTAGGAAGGGTGTGGAACGGACGATCGAGGCCGATGGCAAAATATATACGTGCATTTGTGTTCTTTTTCAATCACATGTGCTTTTTTCCCGGAACAAAATAAATTAAAGGTCAAAGTCAAAGTCAAGGTCAAAGTTAAAGTAAATGTCAAAGTCAAAGTAAATGTCAAAGTCAAAGTAAATGTCAAAGTCAAAGTAAATGTCAAAATCTTACCTGGAAACACGCAGACATTCCTACAACCAGTAAAACAACATTTCATATTAAAAGGACAGTCTTGATCACAAGTACATCTATCCCATGTGTAGATAGGGCAGTTGGTTTGTCTCGCGCTTACAGCACATCGTCCAGGCCGAATACCTAAAACATTAATCAACAAAGTTATCGTTCGTGCACTCTATCCGCATAATTAGTATTATAAACATCCATATTTCTTATTGAAATTCAAAGAAAATCACAAATTTTGATATGGAATTGCTAAAGCAGCCAATTTTCTTTTCTTACTACAACGCTTTAGTTTTTCATCACGACTTGTTCAAGATTGCGTCTCGTTGCTACTTTCAATTCAAAGGCTTTTTTGGTTCGACTCCATCCCATAATCCAACAGGTCATTCCACATGTTGGGCCCATTCATCAATTTATTATAAACTGTGTTTTGAAGTCAAAAACAAGGCGTGTCTGAGGTGAGGTTGGCAAGGATTGAATGTATGGGAACTGGGTGTTTCCGAACAACTTGAACTAATGGTAGACCTTGGCCTGTGCTTTCCTGTTTTGGTTTTAGAATTGAACAATTTTCGCCATCTGTTATTATTTTTACTGACATCTTTATTAATAATATTAAAAAAAACACACATAACAAAACAGATAAAAAAATATCGAAATTAAAATAACCGACTATTAGCATCTATATCTTCGTGATAATTGGGATAATACGCGCGCTTTGATTGGTCAACAACCCGTGTTTCATGAGAGCATGAAGCACACCCACGCCATTTTCAAGCGTGCGCGAAAACCAAACACAGAAGACGTATTTCATTTCTTAAATCCAGCTGATCAGAATGTATACAAACTCGGTCAGTTATTTACAATACGGTTCTCGGGCATGATTAATACAATAATTGTTATATCAGCAAAGACAACAACTTAATGATAATAATGATGATGATGATGATGATGATGATGATGATGATGATGATGATAGCAATAAGGGCCGTATTTTAATATCTTGGACGACGAAATGTTCTCCCAAAGTGAAGTTTGCAAATTGTGCGTTGTTTAGACACACAAAACAGTCAGAAGACCATTAGAACTTCTAATGGTCCACCAACTTCTAATGGTCCACCCCTAAATACGGCCATTATTGCTATTATCATCATCATCATCATCATCATTATTATTATCATTAAGTTGTTGTCTTTGCTGATATAACAGTTATTGTATTAATCATGCCCGAGAACCGTATTGTAAATAACTGACCGAGTTTGTATACATTCTGATCAGCTGGATTTAAGAATGAAATACGTCTTCTGTGTTTGGTTTTCGCGCACGCTTGAAAATGGCGTGGGTGTGTTTCATGCTCTCATGAAACACGGGTTGTTGACCAATCAAAGCGCGCGTACTATCCCAATTATTTTATAAGTGGCCATGATATGAAGCTCACTTGGACTTGCAGTAATTTACAGTCATTGAATGTGCGTTACAGACATGCAGGCAAGCAAATATTTTGACAATGGTAATTAACGATAGACATATAGTGATCTCTTCACCCTCTCCACAGTCATGGAAGTTGTACGACAGGTCGTTGTTATGTTAAAATACCTATTATTTACCAGTAAAGTAAAAGATTGAAGTAGATATATGTTGATAAGAATGTAATACAATGATATGAAACACAAGACAATACATAGAAACTTGATTTCTATTAAATATCATCCTCTTTCAGCTTCTGTTGGACATTAACTCTTGTTTACACGAGGAATTTTCACGTCTATGTTTTTAGCATTTCACTAAAATCGATAATTGGTTGCTGATTAAGAACACATGCGGTAAAAAGGTTTCAGTTTGTTCAGATTTGATAGAAAACTATTTACTTACGTTGAGTTTCAGCTACGCCAAAGATGACAGCTGCAAAAAAAGCAATACCCCAAAGAAAATGGCTATCCATAGCTTAAGCTCGTGGAGCTCCGCACTGAAATCTCAAGACACTAGGCATCGGCCTTGCACGTCGTTATATCAATGCGTGACTATCAAAGTGGGGATAATATTACCAATATTTCCGGAACGACCTTGAACCTAATTATAAGTTCTAGACAAATCCCGAAGAGAAACATGTATCTGATGTATGGTAAAGTCAGATGTATTAACAAACAATTTATATTGATATAGGGTTTTGTTTTCTTGCTCGTTTTGTTTAGTATTTGTTGTTGTTATTGGGTACCTATTTAGCGCATATAGTCTTGCTGATGGACCTTTTGCAAATACAGCAAAGTTTAGAGAAACATACAAATAACACTTTTTACCACGATTTAGTTCATCATTTTGGTGATGTATACTTCAGTAGCTAGTAATAAGCGAGTCACTGAGGGAGTCACTGAGGGAGGGTACGGCCAGGATTTGGTACGTCCTCATGGATCCCACCAATACGGGTTATTGACTAAAGAGACGGGACTTTTGGCTTTATAAGGTTTTTTTGCTGAAGACCCCAAAGTTTAGCCCTTTTCAAATAGACGTTTCAAAGCCAGTAAATTTTTTTATTTTTAACTTAATTTCAAGTGGGTGGTATTTCGCCTGAGGCACGAACCATGGCCTTCACGTATAGAATTCCGATACTCCTCCTAGCCCACATTGATGTGGTTGATGACTGGGCTAGCTCTAACTCATATACTTGAGATCAATCTGAATCTGTTACGGAAGAACTCAGAAAAAATGTATAACTTTTCCAAGCTTCCAAATATATTGCCCATCACCAAAACGATTTTCCATCACAAAAAGCGTTGATATTTATATCATACAACCATATACATCCATCTGTAGGCTGTTGCCATTGAAGACCATCGAATGATTTACGTATTAGAGCAAGGATTTCCGGACCGTAGTTTTCCGGATCAGCCCTTTAAATCGCCTCTTGCTTTGACTGCTAAATGATGTATCATGTCCATAAATCCTCTACAAAGCCAAGGTTCGAATTTTCGATATGACTGTATTACCTAGAAACAAGTTTTGTTTACTATGAGTGAAATAGTCATTTTGCTTCTATTTATTACAGCAAGGATACTTGAACCCTGAACACCTCAACACTCTCATGTCATTATGTTCTGCATTCTACTACTTCAAATTCTCTTAAAACTGTTCAAGATCAATCTTATTTCGAATTTATTCGCTCATGGGATGTGGGTTAAAAAAATAAATATAAAAAAACCTCGCAGTCACGGTTTGAGTAATCTCACTGACAGAAACAGTCAGAAAATCAATAGAAAACAGTTTTTTATTTATTTTAATTTTATTAGCTTCGCCATAATAATACAATAACAGTAAACAAACTACATTACAAAGAAAATAAATTATAACATGTCAGGGCACCCACAACAGCGTATTAAAGCCAGTTTGACACTTGAAATGTTTGCTTTGTTGTGTGAGCGAGAGCTTATCATTAACGATTGCATGATTGCAATGATCAGGGGGAAATCAAGATGTTCGAGACTTTTCCAGTAAGGACGTCCCATTTCATGCTGTGTCGTCGTTGTTGAAAACAAATATGGCTATTTTGGCTATTTTATTAATAAGTCTTCCTACAGATAAATCTTGTTTAGCTCAGTTTAATTCGCATTAGGTGTTTGTGAGAAGAAGAATTGTAGTTTTCTCACCCATGCATCATGATCTTGGTCGGTGAAATGCTTTCATAATTGCGCTCAGTTTAGCTGACGCTTTCCAAATGCCAAACTACAACAAGGAGCTAATATTTTCAGTTTGCCTTTAATCACTGGCAATTTCTCATCATTTCTATTTAACTCCTTATAACTATTAAGTAACTACTTGTCCCTCATGATTATAAGCTGCGTGGCTGCATGTGCCCCTCAAGTAGCAGTGTTATGTAAAGCGCTTAAAAACAATACGATTAATTTGTAGATCTATATCTTGTCTCCCCTACTGCGGTTTTTATGTCATCACGACAAATGTAGGGAAAACCTCTTTCAGATCAATACTGTTAGCGATCTATTTTGCTAACGCTGCCGATTGCAACAAAATGACTTTTCATCTGGTAAACAATGCTGTTTGGGTCTTGTGATTCTGAATGATCGGTCAGCGGTCAATGTTAAATCATGCTGCAAATAATGCTGTGAATATTACTTATAGGCCGCCGGAAATATTTCATTTTTCAAATTCATGCAGACATTCCTCGGTACTTCATCAAATCAAGTACGTGTCCACACAAATTAACTTCTTTTATAAAATATTCAAGAGCTAAAATCAAACAAAAACTACTTCTGCTGTGCTCAGTTGAGTTATAGAGAACTATGTACATTTCCACCCAATTCAAAACCTCTGGGAATAAATTTAACTCTTGTTCCAAATATTTTCCATGTGATATCGAAATACATAAAACAGAGAATCCTTATTCCTAAAGGATTTTATTTGGGTGGAAACATGCATAGCAACGCGTTAGCCGATTTGGTCTATAGATCAGCATGTCTGAGTACAGTATTAATAGTGTGTGCATACTGATGTGACAGCTTATATAATGACACCAAAGGATGAGCCGGATTACTTGCTAACGTCTGCATAGTTATATACACCTATTTCAATTGACGTTGTCCATCTGGAATGGTTGATCTGAGACCGATAGGAATTGTGGGAGCTCGTTAAAATGCAAATGCACTATTATAATCACGCTTGAATATTAATGTTTACTTCCAGTCTCAAATACTGTTATCTGTAATTCAGCACCATTCAAGTGTGATTAAAACAATGTATTTGAAATGTAATGAACTCCCACAATTCCTATCGGTCTCAGTCGATCAACCATTCCAGATGGACAACGTTAATTGAAATAGGTGTATATGACCTGAAACTGTAAAGATTAACATAACTAGCCGTAATCAAACAAACAAACAAACAAACAAACAAACAAACAAACAAACAAACAAACAAACAAACAAACAAACATAATAATAATAATAATAATAATAAATCTTTATTGGGTTTCAAATAAAGTCGTACTTTTTTCCAATCTGGCCCATTAAAATATTTACATGTATGCTGATTTTGATCTACCTATACAATTGAATTAACTAAACTATAGGTATAACTAATAATCTAATAATTAATCTTGTTATATGTTTCTATTTATTAATTAATATTTACAATTGGATTTTCACCTAATTTACTAATTATATATTTTTACAGATAAAATTGAATGACTTTATCAGTACAGTCTGGCTGTATTTAGCTCTACTGCTGATTTTAACTTAGTTTTAGAGTAATATTTACATTTTCTGTTGAAAGCACTAACAGTTTCGATCTTGTGGGTTTCAGAGGGTAGGGCATTCCATATGGAAGGTGCAAGAAAGGAGAAGCGACGTTTTCCTGAATTTGTTTTGGCCTTTGGGATGGTTAGATTATATTTTGAGACCTGCCTAGTAGTGTATTTATGGTGTGGGCAAAACAAACAAACAAACAAACAAACAAACAAACAAACAAACAAACAAACAAACAAACAAACAAACAAACAAACAAACAAACAAACAAACAAACAAACAAACAAACAAACAAACAAACAAACAAACAAACAAACAAACAAACAAACAAACGAACGAACGAACGAGACAACGGACGAACGAAAGGGGAGAAAAATGCGCAAGATAAAATGACATAATTCCACATAAATTAGATGCAATAAGATTCGATGATGGAGAGAATCAATATCTTAATATTTATCCGTAATATTTAGAGAAAGAGGAAAGATCCTGTTATTCAGTATTTAAGGAATAGAAGATAGTTTTCCGTGTTATATACTCTGGTCTAAACACGCGGGATGTTGAGAGAACACGAGAGAAGCGTAGGGAAACCACGACGCGTAGCGGAGTGGTTTCCCAGCTTCTCAAGTCAAACTGACAAACAGTGGAAAAATGACACTGACAAGTCGTATACTGATTATAGTTTGTTAGAGACAGTTCATAGACACTTTTGGCATTTTACTGTGAAATGAAGGGATTATTATTATCAAGAACGTTTTTGAATTGTCAAAAGATTGGGTCGACTTTTGTGCTTTGTTTCAAGCCCAAACAACCACAGCATTTATGAAAGCATATATGTTTTTGGAATGTTAAACTTGGACGTTTTTGATCCCGGGTTATGATTGAAATGAAAATACTTCGAACGAATGTGATGACTATTGATGAAAAGCAGAGAAGAAAATTAGCAATAACATTCAACAAGACTTTTTGGACACCACAAATTGCTAGTTAATGTAAGTGAAAACAATTAATTAATCTCTGCAGTATTTTAGAAAATTGCCAACTGAAAATGAAAACAAAAATTCAGAATTTGTGCCTTCATCAATTTGCCAGCGTAATTTGGTTTTAAGTTTGTTGTAATCCTAACTAAATATTCTTGTATAAATAACATCATCAGACTTTTATAAAATAAAATAAATTATTCTGTGATAAATTATTCGTATCTTTTAGCTTTTATGTGAATTTGTGAATCGCTTCATCACTCATGGCATGTTGTGCTCATGACGTGAGCGTGTAATATACTCTCATCCAAAACGATGTTTTGGCCCATCAAAGCGCAGTTTATATCTTATTTATATGATAATGTTCATGGTATTAATATGTCGTGATACAATTTATTTATCCTCGTAAGTCTTGTAAATATTCCCACCCAAAGGTCATATGCATCAAGTGCTTGTATGTCAACTTTTACGTACTTTGTATAGCAATAACAGCAATAACAGCTGAAACCACGAAATATAGGTACACCTAGTACATGCAGTGGGAAAGGAATTAATTAAAAGACAAAAGAAGATCATTCAAGCTGAAATCGTTCTTCAAGAAAGAGTTCAGCTTGAGTGATCTTCTTTTGTTTTTTAATTAATTCCTTTCCTACTAAATTACAAATTAAATGTGAGGACAACGTTCTTGCAATTAGGTGTATGTCTATTTGCAAAAAATATCATACTGACTCAATTGCAAAATGGCTACCAATTGGAATAACTATTGCTTTTGACTAATGAGCCTCTCATTTACAGCTAGGGTAAGGGTTTGGGTAAGGTTTGGTGTGGAGGATAAGGTTTTTTCACATGTCAATATTTCTTTTATATAAAAATGCTCGTTAGTGTTTTTCCATATTAACAATACTGACCTCCACATTTCTTATAATAATACAAAGGAATTTTAAAATTAATTTTCATGTACGCTGTTCCATCTGATCTCATGTTGTGATTCTTCATTTTGTGGTTGTTTAATGTATTCGTCACTGCACGTTCATGGCGTTCGTGTCCGTAATGTTTCAAGTCCGACAATGAGGACTGGACGGGATTTCAAGTCCGCGCAATTAGTTCCAGTTTTCGAGGCCCAGCCGAAAAAAAGACTACCTTTGTGTTCATTACACTACCTTACTGACCACGTGTAATAGTGCTATATTCCAGTGTATGACTTATTCTTAGTTGTCTTGACAATCTTAGTCCCAATTACTGTGTTAACAGTAATTTCGAATGTTTATTCAATAGCTTATTGGAAAAGGTACAAAACAAGCATATAGGACGTCGCATCTCATTAGTAGTCAAAATGAATCATGCGCAGAAGTACCCTTACTATAAAAGACACGTAGTATTTATCTTAAGGTAGTTCAGGACTCATGGATTCTGTCAATAGATCTCATGTAGAAAGAGCAAACTAAGTATAGTTCAAAACTAAAATAAAAACAATGGGTCACCATTCTCGTTTCGGAGATAAGGGCGGTAGACTGGAACCCATTTTGGTCATTTTTTTGACAAAAATTGTCGGAATTTGAAACACAAAACGCTATTTATTCTATTTTTCCCGATAACAAACTTTTTAACAAGCATTTGCAAAAGAAAGGCACTTTCCTAACAAACATATTATTTGCCATGTTTTACTCAAGAACTGATCATTTTGGCAAAAAACTACTGCGAAAAGTACGTGCATATTCGAGAATTTTGATGCAAAAATACAAAATAAAGTAGAATTACAGCTTAGATATACTACAACAACTTGTATTCAATCAATCAATCAATCAATTTATTAAAGTTATAACGTGGGATAAGGTCGCCCTTACATCCGAGGCACCGATTCTACCCTTTCTGCTATATTCATCCCAGGTTATACATAAATAACCATACTACACTGGTCATTAGACTGCATTATTGGTTGTTATCTTACTTGTCAGTACGCTGCCTCAGTTAGTGGTCAGTAAACTGCTTTAGTTGGTCAATTCACTATCTTGTATGTATAACTTTATTTAAACACATCTTACCGGTCAGTAGAATTCTTTAGTGGTCGATTCACTACCTTACCGGCCAGTATAGTCTGCTTTAGTGATCAAATCACTACCTTACCGGTCAGTAGACTGCTTTAGTGGTCAAATCACTATCTTACCGGTCAGTAGACTGCTTTAGTGGTCAATTCACTATCTTACCGGTCAGTAGACTGCTTTAGTGGTCAAATGACTACCTTACCGGTCAGTAGACTGCTTTAGTGGTCAATTCACTACCTTACCGGCCAGTATATATAGTCTGCTTTAGTGATCAAATCACTACCTTACCGGTCAGTAGACTGCTTTAGTTGGTCAATTCACTGCCTTACCGGTCAGTAGACTGCTTTAGTGGTCAAATCACTACCTTACCGGTCAGTAGACTGCTTTAGTTGGTCAAATCACTACCTTACCGGTCAGTAGACTGCTTTAGTGGTCAATTCACTACCTTACCGGTCAGTAGACTGCTTTAGTTGGTCAATTCACTGCCTTACCGGTCAGTAGACTGCTTTAGTGGTCAAATCACTACCTTACCGGTCAGTAGACTGCTTTAGTTGGTCAAATCACTACCTTACCGGTCAGTAGACTGCTTTAGTGGTCAATTCACTACCTTACCGGTCAGTAGACTGCTTTAGTTGGTCAATTCACTGCCTTACCGGTCAGTAGACTGCTTTAGTGGTCAAATCACTACCTTACCGGTCAGTAGACTGCTTTAGTTGGTCAAATCACTACCTTACCGGTCAGTAGACTGCTTTAGTGGTCAAATCACTACCTTACCGGTCAGTAGACTGCTTTAGTGGTCAATTCACTACCTTACCGGTCAGTAGACTGCTTCAGTGGTCAATTCACTGCCTTACCGGTCAGTAGACTGCTTTAGTGGTCAAATCACTACCTTACCGGTCAGTAGACTGCTTTAGTGGTCAATTCACTGCCTTACCGGTCAGTAGACTGCTTTAGTGGTCAATTCACTACCTTACCGGTCAACAACAACAACAACAACATTTTATTTCTACCTTGCATGAAATAATTACAATATTTTATAAAAATATAAATTAGAATAGATTATCTTTAGGTAGTGGTCCTAACTAATAACTTTAAGAGTTAATAAGTTGTTAGGGCCATTATCTATTGGTATATAAGTTTATTGTATTTGTAAAGAAGAAAGTGGTTTTTGTAATAAAGAAAAAAAGTTATATTTTAGGCTAACATAACATCACATACACACACACACACGTATATTCACACACACAATACACAATATTATGGCAAATTAGAAGGAAATAAATATCAGAAATTTTTTTTTCTGATAGAAAAATAATTAGTAAGTATCCAAAATGTTTATTTTGATACGAGCTTTGAATTTTTTTAGAGAACGATCAGTTTTCACTTTTCAATAGTTTTCTTGAGGAGTTGGTTCTCTTGGACGTATTTCACCCTCTCCTCTTCAATTTTAACCATTGTGTTTGAAATTTCTTCATATCTCGTGTTAGCAAGGTCTAGGAAGCCTTTCATCTCGCGAATTTCTTGTTTGAGTCCTGAAACTTCACCTAATAGAGGCTCCAATTTCTTGTCTAGAATACTTATCAAGTCTTCCTTGGTAAGTGCCATAATACAATACAAACATATAAGAACAAAGATTACATGAAATTCGGTGAAAGAATACGGTTAGTAATGGCTTAAGTTTTCAAACTAAGAGAGCTCTTGGATTCACCACCGTTCTCCATGCTTGCACATGCGCAAGTTCACTCTTTTTGTTATGTTAGTAGACTGCTTTAGTGGTATTCACTACCTTACCGGTCAGTAGACTGCTTTAGTGGTATTCACACTATCTTAGTGATCATTAGACTACATCATTATTGGTTATTAGGCTACCTTACTGGAATTTAGAATTTAATTTCCCATCCTAAAGAAATAAGTTTTCTGAGAAATAGTTATTCTATAACAAGAACTTTAATGGTGCATATAATGCTTACAATGCGTTATCTATTTTATATGCAATCAATATCTTATTACCGATTACACCATTTGCACTCTTTTTGTTATGTGAGGCGAATATGGGTGAAAAAGAACCGAGACGGAGTCAAGGTTTCATCGATATTCACTAAGCCTAAGGTGGATAATTGTTTTAGTATAAATACACAAATGAGTTTTTCAAAAGTAAAAATAACCAGCCTTTTTTGAAGAGAAACTGTTCATTTCTTGTTTCTTAAAGTGCAGTGTTTCTTCGAACTGCGTTCTCGGGCGACTATTTGTTTTTCTGAACATCCAGTTTCCGCGGGCAACTATCACAGCATAATGCCCTCGATTCAACTACTCTATTGTTTAAATAGTGTGATTTCTCGGCCAATCAGCACGCTCAATGACACAATTACAAATCGAGGCCTGTTCAAATGCGCCTTTTGACAAAAGGTACAGCGGTGCTAGATAGTGTTAAATTGGAGCATTCGCTATTTGCGCTCACATGCAAATCCGATGCTCTACCGATCGGAGCCAACCGGGATTCTCTATCTGAAGTGAAATACTGTTGAAGTGCAAAAGATTCAGACCATCAGCCTTTTGTGATTGGGTGTCTTCTTCATCAACAACTATGGTACAGTTCCACGCGAAGAGCAATAACTAAATTCCACGTTTGCGGGTAAACACGAACATGCCTGGCATCAAAAGAGCCATTAAAGTTGATCGTTACAATCTGACCAAATCCCCTATTTGCGTCGAATATCCTCCCATTTTCGACATAGAGTGAAGAGTTTGAAATCTCAGAGGTACTGTATTGTATTTTGATGCTTGACGTATACTTGCTTCTGCTTTGTCCTGATCCTTGGGTGGCCATTCCCGTTAAACTTAAGGTTTTACCCAAATCTATCTGGATCCACTCTCCAACCCGAGCCTGCCTAGCTTCCCAACCAAATACATTGTTTAAACGAATGCGCCTTGTATCATGATAGTAATCAAAGAATGAAGATGCAGTAAAGCTTGAATCAGGGATTTTTCCTCCTTCCAAGGTGGCACACTGACAAGTGTATGAACCCACAGTATTGGTACAGCGAGCATTGACATCACAAGCACCTGTTGTGCATTCATCAATATCTGTTGAAAGATATATATTGTATTTAGAAAAAAGTGTTTGAAATATTGATTCCTAACTTTTCAGGGCAGCATTGGAACATTGAATTCAAGATTAAAGACGATACCACCCGAATCTCGGAGCGATGAATGCGATATCGTCTTTACAAGTGAGTTCAATGTGGAAATGCCGAGGTGGACAATGAGTTTTCCTTGAATCTCTATTCCGACATTGTAGAAATTGTATTTTATAGGGGCAAGTAAAAAGTCATTTTGTAGCTCAGGGTACGGTTAACATAACCAATGAGAAAGCGAAAAGAAATCGACGAATGAGTAAAACGTACTATCATTTCAATCAAACTCGTGTTTATAAAACAATTTGTTTTTCGATGATCAATTCAAGTCATTTAGGGAGCACATTATTACAAATCGAGAAAGAATTCACTACTATTGTTACAAATTATAACTAAGTATGGACCCCAGGGGGAGGGGATGGGGGGTACTTCCTGTGTCTAACAGGTACAGGTACTATTTCCAGCCCTAATAGGAGCGCCGATCACCCCTACCACTTGGCCATAGGCAGGCGCCCATTGTTGCAAGATTGGTATATCTATTGATATGAACTATTAGAGTTATTGATTGACTTTTTTCTGATTTCCCGCAAACCGCAAACGTCGTGATTCATGCTTACCGTCAGCATTGTTGATCGAGGATCACCGTTTTGAACGTGAAAGACACGCTCTTGAGGGAAGTAATTTACGGCAGAGAATTGAGTTGTCTAAACCATGTACATTGAAAACCCACGTTTCAATAACAAAATCACTCTGCAGTGTTTAGTTAGTAATCGTGTACGTTGGTTTTATCCCAGGGAGTTTTAGTGATGAAGTGCCAAAAGAAAGACACACTTTGATAAATCAGTATGTGTTCGATAATAAGATAAAGAGATCCGGTCACCCACGTTAACACTTCTACAAATAAACAGATATAAGGGGTGGACCATTAGAAGTTAAGGGAGAGGGTGGCAATCCCCCCACGTGCACGGCCTGAGTGCGCCAAAACAATGCTCAACCCGGACGGCGAAAAGAAAACCCTGCACCAAAGGCGAAAAAAAAAACCTGCACAAAAATATAGCCAAACCCCCTACACCCCCAAGACAGCGTATAAATATATAAATGCCCGATTCCCAAAATTCTAATGCGTTCTATTCAATATTTGTTATTTAAGGTTTCAGAGAATGCATACATCGTAGGGGATTGATATAAACTAAACTCGCCAGCATGAGCTTTCAGAGAGTAAATCCCCATTGTCGTCCTGTAAACCCTTAAAGCCAAAAACACTCAATCTCTTTTAGTTACGGTTCTAAGTTATGTAATGCCATTGTCAAAAAAAGAAACATAGAGCGAGCAAAGATCGATATATCAGAAAAAGATAATGAGAATGATAAACTAATATCTATTTTTTTAAATTTTTTTATTTGTTTTTGTTAATTGTATCATTGTCGTTGTTGTTGTTGTTGTTGTTCTTGCTCATGTCGACTCGTTATTGTTGTTTCCTTACCTTTACAGCTCGTTCCATTGTTTTCATATCCTGGTTCACATTCCCCGCAGATAAAAGACCCTTCAGTGTTGTTACAAATCCTTTTCAGTGTGCTACAATTGTGTTTATTGGTAGCACATTCGTCAATATCTAACAAACAAACAAAACAAAAAATGTCATCTATAAATGTATGATTATGGATTTATGCGATTTTTACCTTATTTTGTATACATTGTTTGAATAAAAATATCAAAAATATTCACAGAAGGCGAGGTCAATATCGAAGAATAGTAACCGAGACAAAGTTGGTTAACTGATATTCATCGAGCTAGGCTGTCTCCATAGGTCGGTTCCAGTTCGCTCAATGACAGATAATTGTTTTATTTTCTATATGTGCTCATTTTTATTTGAGCTTAAAGAAGCCGTCTCAACCACGATGCTTTGCGCGCAATTATTGTTGTTTACATGCTTGCATTCTTTGCAAAGCGAGCTTTCACCAACGTTGCATGCATGTTGTCAAAAACAACTACTCTTTGTTGACGCGCAGAGAGGTAATCTTGGAGTCAGCCTTCGCCAGCCTAATAAATTAACTTTTACTCCGAGACAGTTCAATTTAGCCAAAAGCAGATCATGGCTTATCTTGTCAAACGCCTTGGCAAAGTCGAGGAAAGAATGAGGATTGAGTCATTGAAGTTAATATATCAAAACCAACATATATAATCATGAATGATTACGCGTAGTCATTAGACGAATTTTTAGAATTGCACTGCATGACTCCATCGATGAAAGTGAGGCTTCTAGCCGTATTGTAAGTACATGAACTTAGTCTGAATTTTAAAATATATAATATGTTTTAAGTCTCGAAACAGAGGCGTATTGAATTTTATTCCGTGATCACTTAATTGGTGGCCTTTGTAAAATGATCAAGTACGATACATGCAAGACATAAACAGTTCGAAACCTTGGTTGTCGGTTACAAGAACGCTGGTATACGGTTATGGCGGCATTGATATACATAAACATATAAATATACATATAATAATTTCGGTTGTCAACACTGGCAGTCGACGCGCACAACATATTGGACTGAGTCTATATATCAAATGCCGGCTTGTCAAAATCTTTCTTTGAATATCTCATTTGATTCTTATTATAGGTGAATAAAGGTTAGAGTGTCTGTTAGACTGCCAACAGTCCCTTCTTTTCCCTCCCGATTCCGAGGAAAACGAGAGAAAAATGAGCATTTAAATAAAACACGGACTCGCCCCCAATCCCCGCTCGCTTGTTTTATTAAAGCTAAAATAATCTGAGTCCGGAGGGAAAAGTAGGGACTGCTCGCAGTCTAAGCGCTATGTTTACTGATGGAATGGGAATCTGTATATATATAGAGATATATATTTTAGTTGTGTTGACAATTCCTTCGAAGTTATGTAGATCAATAAGAAGGAAAGAAGGAATTTCTCAAATTAATCAACATGTATGATTGGATTATTTATAAACATTTATTTTTATGCATTATTGGAATATTATAGCTAAAGCCAGCCAGCCAGCCAGCCAGTTGTACCTTCTTCGCACTCTTCTCCTTGGAATCCTTGTACACATTTGCACTGATGTTTGAGATCTTTAAAGACGCATTCGCCTCCATTCAAACACTTTTTCCTCTGGAATATCTCGCATGGGGTCTAAAAGCAAAATGTAAAATTTGTAAATTACAGTTCGATTTTTTTTTCACTTACAAAAATTTAAAAAAAATCATGACCATAGCAGATCAAACAGTTCACACGCGAAAACTGCAAAGGTTGTAGATGTATATTAATAGGTATTTTTGCTCTTGGTATCATAGCAAATGTTATTTGATGTGTATTTATATTATTGTATTATTGTTGCAAGCTGTTTTATGGTAGAAGTCGAGCCAAATATCTCCACAAAAATGATTGTATAAATAATGAATAAACTAGAAGTCCAAATAAAGCGTTTACTCGTGCCCTGGATGCATTGATGCTGAAAAATGAAATAAAGATATATGAAGTTCAATGTTTGAGTAGTTCGTTTTCAATACAAAACCTGTTTGAACTAGTACTACTGGATACTTGGATTTTTAGCTGCATAAGGGATGAAATACTATTTCTTTTGATAGTGATCGAGACCTGAGCTAGACTAATTTTACTGCCTCTTGCAACCTTATTTTTTTCTTTTCGGGTTCCATATTTGAATACATCTTATTATTGTTAATTTGAATACATCTTTTTTTTGTTAATTTGCATCTTTTCTTTTGTTCAGCATGTGCAAATGTCGCAAAGAATCCAATGGACTTTGAATAGTATTCTTTATATAAAGTATTAGTTCAATTGACTTCATGCCTTTTTATATCTGTATTGCATTTATATTTATATTGTTCTTATAGCTGTTGGTTCATTACTTGCTTACAGAATGAGAGGGCAAAGTCAAAGAATGGCAAGCAATGTAATTGGGTATGAAATTAATTGAATTGAAGAATGGCCATTCACCAACTGCAACTTCAAACACCTAACACGCCCAGCTGCACGAAATATTCGATGTTAGTATAGTTCTCAAAGCTGTTGGCTCATTACTGGCTTACATAATGGAAGGGCAAAATCAAAGAATGGCAAGCAATGTCATTGGTTATGAAATTAATTGAATTGACGAATGACCATCCCCCAACTACAACCACAAATCACATCTAACTTGCCCATACCAACTGCACGAAATATTCGATATTAGTTCTCAAAGCTGTTGCCTCATTACTGGCTGAAGTTGTTGTATGAAGTTGTTCTGGTAAACAACATTTTCTAAACTTTAAACCGAGAGGCGAAAACAAAACACTTTTGCTTGTTTATTCATACTAGCTATAAAGTTTATTAAACAATGTATAATGAGCTCGATCTCGGCATGGAATCGAATCGTTGTATAACTTGACTAGTTCATTCATTGAGGAAGCGAAATCCCAAACTGGCCAGGACTCAAAGTGAATGATATCAATAATATGACTTCATATTTTCAAACTATTTATGCTAGCGCTAGCCAAATAACGTTTGTAAACAGTTAATGTCCTCTGTTATCATAATGGAAAACAAGGCACCTGCCCTATTATTATTATTATTATTGGACTTGATTGAATTGAAGAATGACCACCCCCCAACTACACTAACTACAAATTACATCTAACACTCCCAACTGCACGAAATATTCGATATTAGTTCTCAAAGCTGTTGGCTCATTACTGGCTTACAGAATGGAAGGGCAAAGTCAAAGAATGGCAAGCAATGTCATTGGTTATGAAATAAACCAACTGCACGAAATATTCGATATTTGTTCTAAAATTGACAACACAATCTGAAGAAGTTTTGCTGAAATATCTAACTATTAAAACGATAGAGAAATTAGAGAAAACAGATAATCGTTTAACTCGTTTACTTCATTGAAGACGGTAGTGTACGAGGAAGGGTAATTTCAACAGACCATTTCACAGTTCTCGTCAATGAACCTTGGCCTCGATAGAGTGTTATATGCTCTTTAGAATTTGACTACGGCCCTTTTTAATGTTTCAATTGGTAGATATTTTCCTTAAATATATTGCCACGGGCTGTAGACAAGAACTGTGAAAAGGTCTAATGCTATATCTACTCTTCAACTATCACCTGGTTAAGAGACTAACAATCCACACGTCGTAATCCATCTAATATAATACCGTTTGTAATATCAAAGTTTTACGTTATACTTCGTATTCTGGTTTCATCTCACCTTAATGCGGAAATGTTGATAGTCCTGGACCTTTTTCAATATGTTACTTTTGTCGAACTCATCAGAGGACATCACTTCACACACGTGAAGACCATTTCTCTCAGCCTTGGTATTTAGATTACCCGATTTACACCAACTAGCGTTAACACAACTAGTCAAACATCCCATCATGTCTTTGACTAGAGTTGATTGCATTCTGGCCGAGATTGGTAGTTCTAGTGTTACGTTTTTATAACCAACAAAAATTATTGGATCAGTTCTATCCTCACCTCTACTAATGCTTATTGCAAACAGCAGAAGGAAAAGTACCAGAACAACTGGTACAGAGACAGCCATCTCTGCTACGAGCTATACTAGACTGAAAGTCAACTCAATGCATAATCACGTTTTTCACCCATGAAATTATCCAACTATTGATAGTAGAACTTAATTGGCTGAGCTAGCGCATCACCCTTGATTAAGGTGGCTGACTAATATAAACATAAAAATTGAAATTAAAACCGTTTTAAAAATCAATTTAGTTATAATTTCAAAAACGCAAAGAAAATAGAGTTTAGAGTTTTGAGCATGTTTATCAATTACTGAAACAGGCCTGTACTAAATCACTCGGAAAGCACATTCCTATTTTAGAATTTTCGAGAGAATTATCTACTCTTTAGGCAAAAAAATAATCAAAAAATAAAATTTAATAACAAAATGCACGACTAATAAAGTGTATTTATTTTACATTTCTGTGGAAAGCCTTTTCAATAAATTATTGTAAAACTGACTTCGAAAAATGAAGTTGTTCTAGTAAGCAACATTTTCTAAACTTTAAACCGAGAGGCGAAAACAAAACAAAACACTTTTCCTTTTGTTTATTCATACTAGCTATAAAGTTTATTAAACAATGAGTAATGAGCTCGATCTCGGCAAGGAATCGATTCGTTGTATAAGTTGACTAGTTCAGTCATTGAGGAAGCGAAATCCCAAAAAGGCCAGGACTCAAAAGTGAATAATATCATAATATGACTTCATACTTTCAAACTATTTATGCTAGCGCTAGCCAAATAACTTTGCATGTAAACAGTTAATGTCCTCTGTTATCATAATGGAAAACAAGGCAGCTGCCCTATTATTATTATTATTATTATTATTATTATTATTATTATTATTATTATTATTATTATTATTATTATTATTATTATTATTATTATTATTATTATTATTATTATTATTATTATTATTATTATTATTATTAACTTATTGCAATAACCTCATCACAGCCCATCCACATATCAACATCCTAATTGGTTCTAGAAAGTAATTAAAATTGAAGGGTTTAAAGGTTCAAAAGTTTTTATTTCCACAAATTTTGATAAATATTACATAAATAATAATGGAATTGCAGAGATACAACCCAAAGGGCTAATGAAAGGTTTCTGCACCCTAGTAGCCATTAAGTTAAATAGAATATTAATTGTGCGGAAAAAGAAAGTTACGACATATGAAAAAGTATAGTTTGAAGAAGTACAGTTTGCAAGGCAAGATAAGTGGGCTATAAGCTAAATATAGATAATACAAGATTCAAAAATATACAGCATAAACATATTACTGGGACAAAACAAAAATTTTGTACTGGATTTTAAACATCTTTGTGAGTGGGCTCGTTTTGATTTCAAGGGGCACGTCGTTCCAGCTAACCGCATATTTTACACCAAATTTACCATAGTTCAAGCAAAAACGAGGTATATATAGAATGGTTTTTGAATATTCTTTCCGACCTTGATCTGTTTCAGCTATAACCAACATCATGTGTAAATATAATACTACTCTCTACATATTAAGGTCAAACTAATTTGAAAGGTGTTAATTGGATTAATTTTTGTGAACAGGTGAATTAAAGAAAATTTCACTTTTCTCGAAAGGAAAAATATATTGTTGAAAAATAATTGTTGGAACATATTTACAGTGTTAAAATGCACCTTATTTTCGCAACCATCGTTTATAAAGAAATTATTTGTTCTGCTGCAGTCGAATATTAACTGATTTGTTGCATAGCTCTTATGTCATTGATTTATTTCTAAGCACTGAACTAAACTCTCTATCGACAGTTGCAAAACTAAGATTGTTCATCATCTTGTTATTAAAGTTTTTGCAAACTTTCAAGCCTAAAAACATAATTCCTTCTTGGCATTTTTAGTTTCCCTAAAGTCACTCAAAATACATAATCAGCAGGGGTCAGTTTTCATTCGAATTTTACGAAGAAATCAGTGGAATTTATTTTTATGAATTCTTCCCGCTTCAATATCCGCCATATTGCTTTACATATCCAATGCACAGATGAACCTGAGGCGGTTTTTTTACTCTCCCTCCGTCCTACAGTAAAACGTGTTTGTGTACGTTGCTATATGGATGAAGACTTTTTCGGTGTAAGAAACCGATGCCTAAACCTCATGTGGGATTCTAGAACATTGGCATAAACTTTTTTTTATTCAATACTAACCGATTACATTTGTTCTTACAATTATAGATATTTGTAAATCTGATTTGTTAGTACACGCTATCCACAACTTCTACAAAGGTTAGCCTAGTAAGTGGATAGCTACAGTATGATAATTTAAAAAGGGTTCTAGGTGTAGTACTAAAAATAGAAGAAAAATACAAAAGATGTCTGAGTGAAGAAAGAAAGAAAATTGGGAACGACTTAAGGTGGATCACTATAGTTTTCGGAAAGCCACACAAGGCCGTTTTAAACGTCTTTTTGACAAACTTCCCAATTTTCGATTGACCTGAAACTTTTACAGATTATCAGTCTTAGACTGAAATTTAAAACAATATACTTTGTTTTTAGATTTATATTTTAATAGCAGCGATATACAGGAAAAACGGAAATCAGTTGCGCTTAAATTGTAGACGAACGCGATGAGATCTCGAAAAGCGGCTACCACCACAGTAAACTACAACATTAGGCACTCAAAATATCAAAGAATTAAAGAAATCTGTATGTTTGATTTCGAGAAAATTACAGATATATTTTGTACTTGGTAGTTTTGAGTGTTAGAAGGAATCACTCAATGTGTGGCAATGTGACTTACAATAACTGAACAAATAGCGCTCAAAAACCGTCAAAACCTTCCCTGTACATATATGTCTTTAGTTACTAAGTTTGGGACAATAAATCGTTCACAGTATTGAGAAATTTTTTTTTTTCTTAGAGATGTTGAGGCTTGACTTCAAGCGAAAACACATCACTGTTGCGCTTTTCTATAAATATTCAAAACTGCCGTTTACATTTTTTCTGTAAAACTCACAAACTCTTCTCCAAAGTACTAGAAATGCCAGTTGAATTTGTGAAATGAATTGCAAATTAGTTACCTTTTCTCTCAATTCATTTCACAAATTCAACTGGCACTAAGGAATGTATCACTACATGCAGTCAGATGTAATCAAAAGAACAATGGAATGAAGCAATTAGCGAAATTTACTTTTATCGCCGGAAGTAATAACTCAACCAAAACCGTCACGGTGTATTGCGTCGTGACTCCAGAATGTAACGCAGATTTGCATCATTAGCGGCCGTGAACAGCCGAACGAGTCGGCTTCGTTAAGATATCCAAGTTTAATTTTTTTTATCACGTTTAAATGCCTCAATTGAAATGAAGCTTCAGGATAGCATTTCTAGTACTTTGGAGAAGAGTTTGTGAGTTTTACAGAAAAATGTAAACGGCAGTTTTGAATATTTTTAGAAAAGCGCAACAGTGATGTGTTTTCGCTTTAAGTCAAGCCTTAACACCTCTAAGAAAAAAAATAATTTCTCAATACTGTGAACGATTTATTGTCCCAAACTTAGTAACTAAAGACATATATGTACAGGGAAGGTTTTGACGGTTTTTGAGCGCTATTTGTTCAGTTATTGTAAGTCACATTGCCACACATTGAGTGATTCCTTCTAACACTCAAAACTACCAACTACAAAATATATCTGTAATTTTCTCGAAATCAAACATACAGATTTCTTTAATTCTTTGATATTTTGAGTGCCTAATGTTGTAGTTTACTGTGGTGGTAGCCGCTTTTCGAGATCTCATCGCGTTCGTCTACAATTTAAGCGCAACTGATTTCCGTTTTTCCTGTATATCGCTGCTATTAAAATACAAATCTAAAAACAAAGTATATTGTTTTAAATTTCAGTCTAAGACTGATAATCTGTAAAAGTTTCAGGTCAATCGAAAATTGGGAAGTTTGTCAAAACGACGTTTATAACGGCCTTGTGTGGCTTTTCAAAAACTATAGTGATCCACCTTAACAACTAACAGAATTTCATTATTTAACAATATACAGGATCACTTATCTATCTAGTAACTGGAACTAAGGGGGGAAAAGTATACACTAAATTCAAAAAACGTTGTTGGGGCGAACGGCGATTGGAGATTGGTGATTGGCGATTGCACGTCCGAAAGGAACTATGGATAATACGAATTCCTTTTTATTTCATAAGTACTGAGTTTTATGTATAAAATTGCAGTGATGTAAAAATCGTTCGGTTTTAAGTCACAGCCAATCAGCGATGCGAACGATGAAATTTCACTATCTTTCGCGGCATCTGATTGGACGAACGATTTTTTTCACTAGTGAAAAGGTTTTGTGCGGGAATCTACCTCACTGGCGCGAAAACTTTCAACCGCCTTTGGTCAAAATGTTGGGAATGTTTGTTGACAGCAATTCGACTGAAAATGTTATTTTAACACAAGAAAACAAAGCTATTTCGAAAACATATATCCAATGTGATATTTAGCTATAGAAAAACGTCTTGGAATTAAAGAAAGAAGCAAGAAAAGTTGACAAATTTCTACTCAGTAACCCAGTTTATTTACTACTTTCAAAGACGGGAAAGCTAAGACTATTCTCGCTCTGAAGTTAATCATTTGGTTTTGAGCGACATATGAAGAAACCAAGTGGCATGAATGACCTCCTATTTGAAAAGACAAGTCCTTCTTTCCAAATAGAAAGAGCTAAAGAAGGAAAATAAAAAACTATAAATATAGTGAATCAGTCGGCAAAGTTCACACTAGAAGAATCTCGCTCAGCTACTGCCCAAGCGTTGTCAATGCAAGGCTGTTTAACCATTTAATAATGCTTTTTTTTTTTAAAGCATTGAAGATAAGTAAATTTGCCTTTTACAACGGTATTTTTCATGATGTTGTTGCTACTTTTCGTTGTTTAAAATTTTGAAAGAAAATATTGAATTTTTTCAATCATTGAATCGTTTAACCATAGAGCTCATTTCATGGTATATTTGATGCATGTTGTCATTAATTAATGTTGAAAATAAATCTCAGTACTTATAAAATAAAAAAATTACATCATGGTTAGTTCGCTTGTACGATTTTATTCACTCGTTGTGTAGAATTACAAACTCACTCGCTCGCAGAGCCTCGCTCGTTCGTTTGTAATTCTTCACAACTCGTGAATAAAAATCGTACGCCTCACTAACCATGAAGTAATCTCTATTTATTCATTTCTAAATTACCCATTGTTTGGCCTCCACCGTTAAGCGAAACCTTCGAGACACCCATCTAAGGTCATCGCTGAACGGTGTTTGGGTAATTTAGAATGGAATAAGAACAAATTGGTATTACCCATAGTCCCTTTCGGTCGTGCAATCGCCAACCTGAATGGCGGGCGGCGATTGCACGACCCAAAGGAATTGTGGTTACCCATACAAAATATCCCAGACGAGTGGTTTTTTTTTCTGGATTTCTACGCGTAATTTTTTCAATTTTAAGCTTTTCTATAACATATGAGACTGATAATAATAACAACAATAATAACAATTTGCTTATAAATCGCTAATTCAAATCTGTTCTAAGCGCTGAAATTTGAAAATAACATAAAAATACCAAATTAAAATTTATAAGCTAATTTGAACAAGCATGTTTTCAGTTTTGATTTAAAAATCGATGTTGTGCAGTACGTTTTTTGCTACTAATAATGTACTAATACGCTTGTCCGTTCGTTTTTTCTGGTTGCGGTAATGTAGCAAAATAAAGTACATGCACTTCCAACTAGAACTATATTCATTGTTCGGCTTTCAGTATATCAAAAATTGCAGCTATAGTTACTTTGTGTCAGCCTTCAGATATCAGCCCATTTTAAAAACCTTTTTGAAACAGGTGATATGGTGCCACATCTTCAGCTTGGGCTCCCTGTGAAGTTACGTGCACAAAATGACGGTTGTGTAGGACAGCTAGTCTCTCTCTATCTATCATGTTTAAGATAAACGCCTGTGGAAGACCATTTGAAGCATCAACTGGTAACAGGTTATGATAAAGGGTTTTCTAAGATGACAATTAAGCGACTGGAGCAGGTTAAAAATACTTCATGATGGATCAGAAGAACCACAGCTAACACTTGTCACCGTTCAATTAAAGAGCTTATCAGCAAACCCACTCTAACTACCATTAGACGCTGTCAGTCATTATAGATTGAAAGGCCATCCCGTTTTTGAATGAAAAATAGTCAAAGTTTGACAATTTCCTCCATTATACTATTTCTGTAATTAAATAAACATCTATTAATCTTTGTATTTCATGTTGATTTTGGTTTTATTCTGTTATATGTTAATTCAGGAACGGTTTTCAACGAAGATAGTACTCTTTTTGTGGGTATTGCATGGGTGTAGTGATGTACGGTTAATATTTACACGTGTGTAGCAGCAATGTTAAATCGTTATCAATAACTTTCGAGGTTTTAACTGACTAGGTGGTAATTCTGAACGTATCCCTCATTCTGAACTCAAATATACCCGTCGTAGGGTATTAGTTCTGCATTTTGACTTATTCTTCCTCTTATTCCTTTGCTCACTCCTTTATTCAAAAATCTGTCTTTTCATTGATCACTATAACTATATCATTCGTTGATATTTGAGATTCTGATTCTCTTTTTCTGATTCTCGTTCCTTCATCCGGTCCATCTGTTCATTCATCTCATTATTCCTTCGTTTGTTCCTCCATCCATTTCGTCAATGACCATTCGCTTATTCATCAATTTGTCCATTTTTTTTGATCAGTTAATCTGTTAAAAATATTCGTTGATTCTATTGAATTGCATCAATGTATTCTTATATTCATGGTCTTACAGTAAATCGTCTACCGAACGTCATCAAAATAGAGCTTAATTACAAGAGCTATTGTATTTATTATCGATATATTTATGAATTCCTTTGTATTTATTTCAATAACAACTTTTATCGAGATATTCGATCATATATTTGTGAATTTCTTTGTATTTCAATAACAAATAGGGATAAGTATACTATATATTGAATAGCGTGCGAATGATCGCGACAACTTGTTTCTAGGAGAAACATTGATGAAGATCATATTGTAAAGCATAACTAGGTTTAGACCGGTTTAGTACTATGAGAGAGTGAGGAAATCAATGAAATCAAAGCCGGACATTCCTGATATCTAGAATCACTGGCTAAAATTAAATTAAATGTTTTACTGTTTTTGAGTTCCGCATTTGTAATAATAGACATAACATCATGCATGGGACATTCCCCCTTGTCATGTGGGAATCTGCAGGTACGTACAATTCAATGAGGAAAATCCCCGAAACACATGTAGAGGTCACTCGTTAAGCCATAACATTCTGTAAGTGCTTCAAAACATTTTAAATAATATAAGAGGTTTTAAGGTATAAAATCAAAATTTTGCCATCCTCAATCTGTTCTGTGACAAATTGAAAACACGTGGACCTTATTTATTGCGATACGTTCCAGAATAACGACTAGACACTTTAACGTGAAACTGATATATCCAATTTAATACCAAAAGATCAATACAATATCCACCAGCGGCACATATCCGTACTGTAAACATATAAAGGAATATAAAGGAAAATAGCGAGTAAAGTAGTTTAGGCTGCGTCTGTGTTTGATATAAACGTGGAACGAAGGGCTAAAGCTCGAAACGTCAGTAAACGGTATAAAGTTAACATTTTTTACGGTGTTAACGTTACAAATTTACTATTGCCTATCGTATAACGTGATGGGAAATTGTGAGTTTTTTATATATCTAAATAATTTTACTGACGTTTCGAGCTTTAAAAAAACAATCTAGCTTACGTTGCTGACAATAAGAGGAGGGGGAGTGGAGGTGGAGACATAAAACAATAGTACAAACATTATAAAACTGAAAATGCTGAAAGAGAACAAAAAAATCGATAAAACAATCAAGGAGGAAAAACTTCATCCCTATCAAATGAAAGTTGCTGACTGGTGCATTATAAAAAGGATCAAAATAACAACCGGTGATGATAGTTGACCACCACGCTTTAACCGGAACCACTTGGAATTCAATCACTTTTCCGTATCGTATTTCCGCAATCACGAGTGATACAAATCAACAGTCTATAACCGACACAGATTCAAACGTGCATCGGTTGTTTAAGCTTTTGGAGCAGGTCGACGCAGAAGAAACTCTTCATATATAATTAACGTTTAGATTGAGGTAAGTGTTGAAACATTTATAATCGTTGGAGTACCGTATTATATGTGACCTTTTTGAGGCATTAACTCTTGCTGAATATAGGTACATAGTTTATATAAACAATACAGTTACACTCATTCGTTTATTTGAACTTAACTTCAGCTGTTGCCAAAATATCTAGTTTTATTTCATTTGAAAAATATTGAAGAAAATTATATATTATGTTAGGTATCTAAGCTTTTTACTAAACAATGCTAGACAAAACCCGGGTGGAAAACTTGAATACGTTGGAACTCAATTATGTAGTCAGAATTTAGTGAGCAATGAGTCGCAAGTGAGCATATATGCATTACGCCGACATGCATTTGCACTGGTACCGCAGTTTTTTGTGTGCCTTGCTTTGGTTTTTGTTTATATGATTTATAGCAGAGAGAAATTAGAAATGCTAAATGCAATCACTGAATTAGTAAAACCCTCTGTTATCCAGGCTAGCATGTTTATAGTTAATGCGCTATTTCAGTTCTATAACCATTTGTGTTTCGTTATTCATTCTAAGACCTCTGTTCCATAACATGTTACGCCGGTCAGAATCTAAAGGAAGCTGTTGAACCTATATGAACTTACTTGTAATAAGTAATATGTAATTTACATTAGTTGATTTATTAACATTGGTTAATGCTGGGTATTGCCTGTATTTCAGCATAGTATGAAGAGTCTAGTTGGTGTAGTTCTTTTACTGGTTTTATCATTTAGTCGCCATGCGCAAGGTTATAAAGTTTACTGTAAGTCAGAGTATTACAGAAAGGAGGTAGCCAAGGCTGGTTGTGACAGCGATTACGTGGGTGTTTATGCATGTCTAGGCACGTGTGGGTCGTTTGTTCTTCCTCTTTCAAATCCACCATATTTCGAAAAGGTATTGCTATTACAATTGTTTATTAAGGCTAGATATTATCTGTAAACGGAGAAAGGAATACAATTAATAAAATAAAATAATAGAAAGAGAAAGGAAAGGAAAGAAAGGAGAGAGGAAGTGGATTTGTCAATCAAAACAGAGGGAACAGACGAAAAAAAAGAAAGGAAAGAAGAAAGGGAACAGAAAAGAAAAGGAAGGAGGGAGGAAGTGGCTTTGTCAATACAGAGGGAACAGACAATAAAAGAAAGGAAAAGAGAATAGAAAAGAAAGGAAGGAAAAAAGGAGTGCAAAGAAAAGAAAAGAGAACCACATTGATTATTAAGCCAAGAGTGATTTGTCAATCAGAAAATACAGAGGGAAGACAAAAGCAAAGAAAGGAAAGAGGAAAGGAAATAGCCAAGGGAGAAGGGGAGACAATAAAAAGGGAAGCTGTTATTGATTAATAGACGAAGGGTGATCTATCGACAGACGAGCACGAAAGGAAATGAAAGAATGAAAACGATATAAAGATTAAAGAACGTAAAAGAATAAATGGATATATATAAAAATGGAAAAAAAAAACGTAATATGTGAGATAATCCAATATATGAAAAATTCAAAATTATTTGAAAAAAAAATGAGATGCATGAATAGGAATGAGTGCAAATTTCGCAAAGAAAGAGAA
This sequence comes from Metridium senile, assembly GCA_949775045.1. Taxonomy (NCBI): domain Eukaryota; kingdom Metazoa; phylum Cnidaria; class Anthozoa; order Actiniaria; family Metridiidae; genus Metridium; species Metridium senile. The sequence goes on from OX459096.1 coordinate 18,733,282, forward strand.
AAAGCGAATTGATTCAGAACTCTGCCGAGTAACATTTGATAATCCTTTCGAGTATTTACAATTACAGTCGGTGAAACTGCATGTTCGTCTTATTATCTTTCAGTTCTGTACATGTTGTAAAGCAACAGGAACCACGTGGAAGAAAGTTAATTTGAACTGTGGCCCTGGAGTTAATCCTGTCGTATCCGTTGAGAGTGTCACGGGTTGTGCCTGTACACATTGTAGCTAAACCCCGACAACCCCGCATCGTGTTTGGCCTAACAATAGATAGAACGGGAGGGGAGAGGGTTTGGTAGGAAGTTAGAAAGATTAGAGTCCAATAATTATAGTCTATTTAGTCGTTCCTACACGTCAAATGTCATAATAATGTATTATACTATCTATACTATAGGGCTTCAGAAATGATTGAAATACTGAATATTTATAAATGTACAATATGGGATATAAATTGCAAGACAAATACATGTCTATTGATATAAATTCGTAGAAGATAGTGAATCAACAATGCTTAGTTGAAATTAGGATATGTCATGTATTGTAAGATCAACTATTTTAATTTAATATTAGAGTTGTGTATTGTATTGAAGAAAACAGCAGTCAGTAAAAACATTATTGCATTGTTCTTGAAACGTAGTGTGTGTTCATTTGTAAATATGCATTTTTATCCTCCAATTACAGTGAAGCACTTAAGAAATGAAAATACTATCAAGTCCTTTTATCAACCGTAATGGTACCTTGGCAACCATGGGGTTTCTTGATCTAGCCGTATTTGTAATAGTCAGTTCTTGATCTAGTATTTGTATTTATAATTTGTACGTCTTGTTTTTCTTCACAAACCGTGAGATTTACAAACGCCAAAACAAGTAGAAAATTAAGCTCTTGTACTCAGGGTACCGTAATTAAACGTAGTACTGCGATAAACGCTAAATTGATTATCTCACTGAGGTTTAAATAATTTGGATTGAAGAGAAGCGATAAATTACATCGTTGTCAAATTAACTCTAACGGCCATTTGTAATATTAGACATTGTTTATCGATCTAAAAGCTTGTCCGCTTTCTATCAGATGTGAAGTCATATTGTTTTTATAGTCTACATCCACCTGCTGTGGGCCAAAGGGTCGTTAGACATCAATTTGATATCAGTGATAATATATGGTCACAGTTGTTCAAATCCCGGCCTGGTTTTAAAGTCTAGAGTTAATCCTGGTTTAATACTTGCTACACTTGTTTAACCCTTTATATATAAAGTTAATCCTGGATTAGTATTAGTAGTGGTTAAATCATGTATATGACTAGCGGTTTTACGTTTTCACCACCCCGGCCTTCGAAGGACACTGAATTGTACTCTCTAGCTGCCTTCTAGCATACTTTAGTTATACAATTGATATACAAGCCCACATAGTCAGTATATATAGTATATAGTGCATGGGGGCTGAACAGAGAGTAAAACAACAGTCGTAAAGCTAACTTAACCAGATTATTTTTTCGGTGCCATTAGACTGAGAAAATTACATGCAACAAGTGTCCCTTTGTAAAAGCGCTCTCATTTCGTCAGAATTAAACGTAAACTGATAGCAAATTATGCATCGTTTTCAAGTTATTAAAATGCTGAATTCATTTATCTATTCATATTTACTGCAAATGAAAACCAACATTATTTTTATTAATCAGGAATTAAACCGTTAATCGTAGATTTAGTTTAGCGCATATATATGGGTTGTGTTGTTGTTGTACGTTGTTAATGTTGGTCATTGTGTATGTGGTTTGTTAGCTGGCTGTGTGTTGTTTGCTTGATTGTTTGTTCCTTTGTCGATGTCTGTCCGTCCGTCTGTTTCTTTGTGTTTCTTTGTTTGTTAATTGTTTGTCTGCCTTTTTGTTTCAGTGGGTTTTTTTGTGTGGCTGTTTTGCTTGTTTGTCTCGTTATAATTTGTTTGTTTGTTTGATACTTACTTTTGTTGTTTCTTTAAGCTTCCATCTTTTTTGTTTGTTGATAGTTTGTTTGTGGCTGTTTTCCTTCTTTGTCTCGTAATAATTTTGTTTGTTTGTTTAATTGCTACTTACTTTTGTTGTAGTTATTTAAGAGTCCGTCTTTTTGTTTTTTGATAGTTTGTTTGTGGATTTTTATGAAAATATGTTGATTGAAACAGTTAAAGAAAATGACTAATATTTGTCCTAAGGTGCTGAGAAAAACGCGAGGGTGTAGCGATGGAACATAAATGTCTGGTTTTGATGTGCGTGATACTATGGCTATCGTCAGTATATTCAGGGAATCCACTACAAGATGCGTACGCCAATATACGATGTGATCGTGTAGGGTACACTAATACAGTCAACGTACAAGGCTGTCAACCACAATCAGTCAAGGTAACCCTTAATTAAAAGTTGTCTTTGATTGTTGCATACGTCAGATTGTACGGCGATTGACTTTTTTCAAAACGAGTAAAAGACTGGGCACCAGGTTCCCTAATTAAAGTAATTAAGAAATGAACCTCATAATATAAAAGAACAGATCAAGGTATGTAAGATTCCTGAGATTTGGTACTTTTGGTTGGAAATTGAGTGAGTTACAGCCATTCAAAACTGCCCAAAATTACAAAAGAATATCATGGATTGGAAGGTCAGGCGTCCTTCCAAACCATACATTTCCTTCTATTTAAGGCATTAATATGAGATTGTATCTTGGTCAGAAAGAACCAAATGCAATCAAACTCAGGAATCTTACATATCTTGATCTGCTCTATTTAATTGTGAGGCTCATTTCTTAATTACATTAATTAGGGAAACTAGTACCCAGTCCTTCACTCGTTTTGGAAAAGGCCAATTGGACGACCGAAAGCAGATTTTGGTCTTTGATCGATATTGATTAGTTATGCCTCTTTTGTAATCTTTCCAGCAGAAGTTTTTAGTGTCGCAACGTAACCACAAACTGCTGCTTATATCCAAACAACATTCTTTTCTCTTGCTTTAACCTATCAACATTCAATTTGCATATTTCGAGAAGGGTTTGCGGAAGTAAAATCTAACCAACATGTACAGAATGATATTGTATTATAGGTGGCGCTCATAGAGAAAAATTGTTGAACTTGGATAAACATCGCGGGCATATAACAAACATCTTGATGCTTTCTCACCAATCGACTTACAAACTGACAGGAATCGAATCTACTGTACTGCACACAGGCAGCCCAACTATTCAATCTGAGGATTTTTTTTAATATTTTTTTACCGCACACCTCGCGCGCCATATTTAACAAAAGTTTTTTGCAATTATTTGAGCGCGCGGGCGGGCTTTCTGTGGTGTATTTGTTTCAATGCGCGCGGATGGGATTCCTGTGGCTTTTTGCACGCGATTTGCTCGAAAACTCGCGCGGTGTCGAAGAGGGTAGTTTTTTAAGTCACCGAATACAACTCTCTCAACTCTCTTCGATTTCTGACATGAGTGAGAAATTAAAGTCGCGTGCAATCCCGCAATACAAACCAATAAACACAGGAAGCCCAACCGCGCGCTAGCTCAAACAAAAACAAAATCCATTTTTAAATCGGCTCTTTCAGCTTGGCGCGCGGTAAAAAAATATTTTATTCGCTTGGAAAACATTCCTCAGATCGACTATAGTTGGGCTGTCTGTGTAGTCCACTGTCAGCAATCAACCTCATCCCCAGGGAATTTTCTGGGAGGAAAAGACGGTATTTTCTCCTTACGGAAAAAGGCCCTGGGAACTAGATTATGTCATGCATACCTATTTCAAGTTAGCAAAGAAAAGCTAATTTCTAAAGCTGTGCTCAGTTATCCAGAAAAACACTATGCGTAACCACAATTCCTTTTGATCGTATGTAATCGCCATACACTTCCGACAAACGTTTTTGAAAGGGGTCCATATATGTGTTTCAAAAATTGCTGTCGCAGCCGTACTCAACACTACAGTGATTGCAAAGGTATTAATGTCGGTAATATGATTTATTCAAAGTTTTTTTCAAGTTACAGTCAATGCCATTAACATTGTTCATCAAAACGACATTTACATGTAACGCTATAAGAACTGTCACGTGACACCACATAATTTCGCTTTAAAAGCTCCGATGTTCACTGTTGCTCATTATACATTTTAAAATGGAATTTGCTACTGCTAAAAACTGGCCGATAAACAAGAAATCACGTTTCACTTGTTGTATTGTTAATCTCTACTTTACGTGGACGACATTTTTTGCAATCACCACTGCAACAACTTGTTTTGGTCATATAACACAAACACAGACAAAAATATGCTATAAATGAATCGATAACCTTAATTTGCAGTTTTCAGCTTGCCTACATTTCAGATCTGTGGCTGAAATGAGCAATTTGCATACGAGGGGAAGAGGTCTATTCCATACTTTTATATCGATTTCTTTGTAGGTCAACATTTGTCAAGGTACATGTCTGTCTGCTTCGACACCCACTGGAAGAAATCACGACCAAGTGACAATGTGCACATGTTGTAAACCCACACAGACAGAGACCATCTCAGTAGGTCTATGGTGCCGTAAAGACCCCAATGACGCTAAACTACACCATTATTACCATCCAATACAAAGTGCAACCGAATGTTCATGTACAGTGTGTTAATGGCTCAACGAGAACTTCTATATAGTGACTAGCACTAGCCTTCTCCGCAAGCATCTCTCTGTAGGAGTCAGCTGGGAACGAAGATTCAAAAAATGTTTTTCCCCTTCTCGCTCTCAGTCTCCTCACGGTCAAAAAGACCGTTCCAAAGGAAGCCCAAATTTAGAGAAAAGGAGTTGCCTGCGGAGGAGGCTAGACCAGCACCTCGGCAAAACATAAAGACAATAGTGCGGCGAATACAAATATCCAATGCGAATATAGTTAACTGAAGAGGTACACTGTAAAAGTTGTGTATATTGGTTACCGTCAAAGTAACGGAGTAAAACATGAATCCACTCAGTAACGGCCGCAACTGTTTCTCCGACATTAAAATATCTGAGAAAGTATACCTTACAGCAGTTCTCAGTCACACGTGCACCGCTCGCATAAAAAGCACCGCTATAAAACGTGAAGTTGGTGGACGTCAATCAAACTGTGTTTACAAGACGCATGGTGTTTTTACTTCAGTCGGGTTGCGAAACATGTCTGAATTCCTACAACAACCTCTTCGTCGGATTCAGACATGTTTCGTAGCCCGACTGAAGTAAAAACACCATGCGTCTTGTAAACACAGTTTGATTGACGTCCACCAACTTCACGTTTTATAGCGGTGCTTTTTATGCGTGCCTCAGGCATATTAAGGCCTGGGTATTCAAGATGGCGTCAATAAAGTATGAGGGGGTGGTCTATCTCATCTATTTTTTAAGGTATCGAAATAAAACATTGACATACCAAACATAAACACAAAATAAACAATTTTGTTATTCTGGTTGTCATGGATACAGGTAATGTGACCTTTGAACCCTCATTTGAAGAAATTTCTAAAAAGGTTTGCGGGAGAGTAGTAGAAAGTTTTTATTAAGGACATATTCTTCTGTAAATAGATTAAGCATAGTGATCCTCATTTGGTTCCAACTAGAATGCTTGGAAATTATCTATAGATAAGATATTATTAAAGGGTATCATATTACACCAATACCTTAACTAGGGTTGGGGTTTATTTTGACATGTTTTCAAGTTGGACCCAGGAAGAATGTACTAAGACTAAATAATTTCCATAAAAACGTCTGCCAAATAAATAAGTTCTACTACTCTTCCAGAAACTTTTCCAAAATTCATTAAAATCAGGGTTCAAAGGTCATATTACTTATCTCCACGGCAACTGTAAACTTAAAATATCACTATTATGTGTCCGTTTCATATGTTAAATTTTCAACACCATATCTTACAACTAAGCAAAAATAGACCACCCCCTCCTATTTTAAGGCTGGCATGTCAAGACCCAGGCCTTAATATACCTGAGGCGGTGCACGTGTGACTGAGAACCGCTGTAATGTCTCCCAACTCCATAGAAAATGGGCCGAGTACCTGGTTTCAATTTTTACTCTGTTGAATATTTGCGTACCTACTGTTCAGATGTTTTTTGAATAGAAATTTGTAAGGTTTGTTCAATGTTTAGTCATATATATCACTCATAATTATAATTTAAATCCAAAATCAATGTATAAAATTAATATAAAGTGTAAAATACAATCCGATTAAAGTGAAATAGTAAGCAGCTAATTGGTCACGTGATTTATTGCTGCGAACGAAGTGAGCAGCGACACTAATCTCGCAGATTTTCCATTGGGATCCCTGTGTAACACGATCAATACCCAAGTCGAAAGTCGATTTCGTGGGCTAGGTAGCGATTGACAATTTTTGCGCCTGCCGTAATCGTAATCAGCGGTTATTATCAAATGATTAATGCGCCGTAAACCACATGGTCTCTTGGCGAAGGTATGTATGATAATTACTTTATGTTAAATGCGACTTTATTTACTCGAGGAAGTATTCATCAAGGTGATGGTCGTTTTAGCAACATTTCAAGAGGAAGACAATGTGCTTTTATGACTCTTTCAGGTCTGTTATGTGCAAATTGTGGTAATATTTCGAAATGGACAACACAGACGGTGGATCGTCTTTTAGCCGAAGGAGATTCCATGTTTTTAAAAGCTTTCGAAGAACGCTCTGTACCTGATGAAGAGACGATTTCTCTGAATTATCTGCAAGATCGAGTCCTTTGGTTTACGATGACACAGAATCAATCGCCCAACGAGGCAAACGATCCAAATCAATCGCCCGACGAGGCAAACGATCTTGATTTACATTCTGCCTTGATGAATACTTTCTCGAATGATAATTATGCATTTATGATACTAGATGGTTATACGATGGCATTGATTAAACATACTGACAATGTTATTTATGTTTTTGATTCTCATGCACGTAACGATTATGGTATGCTTGATGATAATGGCACTGCTGTTGTTATGAAATGCTGTGATCTAACCACATTAGAACAATATTTACGTTCACTTTCCATTGAATTAAGTAGTGAATTCTTTGAAATTATGCCTGTTCAATTTGTTAGTAACACTAGTAAATCACCAACTCACCAACTAATGTCGACTAACAATAAAAATTTGTGTACGAGAAAAGTTGTTGAATTTTCTGAATGTAAAGAGGAAAAAAATATTGAAAAAACAAAAAAAAGAAAACTCCCAGAAGAAACGCCACATCATAGAGAAACCAGGCTAGAAAAGATGAGAACATATCAAAAAAATAGCAAATTAACACAAACTGCAATTGAAAGGCAAAAAAGATTAGATGCACAAAAAGCATACTTCAAGAAAAAAACATCTGAACAAACCGAAACTCAATCGCAAAATAGTTTAGATGCACAAAAAGCCTACTTTAAGAAAAGAATCATCGAAGAAACTCATTTTCAAAAACAAACTAGATTGGAAAATAAACTCACGTTTTTAACAAAAACAACTTCAATAATAACAACTTTTCATTGAACCATAAGCTACAACCTGAAACTCTACAAAGAATACAAAAGTTTAGGCACCGTCAAAAGTAATGAGTTTTGAAGCGTATTTCTATTGTTTCACAGTCTTAACAATACGAAAATGCTTTGAAGCGCATGAATGTCGACAATAGCTTACTTTAAGTGCATACAAATACACATCGCAGCACTTCACTTCTGATAAGAACCGCTAGTTTTAAATAATTAACCTTAAATGGAAACTACCGCCTCGACTGTCGGGGCCACTCTAATGTGGCAGGGAGGGGAAGAGGGCCTAAAACAAAATGTTTGTTTTTGGTTTTGTTGCATACTATAGCTACATATCGCATCTCTGTGGAATAGTAAAAATACCGTTATGTAAATAATTAAGATGAAATTAAATTAAGAAAAGCAAAGACATTTGTACACATATAACAGTTTGCATCTGTGCAGAAATGTACGGTATGCAGCAAATTAAAATCCATTTTTTTTTAAAGGCGCTTTCCATTCAACAAGAAAATCGGAAATTCCGGGTTGAAATTCAAATTTGAAAACAAAGTTCGAGAGAAAGTTTTCAAAAATTGTGTAGCGAGCTTTGAGCTGTTGTCCACTTTCTCGAAAATCTCGGAAAAACAGGAAATCTTTGTACGTACTATTCACGTTGTCCAGAATCGATCTGATATCGATTGTAGCCAGTTTAAAAATAGGACTGGCGACAAGAAATATTTTAAAGTTTATCTAACTGAAAACGTTTCTTCCATTTTATATTGAATTGAAAGCGCCTGCAATTGGTACATATTAACATATATGGAGTTTTCTTTCTTTTCATCTATCCCTTATATGGCTACAATGTACAAGCATCGCTATAGCCTTAACGAACGTTTTTGGTCATTTGATCGTAAAATAGTGTTCTCCCTATTTCGAATCCCAAGTTAAAGAAAACCCTGCGACAGCTCCGTACCCTCCGTACAAATATCTGAAAGGGATGCACAGGGTGTTGAATTACCTCACTGGTGCGCTTGAGGTCTTCTTGAAGAGACCTTGAAGAGGGAGAGTCCATCAGACGATAATACAAATTATAATTGAACCCAACCCTCCATATTCAAGTCGGATGCTCTAACCACCACGCTACTAGTAAATAAAAAATGTTTTAAAACTGTTGTATTTGTTCGGGTGTGGATTTGGAATGAGATAAAACATAAGTGAGCCGGGGATCAAATGTAGATGCATAATAAAAACTAACCATGAAAAATAATCCATATTCCATTGACCAATGAGGATCTACAACGGTACCCTGTGCAACTCCTCAAGAAACAAACACCCAATAACAAAAGTCACTGATTAAGAAATAATTGCTTTCAAGTGGGAACGCCAGACTGCAAAATAGTCCCTACATTTATATCACCTAAATTCCCCGCGCGACCGTCTCTACTCGTTCTCAGTATGGGACTGTTTTGCAGTCTAGAAGAAAGATAGTGATCTTGGTAAAACTATTTGACAAAGATAGACAAGCAGTGAATAGTTTCATGTACAATTTATTTATCAAAATGCGCAAGATAAAATCTAAAATCTACATTGATTGAAAGTTTGTCACGGTCCTTTTCACAAGACCTACATTTAGTAGTTTCGGCTTCGTTAGCCAGGGGTTCAAACTACATCAAGGGAGCGTTCATCTTTTTATCGGTATAGGGTCGGTGGGAACCCCAGAATAACTATCAAGGATATTGGGGGATGATGAAGGTGGTGGGTTTTGTGGTAGTTGGCAGGAATAAACTATTGAAAGGGAAATTATACAAAGAAACATGGTAGGGGAGAGGGGTGGTTGCTACGCAAACATTTCAGCACAAATTCCCAAAACCAACCACCCTACCCCTTGAAATACGGTCTTTAATGGTAGTAGACATCACATAATATCTCAAAGTCTACGAAAGCTGATTTCTAATGATAATAAATATTGCATTACTCTAGCATTTCCACTAAATTGATCTTTTTCAAGATCACTGGAAATGTTTAAAATTATAAAAGCTTGCCTTGTATTTGCTACAGAGCAAAAAATTAAAAAATACCTATAACATTGATAACTATATTAATCTCGTCGATTATTAAATAATCAAAAATTATAATATAAAATCATCCTTTCAAGAAATTAGCTTCTTTGGTTCATGTTTTAGAGCCCGCGATACGAGCTAGATTCTGTAGCGGTCGTGTTGGAAGAGGGCTGAAAATATAACAAGACATACAAGGATAAGAATTTAATCAGTAATATAAGACTGGAACAACAATAAGTTATTGATGATTATTAAATTCCAGGACCGAAGGACATGGTTATTCACATCTTAATCACCACTGGATAACTTTAAAAGGCGACCAGGAGAGGGAACAACATTTAAAATGCTCGTTCCTAGCGGATCCTGGAGGAAAAAGTAGGACTCCTTGCAGTTTATTTTTTACATGCTTGGCTCAAAATATGATTATATTTATATATTTATCTACAACGCTTTACGCGCCTTTAACAACAGGGACCTGAATCTTGGCGGGAAATAAACCCCATGGTTTCAACTTTCTAGTCCAATCTATTAGCAACTACACCACAAGGACGACCACGCTGGAATAGGGCAACTATGGGTCCCAGGGCGATATATATATCTCTTAGGTAAATTGAAACACCGTAAATGGAAACGCAGAATGAAGTGAATAGTGGATTGAAATGCGTTCGGTGTATAAGTGAAATACAGATACATGAGAAAAATATTATATGGTTAGTTCATACCTTTTTTGTTTATAGGCTGGAGCCTTAATGAGTTCTTTGTACTGTTCACTGCGTAGAAAACGACTATAACTGTCTGATTTCATCAGCTGGAATATATGGTCCTGAGCAGCATCAAACATGTAACGACCAGGTTTTTTGAGGTTGACTTCTACCTCTTCGTGAGTCTTACAATCCACGTTGATGGGCGAGCTTGCATCTTTTGACAGGTATTCACTAAAATAAAACCACCTCTCTTAAATAGAGAACATACTAACTGACGGTTCGTATAGGAAATCGCACGATCTTTTAAGCACAATTTAAAAGTACAATTTGTTATTAATAGGTACGAGTGATGTTTTGATAGTTTTCAAAATTAGGCGAGTCAAATTTCATAACTTTCAAAACATCACAAGTCACTTGTCTATTTTAATTACAAATTGTACGAGAAGATCGTGCGATTTATTATTTATAATGTACTGAAAAACTAATTGGTACTCTGCAGAGTACAATTTAATTGTACTCCTCTCGTCCAATCAGAATCGAGTAATTGTGTACAGTGTATTATAAGGGTATTAATCCTTCAACATTTATTCTAAAAACTAAGCAAGCTGCGATTTCTTTTCTACGTTTACGGTAAACTAAATGTTTCCTTTCGAGCAATATCGCAATATATCCAACATAAAAGTCGCCTACGGTTACAGTATGTTGCCCAATTTCGTGCCAGTAACAGTACTGTGCCAACATCAATTGATACTCTATTTTGGCGACAGGTGTTTAACATTTTGGAAAAACAAACCCCACCGAAGAAAACCTAAATATTCCTAATATTCTACCAAATGAAAACAATTTGCTTTTTTATGATCAAATATCATAAAAAGAATTCGAAGATTTAGCGTTTACAAATTGAAAAAGGCTCGAAACTGGGCAACAAACTGTATCAGGTACATGTTTATACGTAGAAAAAGGGGCAGGTCCAATAAAACAAAACTTACTTGAAAATCTCAAAGGCTTTTTCTGGGACATGTTTGGCGGGTGTGGTCTTGAGCTGTTCGCAAGCTAACCAGAACCTAGACAAGGAAAACATTTCAATAATGACAAACAGTACTTACTAACATGTACTTACTGACAGAGGTACGTACTACTATATACTTTCTAAATGATACATTTGAGCGGTGCATGGGTTGCGCACCACTATCAAGTAGTGGAGCTAGCTAGCCTGCATCAAATACGGACTTTAAAAAAGAAAAAAGACCGGTAATGATGTAGGCTAAGTGTAGCTGGCGTATTGAAAAAAGTTGAGCAATGACAATGACAGGCACAATTCTACAGTGCATTTGCAATGTGCTTTTCAGTATGCAGTATTCACTTTACAATATTTATTATAAATTTTAGTATTTTGAAACAATTGTGTAAGGTAGAATGATAGATGGCCGTAAGTTAGTTAACTACCTCAGATATTACGTCACGGTAAATAAAGTCTAGTTGGTACGGTTAGTAAAATGATATCGTGTAATTCATAGACTGAATCGAAATATGGCGTCCAAAACTATTGTTCTTGACTGAATAGCCTCGTGTTCACGTTGTTCACAATGGAGTTTTCACATCTAAATGAGGCTAGCCAGTCAATAACAATAGTTATTAAAATTAGACGCCATATTTCGATTTGGTGTATTATAGATATAAAACTTGGTAGTTACCCTAAATTCTCTGCACTAAATTCTTTCTCAAGAAACCTTGTAAAATGCCTTCTTCCCAATGGGTCTTGTAGAAGTTCAGATAAGGAAAACCCCCATCGTTTGACTCTCTTTGGAGGGACATATTGTCTGGAAAACCAAGAAGACAACATAAGTTAACATGATGAATGACGACAGCAATCATTTATATAATTATGTTAATATAGCAGTGAAAGTCCCCTTCACAGTTTCCTGTGCCACCTTAAAAGGTAACTGGGCTTTTGCATTGAAGCAAGACGAACGTTGAGCTTGCTAAGATAGAGACCTTTTCACACCTTGCTGGACAATTATTGACGTCTCTATCCTTGCAAACTCAATGATCGTCTTACTTTGATGCAAAGGCCCGGCTACCTTTCAAGATGGTGCAGGGAACTGAGAAGGGGACTATTATTGAATAGCACCAAATAGCTTACAAGGATTTATCTTGCTCCCATAGTGTGATATCGTCCGTTATCCATGGATTAGACGGCTCAGGACATGAAACAAACGAATCGTACTCTGCATACTGTTCATATCGCTGAATTAAACTGTAACAGGAAGTTATAAACCCATGAGTATATTAAATACACAATAGAGTCGTTTTCGTTTGAGTGGGAAACTTGAGTATGACGCGATACCGCTACGATACGGCAGAAATTTCGAAAGTTTTTATCAAAACTACGATACGGATACGGTTACAATACGGCGCGGTAAGTTTCCCACTCATACGAAAACGACTCTATGCAATAAAGAACAGATAACAAGCAATAAACATTTATACGCAATGGCTAGGGAGAATCAGTAATGACTTCCAGTATCATACACCTATTTCAAAAAAGGTTGATGGGGTGAATTGTGAACAGCGATTGTACGACCAAAAGAAGTTATGGGTCTTGATTATTTAGGCATCTTTTGAGGCAGAAAACGAATTTGATTTTATATCATGTTTGCGCTCTATTCCACAGCAACAATTTGATTTTATATCATGTTTGCGCTCTATTCCACAGCAAAAATTTGATTTTGTTTCATGGCGATGATGTTTGCGCTCTATTCCACAGCAACAATTTGATTTTGTTTCATGGAGATGATGTTTGAGCTCTATTCCACAGCAACAATTTGATTTTGTTTCATGGAGATGATGTTTGAGCTCAATTCCACAGTAACAATTTGATTTTGTTTCATGGAGATGATGTTTGCGCTCTATTCCACAGCAACAATTTGATTTTGTTTCATGGAGATGGCGTTTGTGTTCTATTCCACAGCAACAATTTGATTTTGTTTCATGGAGATGGCGTTTGCGCTTTATTCCACAGCAACAATTTGATTTTGTTTCATGGAGACGATGTTTGTGTTCTATTCCACAGCAACAATTTGATTTTGTTTCATGGAGATGATGTTTGAGCTCTATTCCACAGCAACAATTTGATTTTGTTTCATGGAGATGATGTTTGAGCTCTATTCCACAGCAACAATTTGCTCTTGTTTCATGGAGATGATGTTTGCGCTCTATTCCACAGCAACAATTTGATTTTGTTTCATGGAGATGATGTTTGAGCTCAATTCCACAGTAACAATTTGATTTTGTTTCATGGAGATGATGTTTGCGCTCTATTCCACAGTAACAATTTGATTTTGTTTCATGGAGATGGCGTTTGTGTTCTATTCCACAGTAACAATTTGATTTTGTTTCATGGAGATGGCGTTTGTGTTCTATTCCACAGCAACAATTTGATTTTGTTTCATGAAGATGATGTTTGTGTTCTATTCCACAGTAACAATTTGATTTTGTTTCATGGAGATTTCATTTTGGTGCTACCTGCTATAAGGATTTTCTCCTTTAATAACCAGCATTACACAGTACAAGGTTTATTTTACTATTTACTTCTCTGAAGCCTGTGATGTCTTCATTCTTCTTCTGTGGAGTTGTTCTTTAAGTTCTTGTACCTACCAACATATAACATATATTATAAATTATGGTCTTAGGCTGATGAACTTTGGTATATGTATATAAATAGTATTATTATAGACATGAATGTTTGAGTGTGATATGCTGCTCATAAATTTCAGGCAAAGCTACATCCAGGATACATATTTTCTATATTGATAACTCAATTTTATTTTATTTTGTTTTCACTCATTTAAAAATAATAAGAAATTTTATGTGTAAAAGAAGTTGTGCAACTGGGATTTCTGGGATTTTACAAACTTAGACTAGAATTTCTGTAAAAAAAAAAACTCTGCTGAAACTGGGATTTGGCAAAAATTTCAGCTGGGAATGGGATTGGGACCATCTTTAGGACCCTGTTACGTCGTTACCTTGAAAACAAACCAAATATAGATTTCTGCTTTATAATTTGTTTGTTTATTTTTTGGATGATTTTTAACGAGACCCTGATTGCAGGGTTGACCTGTGGCCTGCAGTTATTTTTAGCATTAGAAAGCAAAAGTGAGAATGTGCTATGCCGCAAACATTTTCACATTATCTAGAGAACACACGAATGGAAGGGGTGGCGATCTTAGAGTTTAAGATCTCCTCGTCAATAAAATGTAGCTTAACAACAATCTGAACAATCTGACGAGTAAAGAATGCTAGATTCCCGTTGTAATGGTACATATTTCGGTCGAAATAGTCCATATTATCATCGGTATTTCACAGGTTTATTTACCGTAACGACACTCGAAATTACATGTGATTGGTGAAAGGCATGATGGGAGCACAGGAATCCCACAGCCCATCATTAGAAGAGATTACTGCTGACACATTGATCAAGGGCTCGTCTAAAACGCGACATTGAAGGTAATAACACAAAGTCTGGCCACAGGTAATAACACAAAGTCTTAAAATACACCAAGAACATTTCCAGCACAAGGTGGCTACAAGACCAGTTAATCATCAATGTGCAAGTTTGACATTGTATTGACAATAAAATATGGATTGCTCTAGATTTAGTATGTTTAAATGTTCTATTGAACCTGATAAAATTGATATCTATTAGACATCATGCATTCTGATTGGTTGAGGAACATGCTTTATGACAGCACACAGCATGCATGCTTGCATTTTGATCAATTTATATGTCCATTTGTATTTTATAAAAGTAATAGAAAACTTGTTTTCTGTGCTGTATGCAGTTATAATGCACTTGGAGATTGCTAGAACACTCAAGAGGGGTTGAGAAGCCCTCCGCTTCACGTCTCTCCTGTTGACAACCCTGCATGTTTTATAACTGCACACAGCATGCTTCAATAATAGCAACACCCACCTCACACCTCATTTCATCAAGGGCAGTAAATGATGTTGGAGAAGAGTTTTTTAGAACTGATAAACCAGTATGAAATATCTTGGCCTGAAACACAAAATACCATCATAAATACCACCACTACATCAACAACAACATTGTGTTCATCACCATCAGTTCAATCATTATCATCATTGTCATCAATTCCATTATCATCATTACAATTATATTGATCATGGTCATAATCAACATTGTGTTCATCACCATCAGTTCAATCATTATCATCACTGTCATCAATTCCATTATCATCATTACTATTATATTGATCATGGTCATAATCAACATTGTGTTCATCACCATCAGTTCAATCATTATCATCACTGTCATCAATTCCATTATCATCATTACTATTATATTGATCATGGTCATAATCAACATCATCATCACTGTCATCATTATCACCATTAACATTGTGTTCATCACCATTATGATTGAATCCATTGCCATCATTATCATCATCATCAGTCCCATCATCATTGTCATTAGTACCACCACCACCACCATCAGTCCCATCATCACTGTCATTAGTACCACCACCACCACCACCATCAGTCCCATCATCATTGTCATTAGTACCACCACCACCACCATCAGTCCCATCATCACTGTCATTAGTACCACCACCACCACCATCAGTCCCATCATCACTGTCATTAGTACCACCACCACCACCATCAGTCCCATCATCATTGTCATTAGTACCACCACCACCACCACCAGTCCCATCATCACTGTCATTAGTACCACCACCACCACCATCAGTCCCATCATCATTGTCATTAGTACCACCACCACCACCATCAGTCCCATCATCATTGTCATTAGTACCACCACCACCACCATCAGTCCCATCATCATTGTCATTAGTACCACCACCACCACCATCAGTCCCATCATCATTGTCATTAGTACCACCACCACCACCATCAGTCCCATCATCATTGTCATTAGTACCACCACCACCACCATCAGTCCCATCATCACTGTCATTAGTACCACCACCACCAGTCCCATCATCATTGTCATTAGTACCACCACCACCACCATCAGTCCCATCATCATTGTCATTAGTACCACCACCACCACCATCAGTCCCATCATCATTGTCATTAGTACCACCACCACCACCATCAGTCCCATCATCATTGTCATTAGTACCACCACCACCACCATCATAAGTCCCATCATCATTGTCATTAGTACCACCACCACCACCATCAGTCCCATCATCACTGTCATTAGTACCAACACCATCACCATCATAAGTCCCATCATCATTGTCATTAGTACCACCACCACCACCATCAGTCCCATCATCATTGTCATTAGTACCACCACCACCACCATCATAAGTCCCATCATCATTGTCATTAGTACCACCACCACCACCATCAGTCCCATCATCATTGTCATTAGTACCACCACCACCACCATCAGTCCCATCATCATTGTCATTAGTACCACCACCACCACCATCGGTCCCATCATCATTGTCATTAGTACCACCACCACCATCATAAGTCCCATCATCATTGTCATAAGTACCACCACCACCACCATCAGTCCCATCATCACTGTCATTAGTACCACCACCACCACCATCAGTCCCATCATCATTGTCATTAGTACCAACACCACCACCATCAGTCCCATCATCATTGTCATTAGTACCACCACCACCACCACCATCAGTCCCATCATCATTGTCATTAGTACCAACACCACCACCATCGGTCCCATCATCATTGTCATTAGTACCACCACCACCATCATAAGTCCCATCATCATTGTCATAAGTACCACCACCACCACCATCAGTCCCATCATCACTGTCATTAGTACCACCACCACCACCATCAGTCCCATCATCATTGTCATTAGTACCAACACCACCACCATCAGTCCCATCATCATTGTCATTAGTACCACCACCACCACCACCATCAGTCCCATCATCATTGTCATTAGTACCAACACCATCATCATAACCATCCTCAATAAAATTAGAAACATTAATGTTCAAAGATGATGATAAGAAATGTTCCCAAAGGTTCTAGCTTATCACAGTCAACACTGCCCATAGACCTTGGTGTTTGCATTGTTATCAATGAGATCAATCAAATCATGATCCATAATAACAATTAATTTTATCTACTACTAATAACATACTTTTCTTCTTGTATTTGGTGAAACATCTGTTTTACAGGCTTTCTTGATGTCCACTTCCGTGACAGATACACAACCAGGCTATAAAAACATAATCATTTGATATTTTTGTTTGGTTTAGCTGCCAGTGCTGATATTGGTTTTATTAACTCTTAATAACACTTACACGTGTTAAGTGTTACATGTGTTAGGTCTAACACTAGATAAAAGTAAATTTAAAATTTAAAAAAAAAACATTTTTAATTTTAAGGTGAATGAAATTGATAGCAAACTTACAGGAGGCCTGTGGACATTCCAGAATGCCCTTTCCTGGCTATCTAGAATTTGTCTTTCCATCTTATCTCTTTTCTTGTCAACTCTAGAGAGAGAGTAACTAGTGTTAGCTTCACTCACATGAATTATTCACTAGATTTGCAATTACTGTGAACAGTATTAGTAAAAACATTTATTATTAGTAACAAATAACTAAACAGACTTTATTCTTTTAATAGCGCAGCGCGGATGACCCAGTCTAAAAATAGATAAAATGATTAGACCCCCCGCGTGATTCGGACAGACACAAGCTCAAGTTTACAGTAACAATATGTGAGATTGGCATTCTGCTCGCTATCTTTATAAAATTATACCTTATCCTTTGTTAAAATGGTCGGTACGAAACAATGCTGTTGGGGTAGATGCAATAGCGATTCCAGATATTCCGGCAGACTGCCAAAATCGCTGAAAGAATTGAAGGAATCGAGCAAAAAGAGAATTTATACCATTTGTTAAGCCTTGGCACGATCACGAGTCAGGACCAGTCAGAGATGGATCAATGCTTTATCTCGAGAACATTTCAGCACAAAGAGTATTACAAAAAATATGTACATATGTGCTCTTCATTGGCCTGGAGAGAAAGGACGTACTGAAGAGTTTCCGGCCAGACCCTCTTAAAGCAAATTTCACGACAGAACAAGTAGAGAAAGCTTGCCGTGCAAAGAGAAAGACGCCGAAACAAAGAGAGCCTTGTGTGATAAAGAAGTCTCTAAATCAGATCGAAAAAGGCAGCCTTTCTATTACATCTCTGCATTCTATTTCTAATGACTTGTTTGACGAAAATAGCGGATGACATGGTAGAACTATCTTTTAATAATAATATATATATATATATATATATATACAGTCATTTGCAAAAATTCTGACCGTACAAGTATATAAGTATATAAGTATATAGGTATATAGTTATGTAGGTAATTCTGCCTTACAACGCTCCAATTTATTTCAGAATTCATTCAATGACATGTAGTAAGCATCATTGAAGTATGATGGATGGTTCTGATAGTACCAAGAGCGCATAAAAGCACTCAAAGGCATAAATAAACATTACCCACAATGCACCCGATATACTTTGATGTGGTCAGAATTTTTGCAAACGACTGTATATATGTATATATATATATATATATATATGCACTTCTTAAGAACTTATGTAATTAAGGTCAACGGAGAGTCGAGGGCCGAAGTGATTATGGGACTTGTATAAAGTGGTTTATGGTTTCGTAAAAGTATGTGTAAAAACAAAGTCTTGTATGTGTAGATGGTGCATGGCTAGAAATGGTGCATGGCTAGAAATGAGTGTAAATCTATGAACCTAAATCTATGGTGAGCTCACATAGAAAATAAATGAAAATCCTCCGGATTATAAATAGTCGTTGGAACAGTTCAATAGTCCACGGTATAGTTCTCTGGATCAATTATTTCATTAGTACATAAACTGCACACACCTAGCCTGAGCCTCTGCTTGCATGAATATGAAATCCCATTTCCTTGATAATGTCCTTTGAAGCTTGGCTAAATTTTCCTGGTGTAAATAAAATAAAACAATTTTAATTGATTGTACATGTAAGCAAAAAAAATTAGTGTTTACAAGTCACAGTTTTCAGGCAAAGAAAAACAATACTTGGCCTGAAAGCCTTGACATGAATCCATTGTTCAACATTTTTAGCCATTTGCATATAGCTGTAATTACAACTCTCAACTTACAGCTTCGTAATCATCCAATTCAAGTCTTGACTTATTCTGCATTGTCCTTTTGCAAAGATAAACAGCTGTAATATTAAAAATATGTCATATTTAATATATGGATAATATCAAATCAAGGTGTAACCGTTGGGTAAATTACAGTAATGTTGTACATTGTATCAAATTAAAAATGCAGGATATTCATCAGCTTTGTAAGTACTGTCATTGGGCATCTTTCATGCATATTGAGGTCAATATTGTTGTACACTCAGGTTTGATGACATCACAAAAATGTCACCCAATGATAATTTAATTGTTTAAAGTCAAGCAACAATTGTTG
Source organism: Metridium senile (assembly GCA_949775045.1). Classification (NCBI taxonomy): domain Eukaryota; kingdom Metazoa; phylum Cnidaria; class Anthozoa; order Actiniaria; family Metridiidae; genus Metridium; species Metridium senile. The sequence goes on from OX459096.1 coordinate 18,753,016, forward strand.
GGTATGCTTACCATAATCAATATTTTCTGGCTCCCAGTTATTAGACAACCAAAAGTAAGGGGTCTGAAAGAAAAACAAAATGTTTACATGTATACATGCAACTATATTTTTAAATTAATTATGATCAACCAATACAATGCAAATATTCCACTCAAGATTTACTTTATGATATAAGTGTACTATGATACTGCAGCAATAGTAGCTAGATACCACTGCTGTGCACACACCTATTTCAATGAACATTGAGGAATTATGGGAGCTTAGTAAAGTGCAAATGATAATAATGATTGAATATTACAGCATAAGACGTCTTACTGTGGCCACCCAATTAAAGTTTTGTACAAGTTAGTTTAGCGTTCAAAAGTTTCTCTTTTCAAATTATTTGTACACACCTTTTCAAATTTACACATCCTGGGAAGTTTTTCAGACACTTATAAACTTCGCTCTTGTCTTCGCTGAACATTTTTAAACTTGTGTTTACCATTTGACACTCGGCGTGTCTTTTATATTAAGGTAAAATTCTCGCTTACTGATTGGTTAACTTGTACAAAACTTTAATTAGGTGGCCACGGTAAGGTGCGCCACGCTGTAATGTTAACTTCTGAAATACTGTTATCTGTGTGCTTAAAGAACTCCCACAACTCCTATTGGTCTCAGATAAACCATTTCCAGATGATTCCCATTAATTGAAATAGGTGTATATGCATTAAGACTTGCATGTAGCTCATGTACATGTATGTAGAAGTTTCTTATGCAAAACGTTATAATAATATTAGCTTGTACATTCATTTGTAAAATGGACATATATTCAGAAAGGTATATGATTACCTGAAATCTGTAGTAAGATCCATCATCTTTGACCATTAAGTGATGATCAGTTATTGAGAAGACATAGCCATAGGCAGCTAATAGGGATGCTAGATGAACGCCCTCCCCTGTGGAACAAAAACATTACTTTTACCAATGGGGCAATTCCATGATCATGGACGTTACATTTGAAGGCTTTTTTTACTTCAATTCCATATAAAATTTAGAAAAAGGCATGAATTTGCTAATTGTCCTTTTGATAAGTTACTTTGGGTTGAGCCTTATTGGTAAGTGGATGAAGAATTGCTCTACCTCAAATCTAAAAGAAAATATGAATTAATAAGTAATTGTCATGGACGTTACAAAAAAACAACCACAATTTTCAGTGAACAATTTCAATATAAAAATGCTCTGAATTTTTTCAACGTAGAAATTCAATAAGGGTATAGAGATATTAATAGCAGTGGGATTATATTTATGTTGTAAATTGTTATTTTGACATCTTATCCTTTTCGCTCCTGTTAGAGTGAAAAACTAGTGACATGGACGTTACAGGTCCTGTCATGGATGTTACATTGTATGAAATATTCACCTAGATTTTAACCTCTTTTAACCTCTTTAATGCCCTATCCTTCTGCAATCTACTCATATCACACTTGAATTGGTTGCTTTTGCCTGGATTTTGCAGTTTTGACCGTTTCTAGGTCAGCTTTCTTCTGCTTACTAAAATGAGGGGGGAGGGGTGGTAAAAGAGCAGATTGGGATTTGTACTGAAAACTAAAACATCAGTTGAAAACAGTGGGCTAATGAAGCTTTTCAGGGTAGATTATGGATATTAAATAATTAAGTAAGAACAATCTAAGGTGCCAATTCTACCACAAATACTTCTGAAATATGCTGAAGACTTAAGGCATAGTGTGATTAAACTATTTTAAAAGTGATAAATTAGCCAAAATAATGTCTAACAACCTGTGTAAGCTTCTTGGTTATTATTAAAATCACTCAATTAATGAATTAATTCTAGAAAGAAAGTATAAAAGCCACAATCTTACCAGAAATGTATTATCCTGTCACTTAAGGTATCTGTTACATCATTATTACATTCTAGCTGCAATTAATCTAAAAATTATGAACTTCTCAAATTCATTGACTGTACTAAACTTAAACTTTACCTACTAATGTAATTTTGCACAACTTTTAAATTTTTAAACTAAAACTCAGGGGGAGAAGCTCACTATTCTGTCAAGTCATAGTGTGTAACGTCCATGTTGTAACGTCCATGACAAAGTTTAAGGACATTTTTTGGAGAATCAATTTGTAGGCAATGATTGTTTTTATTGCATATGCATTCAGTCTGAACAGCTTGCAGTCCATCCAAAATAATTTGGTCGCTCGAGCAAAGCTTCCATAATGAGGCAAACAATTGTGTCTGTTAGTCATGGACGTTTACGTAACGTCCATGACAAAACTTTGAATTAGCATAATTAACCAAGGAAAGTTTTTTTGGGTAAAATATGAGAATTATCTTCAAGCATTAGGATATGGCCTCACAATAGCTGTAAGGTTAGATTTCTGCCTGTTTCCATAATAATAATAATGTTTATTTATATAGCGCTTGTATCCAGATTGTCCAAGGCTTAATTAATATAAAAGTTTAAGTTTAGTGAACCTAACCTGCAAAAAGTAAAAACATTGACAACCTCTTGTAGGGACCCCCCCTAAAAGTAAACATAGTGTCGATTTCTACTTGAGTCATATATTTTCCAATCACTCAACTATTACTCTATTCAAATATGGCATAGTTGGCCTCAGATTATTTGTTTTCATTTTGATGAAATTTTGCTCTCTCATATGGAATTGCCCAATGACTTTATTATAGTTATTGAGAACACATAGCCATATATATGAACACACTCCCCTGGTGGAACAAAAACATTACTTATACCAATGACTTTATTATAGTTATTGAGAACACATAGCCATATATATGAACACACTCCCCTGGTGGAACAAAAACATTACTTATACCAATGACTTTATTATAGTTATTGAGAACACATAGCCATATATATGAACACCCTCCCCCTGGTGGAACAAAAACATTACTTATACCAATGACTTTATTATAGTTATTGAGAACACATAGCCATATATATGAACACACTCCCCTGGTGGAACAAAAACATTACTTATACCAATGACTTTATTATAGTTATTGAGAACACATAGCCATATATATGAACACCCTCCCCCTGGTGGAACAAAAACATTACTTATACCAATGACTTTATTATAGTTATTGAGAACACATAGCCATATATGAACACACTCCCCTGGTGGAACAAAAACATTACTTATACCAATGACTTTATTATAGTTATTGAGAACACATAGCCATATATATGAACACCCTCCCCCTGGTGGAACAAAAACATTACTTATACCAATGACTTTAGTATAGTTATTGAGAACACATAGCCATATATATGAACACCCTCCCCCTGGTGGAACAAAAACATTACTTATACCAATGACTTTATTAAACTGTTATTGAGAACACATAGCCATATATATGAACACACTCCCCTGGTGGAACAAAAACATTACTTATACCAATGACTTTATTATAGTTATTGAGAACACATAGCCATATATATGAACACCCTCCCCCTGGTGGAACAAAAACATTACTTATACCAATGACTTTAGTATAGTTATTGAGAACACATAGCCATATATATGAACACCCTCCCCTGGTGGAACAAAAACATTACTTATACCAATGACTTTATTATAGTTATTGAGAACACATAGCCATATATATGAACACCCTCCCCCTGGTGGAACAAAAACATTACTTATACCAATGACTTTATTAAACTGTTATTGAGAACACATAGCCATATATATGAACACACTCCCCTGGTGGAACAAAAACATTACTTATACCAATGACTTTATTATAGTTATTGAGAACACATAGCCATATATATGAACACCCTCCCCCTGGTGGAACAAAAACATTACTTTTACCAATGACTTTAGTATATTTATTGAGAACACATAGCCATATATGCACACACTCCCCTGGTGGAACAAAAACATTACTTATACCAATGACTTAAGTATATTTATTGAGAACACATAGCCATATATGAACACCCTCCCCTGGTGGAACAAAAATATAACTTTTATTAATGCTTCTTATAATATTTAGCATTGACAGTCTCTACCTTCTTCTCTCCTCCCCTACGTGACTTCCCAAACCCTGTACATTGTGTTATACAAAAACCAATGCATTTAGTTCAGAATTAGAAGGAAAAAGTTGGGACTGCAGGCAGTCTACAAGTTAGTTATTCCAGTTTGCTCACACCAAAAAGACATTGTAAATTATTTATAATTACATTTATTTAACTTAAGATGTAAATAATCATATTGTCATACCTCTATCTTCAATTCCTAGGTGCTCTACCATCCAGTCAATAAGCTCTGAGCCTGTCAAGTCATTAGAAAACTTGTTAATAATAAATAAAGTTGAAAGTTGTCTAGGGTATAGTCATTTCACCATTACGGACATTACACCCAGATATAGTCAGATTTGCATGATTTTTTACCCTCTAATTCATAGCAAACAAAGAAATGCACACTCTCATAAATGACTGTTATATTTATTTTAAATTTTGTTACAGGCATTACAGCTCAAACAACCACTTTGTTTAAATTATCCTACATTTCAAGTTATAATTGCTGTCAATCCAAAAAGATCCCAGAAATTCAGGCACATTCCTTGAATGGACTAGAGGTTGTAGTTATATTTTATAGCTGTTTATAGCTGTTTTGTTTTATTTTTTTATCAATGAAAAGTTTGCATTACCGACATTACACAAAATGTTACAGACATTACAATGTTCAAATTCATTTAACTTGTATTACTCCTTATGCTGTTTATTGTATTCAATGTACTTTGGTTTGGAGAAAATGGTAGACATTGTGTAAACAACTGTGTGATGTCCATGATATTGGCGTTAACAACAACATGTAAGGTACATTTCGAATTCCTACCACATTAATTTTGCTAATAAAAATAATATCAATCTCAGGGTATTATGCTAATATATAATAATTGTCAGTCTGAAGAGATGTGACTTATCCATTCATTTGAACACATATTAGGAACACAACAGCCCAATGGCGTGAATAAACAATTCTCTTTCAATTAATCCATTGTTCTTTTCCTCCTACTATTGCTAAGTACATCACTTTCTGATTGGTTCATTGTTTTATGTAGTTTATTTACACAAAGGTGTGATTTCCCTATAGTACATACCTGTCAATACACTGGGAATCTTTGACATAAAGCTTTTAACTGTTCTAATGGTAATTCCATTTTTCTCATCTTGCATCATTTGAATAATCTTTTCCATCTGAAATGCAAAGAATTAATGCAATGTGTTTGAAATTATGATTTGAAAACAGAAGAAGTAGTTTTTTAAAGAAGATAAAAAATACATGCTCACATGGGATTGTTTGTATGCATCCTAATTTGCATAAAACAATCAAGTTCCTTGAGTTTATCATTTGAAAACCATTGGCTATATGTCAAAAATATTATTAAGATTTCAAACTATTTTGTGATGTTTTTTATTACTTGTGTGAAGGAGAGCATAACCAACTTTTAATAGATTGCTGTGGTGACTTAATATACCAAGATTCAGGGGTTTAATAACTAGTCTTAACAACTAGACCAATGAAAACACTCATTCTTAGTATAGAAAGTTGATGAGGTGGTATAATTATACTAAGGGAGAGAACATCTTAAAATAAAATAAATCACTTTTTTAACGTCTCAATTCTTCTAGACTGGACACATGTGCCCTTACTAATGGGGGAGACTCAGACACACACTCACTACCTCTACATTTAATTATTTTGCACACAATTCAGCTCACATATTCATTTTTGCGGAGGGAGGAAAACCAGATAACCCGGAGAAAAACCCTAGTGGCATAGGAGAGAAGAACACATCAAACAAACTCAATTCACATATAATCCATGCCGAGCCGGGACTCGAACCTGGACCACAGTGAAAGGCCAGCGCTCTCACCGCTAGGCCACCCATGCCACCCTTTTGATATTTAATGGGGGAGGGGTGGGACAATTCTAAGTTTGTGTGAAATAATTTTTTCTGCACTCAGGTGTTGTACTTCTTGGATTGGCCAGATTGGAAAAAAGCTTTGCTTTATCTGTTTTATTACCAATATTTAAAGACCTATTATTATCATTATCATTATTATTATTATATCATTTCATTTTTTTTGCCATATTTAATGTTGTATTATTTATTTATGTTGCTCAATATTTTTTTTGTGGGGTTTACCTATTTCTATTGTTGTATAAAATAATTACAAAATCCCACCCCCAGAAATACCCTAAATATAGATACATGTATGTATTTTATACACATGTATGTGTTGATCAACATACCATAACTAAAAGAGTATTTATTTAAATACAGATTGACATTTTTGATGTAACTCTTTTAAATACTAATGCAATGCAGTATGTCAAATGTACATTGTATATTATGCAGCCAAATCCCCTCAACATAACACAGCTATAGTTTTCAAAGGCACTGATAGATTTGATATGATGACATATGTACAATATACAGTTTTTAGATCTGGTTAAAGATAGCTCCAAATATAACCCCAAAGTCATGTAAGACAATGGGAATCTAGATAATAATAATAATAACTTTGGCTATTCATAATTGCGCTGTTTCCAATCATATTGCTCAATAGTGCTCTATTTCGATGTTACATACAAGTTACAAGTGTCCAAATTACAATAGTTTTTTTTTGGCTGAGATGGGCAGTGCAGTACAAAACTATATCATGATTTTGAAAAATCTTGGTCGAGCGATTTAAAGTCAGTCTCGTTTGAATGGTTTAATTTGAATGAAGTGTGAGTTCATTTCGCAATGGCTTATACCACCGATTCAAGCCAAGACGAAAATACAATGAACAAACTAAATTTAAGTGTTTTCAACCTGAGAAATTCTTAAAATAGCTCTTTAAAGTCTGAATTTTAATACCGACTTGAACTCAAAATGGTTTCAAATATGATTTCACAATCGTAAGTTTAGCTTTTGATCAATGTCGAAACCGCAACCTAAAAGCAAAAGTTCTCGCTGAAACAGAAATCTGTCATATGTAATAATTTCAGGACTTTACCGAGACCACATTGTTTTACAATATTGTTAAATTCCTAAATCACTGGTCACAACAAGGGTTTTTTTATCAAAAAATACGTAAGTTACCTTATTGCAAACTAGTGCATGTGGAGGCTCCTCGTGATCCCCCTCGGCGTTCTTCATTTGCTAACCTTCAAGCTTTGTAGCTTTCTTTTCAACTTAGTTTATGTAGATGGACCTTAGTGAAGGAGCCATGGCGTCTAAAAGAGCTCACAATGCTGTCCTCTAGAGCGTCGGGTACAAGAGTAAATACAATATACTTGTAATTATGTCACAACAGGCAAAAGGCAAATACTTTGACTTCAAGCGAGAGACAACCGATTCGCTCACAGTCAAACCAACATTGACTCTTTCACAGGACGATTTAGAGAAACCAATGGAGATGATTTGTAAAACTGGCTGGTAATAAATGTTTATGGAAGGTTTAGGGATTTTGTCTTTGCGTTTCAGCTATTCAGTTTTTAAATGATTCCTCTCCAGCAGTTTTCAGAATCGATCAGCGGTCGTGTCTTCCTTGTTGTATATTTACACAAATGCATTATGGGTAAAGCAATTGGCAGCCGGATTTTTCTAAATCCCGCCTTATTTAAAAACGGGCTCTGATACGGGCTTATAAACGAAGCGTAGACTGTTTATCACTTATCATTATATACATCAATGCAGCTCATTTAATATCATTGCATGTCATCATAATAATAAATCACCATGTCATAACCATCAATCATCAACACGTCAACATTTCAGAGTTTGCACAATCGAATATAAATTAGAAAAAATTAATAATGAAGAATAATTATTAATGCGATTTTTTTCCTCGGCATGGTCAGAAAAGCCCGGGTTTCAACTGACCACAGCGAACATATTATATTGTCCAGGTCAAGAGTTGACGAGCAATGCATGCAGGGTATTGTTTGTGCTTTGTGTGGGGGTGGGGTAGGGATGTAATGTTCAACTACTCGAAGCCTCCATGTTCTATCTGCCGTCAAAATATACGTAATGCAACGAGATTTAGCCATCAAAAATACAACTTAAAACATCATATTTCCATGTGCCATGCAGAGAGTCACTCTTAAAGATATCTGCACAGTTAAAAACTGTGTGAAAATGACGTGAAAGGTACAAACTGCCACGGGAATCGCAAATTGTTTCACCGGCAAGAAAGTGAATGACCAGAAATGCATTCTGTCCATTCAAAAGGAAGAACCGATGACGGCAATAAAACTCGCCTATTCTATCACATTGTATGTAAAGGTAGTTAAGTTCAATTTTGTTTGTTTCTTTAGCATAAATAAGGATTGTATGCTGACTAAAAGTGTATGAAATACGGCTAAAATACAGTGGTTTTCGTCGCCATCGCGTCAGACAGCTCGGCGCTGTAATTTAAATGGATTCTTCGTCTCATTGGTATACATAGTCTACATACTGATCCAGTATGATGGGTAAGTTTTACCTATTGTTTGCATTTATATCTATCTACATTTTTGATTTGTAGTTTTGTTTTTGCATGTGTAGTCGATATAGAAAATTTGACGAAGGTCACGTACTTGCATTCAAGAACAACTAAATGAAATAAGTGTCTATCATAAATCCAGAATAGTCCTTCAATATTCCATCGATAATAATCATAACGTGTAGCGTTGTCTGCGAGAACAGGTTTAATCGTATATAGGGGTATGTCTTCAACGTTGTTTCTCATCGAAATTCGCTCCTAAAGATGTCACAGAACTACTTGTTTGTGTGCTTCCAAAAATAGCTCTGTACATTCGTATTTAGAATTAAAAATCTTAATTGATTTGCAATTTAGAGATTTAGATTATTGGAAAATCGCAACAATTGTCAAAGCAAGATCTGTGAATGATTTCTGTTGGCTTTGTTTTTATACTTATATAAAGGAATTATTGGGAATCTTTTTAAGTTTCCGTACAAGTATGTTTGTATTGTATAGATTGATCGATGTTATGAAATGTACATAACTTATATGTATAATACAATGTGTTTATGCGATGAGAAATTCGATATAGCTTTAGTATCATTTGTATTTATATTTGTAGTTTCCAGTGTTCTACATGTTTAAATAGTATAATTTTATATCTCCAATGCCGATTAATGGTCCTTTTTTCCGGTGACCATCAGTCTCATCTAAAGACATCTTAAAATATTCTGAATAACAAAGAGATATTTTTTATTCTTAGCTCTTTTAGCTTGATCCATGCTTTTTTGTATTTGCTTTTTAGCTATATATCATCTTTTCAATTTTTGTATTTTATATTTTTTTGTAATTTTCTTCATTGTCCTTTTTAATATATATGGAGTTGTTATTTCTCATAATATATTTTTGTTTCCTCTAATTGTAACTACTACATTTTATTGTTGCTTTTCTTACTATTTACTTACATTTTCTTAAAGCATGAATTGAGTGCAAACTATAAAGTTGAAAAATCAAACCTGCTTCTTTATAAATTAAGTATATATTTGATCTGTTCAGTCAAGATCACTCAACCAGAAAAGTCAGAGAAACAAAGGAAACAATATCTCTTCAGTGACCTGGTCAATGAGACTGTAATAGCTATTAACTGAAACCTATTATATCGTAGTAATTTGATTTTATTGTACATGGATATATAATATAATAATCAACAGTATTGACAATAAGTGGAATGTTATTTGTTTGTATCACAAATGATGAAGAAATAACAGTAGCAGTCGAAACTATGTGATGCAAACCTACAACATTCATAAGACAAATAAATAACACTACACTTATCTCATATGCATGATGGATATTAACCTTTAACAATTTAACATTGACAGTCTATTCTTGTACTGGACTGACTCTATTGAATTCAATTCAAGCCTAAACTAGCTAACAAAGAATATAACAGACTTCCAATACAGAGCTATTTATGTAATACAGACAATATGAGCTGGGGCTGATCTGTACATGGGATATACAACGGCAAGTCAAAGACGAGACGTACCATATCTCATACAGATTGGACACTCATATAATGTATATATTACATAAATGGCTCCTCAACCATGTATATAGTACTTATGAAAGTCCAATGTTAGTTCTTTCATATTTTACTAAAATTGTTAAGATAAAAGTAAATCTGACTGAGAAAATTCAAGGTGAAACTTATGCAAATCAGGACAAAATTGTATGAGATTTACGTCACGGACATGATTTGTTTTGTAAAATTGTATTATTCATTTAATTATTCATGAATTTTATAAGTTTTTAAATGTACTGTAATCCTATCTATAGAATATTCAAACTTCTGCAACAGTGGTGCAGTGAATAGTAACTTGAACAATATTTACTTTCTTATTTCTAGATGATACAAGTGACATGGAAAGTGGATATCTTAGTCCAGGGGGAGGTGATTGTAATACATTGGTACAGTACACTCTTACTTCAACTAACTTACAGACTGGCTTTATCAGCCCACAACCCAAGGTATGCAGCATACTAATACACCTAGACTTGTAGCTATTTCAAGAAAAGTTTTTCAAAGTGACTATGGAGGGGGACATTGGGGGGGGGGGGTTAAATCCTACAATACCGCAAAAATTCTTTAAAAATCCTGCATTACCGCAAAAAAAATTCGCAAATACCACATACCGCACAACATTTAATTAAATCAAAGGACATTAAACGTTTTCGTTTTTTTCACCATCCATACATACTAAAAAAATACAAAAACAAAACCCATTAATATCGCATAACAGCTTAGTGTCATCGAGTTAAGAAAAATGTGTAAATATAATGAAAAAAGAAGAAAAAACTGTTTATGTTTATATATATTTTATTTTTTAAAGAATTATTACTAAAACTGCTTAGTGTCATGGAATTAAGTTGTCGGTCAACCTAAACCCTCAGTAACAATGACAAAATCTGTATATTATTTACTGAAACATTGAACCTGACTGCACATTTAACATTATTCATGTCCATTAAAGTCTGCAGCGATTTTTTAACCTGTATTACCAAATAACAGTTTGCATTATTCTTATGTTGTACAGAATGATATTCGAGTGAAATTTGAATTCCAAGGTGAACGGAGGTAGGTTCATCCACATATTAACTAATAATATGATCATGAACAAGTGTGATAATTAATGCATCTCATGTGCATACACCTATTTCACAATCATTGTCACAACTAAAGCTACAATGAACACTCTGAGACTGCAAAGGATGATGGTATATGTTCAGCATAACCCCTGGAGAAAAACCCTTGTGGCATAGGAGAGAAGAACACATCAAACAAACTCAACTCACATAAATTATAATCCATGCCTGAGCTGGGACTCGAACCTAGACCACAGCAGTGAGAGGCCAGCACTCTCACTTAACTAGGCTACCCATGCCACCCACTTCTTGTGGGCCCTCACTTACCAATACCCCAGAATTGAAACCTTATGAGGTTGGCATGTGTGTGTATTAATTGCTTACATTGTTATTCCCCTGACATTTTATGTATTAAGCTGTAAAGAATGCATTTATTTGTTCCTTATTTAAATGGGATGTATATGCTACTACGATTGCAAATGCATGGACACAATGTATTTGACTGTTATAATATTTTTTATTTGTTTGTTATGTACAATACATCATTTATTGTAACCCCTGAAAGCACCAGCATTTTTTTATTTACTAATATAGTGTACTTAAATTCAATTTTTGTATGTATTTTCTTGAAGAATTGTCCCAGTGTCAAGACCTGTGTTACTCAATGATCTTAAACAAAAAGTCAAGACTGCATATGGTCTTGAGCTATGTATGAACTATATCAATGACGAGGTACATTAATGAACAATTATTCACAGAAGATGAGGTGAATGTGGAGGAATAATAACCGAGAATGATATCAATAGGCCAAGGTTATTATTCCCCAATACTCATCATTCGACATTATAGTATTGTTTTAGTATAAATACATACTAGGTGATTATTTCAAAAAATATTCAAACACACAACAACATTTTTTAAAGCTATGCAAAATGATGTAAAGCTCAGTAGACCAAGCAAGGAATGCACAACATTTTCTATCATGATGGTTATTATTAAACTGTATCATTTTCTCTGTCCTGGTGAGCTAGTTGCTGTTTGAGGCAGAAGATTTAATCACTTGCTTAATACTACTTACAATGCATGAACTATATGTTAGCCACAGGGCTAAATTTAGCATCTCTTTTATATTTTTTTTTAATAGACCTTTCCCAAATCTGCATGACTGACCCATAATTTATTGATTCCAGTCGAGGCTGGAGTTAATTGATAAGTCTAGATACATTCACTATAATATCTTATCTACTCCAGCCTTGACTTGCATCTATTGTCTCATGATCATTGAAGTGAATTAGGGAGTTATGTCTAGTATTGGTTTGTTGTGTTTATAGTACGCTGTATTTCCACATTGTATTATTCAGTTATTAATTGCTTTAGCATATTTGGTGGTTTTGATTAACAGAAGTAAGGAGGATAACGCTGAGAAACTGATAATATTGTCTTATTTATCATTCAATTTTACCGAATTTAAAAATACTTTATTGAATGTTTATTTTTGTTTTCAAACCTGCCAGCCATCACCATTTCCTGCACTCACAAACTAAAACAATGCTGGCATGACATGCTCAATAACTTTTGAAGGCTCTGCATGAGGTCATCAATTCAATAGTGCTTGAATGCTCATAGAAGGATACTAATAATTCGTCAGTACAAAATATTTTGAATGAATAATAACAAAGTTTACCTCCTATTTATGGTTGCTAATATAATTGACTTTGTTCATTGTTATTTCTCCAGATAACAATTCCAATTGTTAATCAGTCAGACCTTGAGAAAGCCATTGAGATATTAGACAGGAGTCCACATCTAACAAGTCTTAGAGTCTACCTTACAATACCTAATGGTGTTGTCAATAACAAACGCAACTCAACACACTCCAGGCGAATGATGGTTGAAGCTTTGATCCCTGCTCCTCCTAACCCTAAAATGGGTTCTTTGTTTGGTCGCAGCCTTGGTGTAAGTACTGTAGCTTTACAGCTGTAATGATAATTATATTATATATTCTATAGCAGATCCTTTTGGAGGCTCCAGACAACAGATCCAAAACATATTATTAAAACAACTTAAGATTGAGAACACTTTTTTTTCTCTAATTTTAATTTAGAGTTAAAAAAAATTCTCAATCTTTTAAATGTTTTATCAATATGTTTTGGATCTGTTGACTGCAACCTGCAAAACGGCTCTCCTATCTAGGGCACTGGGAAGGTCCTTAATAAGGCAAATTGTCAAATAAATGAGTAGAAGGTAACATTATTTTTTTTAGGAAATAAGAAAAATGGGCAAAGGGTGGGAAAGGTATGTGCATGACTGCATGGACAGATCTAGGGGGAACTGAAGGGAGGGGGAGGGAGCAGGCAGGGAGGTGGAAGGGAGAAGGAAGGAAGGGAGAAGGGAGGGAGAAGGGAGGGAGGGAGAAGGAAGGGAGGTGGAAAGGAGAAGGAAGGGAGGTGGAAGGGAGAAGGAAGGGAGGTGGAAAGGAGAATGAAGGGAGGTGGAAGGGAGGTGGAAGGGAGTGGAAGAGAGAAGGAAGGGAGTGGAAGGGAGAAGGGAGGTGGAAGGGAGTGGAAAGGAAAAGGAAGGGAGGGGGAAGGGAGAAGGAAGGGAGGGGGAAGGGAGGTGGTAGGGAGAAGGAAGGGAGGTGGAAGGGAGAAGGAAGGGAGGTGGAAAGGAGAATGAAGGGAGGTGGAAGGGAGGTGGAAGGGAGGTGGAAGGGAGTGAAAGAGAGAAGGAAGGGAGGTGGAAGGGAGGGGTGACTACCATTTGGATGTCAATATAAAATTACCTTTAGTTAATAACCTCATAATTCTTACTCTGAAGGTAACTTTTTTTTCCAAAATAGAAGCCAAGACCAATAGTCCTTCTCAAAACTTAGGACAAGTTTTGTCCAACAATGATAAGTTTAATGTATTATTTTCCATCAACAGAGACGGTCTCGTACCAAACCAACAAGTTATGGACTTGGTTCAAGGTATAGTAAGAATGTTGTTGTTGTTTTTAATAGATTTTATTAACAAAATTCAAAATAACATTTTACAACATTTACATATATAGACCCTTTTAATAAGTCCCGAAGTGTTGTGTTTTCCGCGCTTGACGTCAAATTTATTCTTTTCAATTCCTTTCATATTATACAAATTTCAAAAGAATAAATTTGACGTCAAGTGCAGAACACACAACACTTCGGGACTTATTAAAAGGGTCTATATAAATAGATTATAAATACATATGTATATATTATTTTGTTCTACAGTTTTACAAGTACAGAAAGTAAATACATTGATAACTAATTAATTAATATATATATTACAATGCTAAATGTTTATCTAAAGATGTTAATACTATTTCTTTATATACTAAATTTGTAATTTGCGTATTAATGACAATGACAATTATTAACAAAAAGAAGAAAAAAGAAAAAGAAATGAAGAAAAAAAAAGAAAAATTTATTTTTTGCCAGAATTGAGGATGATTGTGATGGTGGTGGTGGTAGTGGTAGTGGTGATGGTGGTGGTGGTAGTGGTGGTGGTGGTGGTAGTGGTGGTGGTAGTGGTGGTGGTAGTGGTGATGGTGGTGATGGTGGTGGTAGTGGTGGTGGTGGTGGTAGTGGTGATGATGGTGGTGGTGGTAGTGGTGATGATGGTGGTAGTGGTGGTGGTGGTAGTGGTGGTGGTGGTGGTAGTGGTGATGATGGTGGTAGTGGTGATGATGGTGGTAGTGGTGGTAGTGGTGGTAGTGGTGGTGGTAGTGGTGGTGGTGGTGATGATGGTGGTGGTGGTAGTGGTGATGATGGTAGTGGTGGTGGTAGTGGTGGTGGTAGTGGTGATGATGGTGGTGGTGGTGGTAGTGGTGATGATGGTGGTGGTGGTAGTGGTGGTGGTAGTGGTGATGATGGTGGTGGTGGTGGTAGTGGTGATGATGGTGGTGGTGGTAGTGGTGGTGGTAGTGGTTAAGTGGTGGTGGTAGTGCATGGTGATGATTGTGATGATGATAATGGTGATGAATAGTTATGAGGAGGATAGTTTACTTTAAGGTGGAAGCAAAGAATAAAAATGTATTGTTAAAAAGGTGTTCACAGTGATGTCTAAATATTATATTATATTAATATTATAATTTAAACAATTCCATTAGAAAAGCATGAAAAATATTTTTTGGGAGGAACAGGGTTTTGAACCCATGACCTTTTGAAGTGCCGGTTCTGCAAAAGGTCCTGTTGAAGCCCTGAAAGTGTTTTAATTTGGGCTTTTCTTAATATGCAATTGCTTAAATATTGTATTTACAGCTGTAATAATTATGATTTATCCATCTATCAATGTAACAGATACTAGACTTGTATTGTTATTTTCTATTTTTCTGATGTATTTTATAGTTTTCTCTTCACAAGGTCTCAGTCAACACCAGATGAGATTGCCAATATGATAGAAGACACGCCAAGTACTCCAACCCTTGCTTGCTATCAACCAATACAGTACATGTCTACTAATGATATCCATACCAAGGGACGAGACTCACCACCGCCAGGCTTTCACCCTGAATCAGCCGCATTTGTACCAAGAAGGCCACACCCATTTATCAGGGTAGGTTTAAGGATAAGTGATAAATATTTGTCATAATTGTCACACCCTAAGCAGGCATAACAGAAACTGAGAACAGACATCTCAGTGTACATGAGAAATGTGGAGGACTTAACCAACTGCTATATGAAGGCGCACATTGATGCCACATAGTTTATAATCATGAATGTGGTTAGTATATGAAATGCCTCCGAGACAGGACTGTTGTGCCAGAGACAATCCCATACTGTTTGTGAACAACACAACAGGATCTTTTACGTCCACCTAATTAAATATAGGATTACATTGAAAGTGGACGGAACTCTGGCTTTACATCCTTATCTGAGAAGATGAGGCACGTAGAGAGTAAAGTGTCTTGCCCAAGGACACAATGCAAATTCCTGGGCCAGGAATCAAACCCAGACAAGAATGCCCTGAATCTGATCCACTGACCACTACACCATCACGTCTCTCAATGATAACTTCAGCTCACACAAAATATTTTGTTAAGGAATGTTTAATAAATGAGCAGGAGTGTTTTATCAGGATTTAAAACCTCAAAAAGTAGCTGATAAATCACAATCTACATTTACATAGAAGTGTTGTAGTAATGATTTTATTTTGTTATGTAAATGGTGTAAATAATTTATTATAAATAACATAATATTATTATATTTCAATCCCTTTAGAGTGAAGGCGAATTCATCCCTGAAGGATATGCTTCAAAAAATGAGGTAAGTCATGTGTGAAAATAATAATCACTGTATTACCATATATGTAGGGAGCAGATTTTAGATGACTGTATGAAAAGCTCAAAGGCAAAATCAAAATTCTAGAAACATCGCAGTCGCAGCAAGTTATGCACATGGCACTAAACGTTTCACAGTCATACGAAAAATGCTACTACAAATTTTGTTAATATTAATATTGGCTATAGAAGATCAGAATATAGAGAGTATTTGGTGCACTCTAGACTTCGATAGAAAACTATATAACAAACTTACAAGATGGCATTGTTTCGATTACGGCATTCAACCAAGCTTTTTAGCTTTGCTAATAACTTCAAATCATTACGAGCAAACCATCGCTTCAAGCTAAAGACTAGAGCTGCTAAATTAAACAGCTATAAGCATTCTTTTTTTATATGTATTGTAAATCACTGGAACAAACTATCAAAAGAAATTGCAGAAGCAGAGAATATAAGAACATTCAAGAAAAAATTAGGAATTAAATTATTAACACATTAACCCATTATTAGACATATTTTTATTATATTAGTTTTAAATCACCTACTTGTAAATAGTTTTTATATATTATAGACATTTGTAAATTTCAATTTTTTATATATTTTAGGATAGTACTGATTGTAAACTGTTTTGTAAATTATGTTAAGGAGGTGGACTAGAAAGGGATAACCTCTTTCACCTCCTTTGACAATTTTTCATGTATTTATATTGTATATATTATTATTTTTTTTTTTTTCTGTCTGCGTGTGATCAATTGTGAATATATTATTATTATTATTATTATTATTATTATTATTATTATTATTATTATTATTATTATTATTATTATTATTATTATTATTATTATTATTATAATTATACAATGTTAATATTATCAAAAAATTATGTCAGCAAGATTTTGGACAAAAATATATGAAACAAGCCATAGAATAAGTAATACCTTGGATATCATTTGTGAAAATCTCAAATAAATTGTGACTTTCAACACAAGTACAGACATTTGGGTAATGATCACAAATACAGACCTAATACACAAACAGAGAATGGATGGTTGTCATTCAATCAATAATTAATGGTATATGTATGTTTTGTTCAGATGGCCCCAAGTCGTGTTAGAATATTCAACCCTCTTTCTCATAGTGAGGTAAGGCGATGATGCTTTGATCAAATATTTACTCATATTTTAAGCTTGCCCCCAAATTTGCTAGTAGTTTGAAGAGAGTCAACAACAGGTTCCAGTGGGTTGTGGGATCTGGTGATTTTTTTTAAGCAGGAGTCAGAATGCCAGCCAAAATTACAAGTGGGAGTCAATTGTAACAATGAAATCTCTTGTTGGGATTGGGGATTTAAGACAATATTTGAAAACCCTATATGGCAGGTTCTATTAGGAAAACATCCATCCTAAATCCAAAGATTATAACCACTGATAATATAATTATGTAATCCTGGACTTGGAGCATATGACACATATAATTGTCATTTGTTTTAAAGAAGTGTATTTTGGTTTTCAAGGTTCGAGTTGTATCCAGTCCAAGCTCAGAAGGCTCATTAACGGGATCTTCGTCATCCTTAAATGGGACATTCTCGTTTGGCAGGTGAGTAAAAAAAAACTTAGAATATCACCAAATGTATCAATCATTATTTAAGGTGCAGTGTAGTATTATCTAGAATGAGGTCAGTAAGGACCAGGGTTTTTTTTTTTTTTGCTTTCTTTGTGATAAGCAGTAATAATAGAAGGATACAAGACTATGTTATACAAAATAATCAAATATGCATTTATAATGCATGTATAATGTTTACAATTTTGTTTCCTTTGCTTTGTATAGTGCTGGTGAAGTTTACTCTTTCTCGCAAACTGCTAGAAGAACACATTCAAACAGTTCACTCAATTCAGGAGGAATGTTTTCATCTGGTAAGATGTAATAATATAATACAAATTATAACTTTATTTAAGGAGGGAAATACAGAAACCTTTTACAGTTTTTAACTTAAAACCATCCAATTTAAAAAATATATATAACTAAATAGAAATATATTACTTACATATATCAAAGGTATATAAACTTTACAAGAATGTACATTAACACTGTAAGAATGTACAATAATCATTTGGTTAACATGTTATTAATCATAGTTTACATTGAATCTATAGAAGAGGATATGTTGGATGGCAAAGCTGATACATTTCCAAGAAGACGGCAGACATTTAGTGGTTCAATATCATCAGACATAAATGATGGTATGTACAAAACTATTCATATAGATAACACTTTCTTTATTTATCTTAGTTTAGGGAAAAACAAACTTTTGAAATGGTTTGAGAGAAATGAATTAGGGTGGAGGAAGAAAAATTGGAATCGAAATATTGCGAACAATTTGATGAACTTTTGTTTTTGACTGACCAGCCTCACAAAAAACTCTATTGTGAAAACCCTATTGTGTTCCAACATGACCACGAGGTTAATTAGTAGACCACAAAGAACAATAGGAGGTCGCCATATAACATTTTATATTTGGTATCAATATTCCTGTTTTTGATAACTTATTCACTGTTAATCCACCAGGTCATCAGACATTTCCACGATTTCAAAGTTTAGCATCTCGAAAGCCCATCCCAGCTTCAATGCGATCTGATATGTCATCCCAGCAAAGCCTTGCCAGTAGCAGCAGCAGCAGCAGTGGTATGATGGCTGATATAGAAGGAGGTTATAGACGGCCGAGGCGGGAATCTGAACCTGGCCTGTATTCATCTAGTTTGGACTATAAAAAACAAGGTTGGTTGTTAAGCACCTATTTCAAAAATCGCTGTCGTCACATTCTGAAGCCTGCAAGTTATACATTAGTCATAGCATATTTTGGTTGTAGTGTTAAATGTTTTTTGAAAAATAAATCGTATAATAAATCAACAAAAGATTATTATTATTATGTTCATGTTCATTTCTGACATCCTATACAGGCATTAACGTTTTGGCTGTAGCTTCTGACAACAATTATTACAATAATATTATTATATATGTATGCTAGTAGGCCTATAATGTTGGCTCCTTCTCCGTGCATATCAAGATCGTTTTACTGACTATCACTGAAAAATGATCATGTTTTTTCACAAACATTTTGACCAAGCGTAGTGGTACTCAATTTCATTTTGTTTGGGTTTACGTACATAATAGTAACTTGTGACGGTTACTGTTTTATTAGAATGTCCACTATATTTTATCATTATGTAGACAATATTAAATACATCATAACTAATTATACTAATGAGTATCCAGTGATTAAAAATTTCCTTGTTTTCCCACTTCGTATACATATAATGGTTTTTGTAAATCTTTGCTTTCATTTATCTAGCTACTCAGTTCCCTAATAACTGGCGAAAAGGCAAACTATTAGGAGCTGGTGCATTTGGACAAGTCTACATGTGCCATGACCTGGATACGGGGCGCGAATTAGCAGTAAAACAAATTGAAACGGGCCTTTTGAATTCCTCTACTAAAAACGTAAGTAAAACAAGAGTGGATATTTGGAAATACATATTGAACAAGATTATTATGGGTGGGAAAAAGTACCTTTTACCGTGAAAACCAGAGGGTTTTCTTGTTTTACAAATGGTCATATTTACAAATACCAAAGCAAAACAGAAAAAAGCTCTGATATCCAGGAAAAGGGATTTTATTGCTCCAAATAATTTTTAAGTAAAAGCATTGTTTTATTCAGATAAATAAGTAACCATAATTCACTGACAGATATTTAATTAGCACTTCTGAGTGGCTTTTGCAGTAGCAAAACAGTGTTCATATTGATAACACATATCTTGGCCTTGTGTGTTTTCTAGGAGGTACGGGCGTTGGAAGGCGAAATTGAATTTATGAAAAACTTTCGACATGAACGAATAGTTCAATATTTTGGGATGGAGACTACAGACTTGCATATCTATATCTTCATGGAATATATGCCTGGGGTAAGAAACTTATTATAGGATATCATAAACCATGTCAACCAAATTTGAACATTCATGAGATTCAACTAACGTTTTTTTATCATTGTATCATAATCATTCTGGGTCAATATCATCATCATCATCATCATTGTCATCATCATCATTGTCATTAACATTGATATCATTATCACCACCATCACATTCATTGTGGTCCTCAGTGTCCACATTTATCAAGGACCGCAAATACACAATATGCACGACAAACGTCATGTCATTGATCATTATAAGTCTTGGTGAATATACCAGAAGAAGAAGCAGGGCCGTGAATGCATTTGCGGCTGCGTACTTGACCGCATCTGTATAATAATCATAACCATAATTAGTGGCATTACATCCTCATCGTTCAATAAGAATGTATGATCACAAATTTAATATTTATTTCAAATAGGGAATTAATGATATTTTTCATTTCCAGTCGTCAGTCCATGATCATATTAAACAGCACGGATCGTTAAATGAAAGTCTTACAAGAAAATATACACGACAAATCCTAGAGGGGGTTTGTTACCTCCATTCCAACAGAATAGTGCACAGAGATATCAAAGGTATTGTAGGCATAAACGACTTGGTTTTTCTTGGTATTCCAAGATGGTTTCAAATTCTTTGTATTGATCGTATTCTGGTTTAAAGTTCTTTGTATATTGTAGAGATTTGTTTCGTCCTCTCTTGGTGTTTAGATTAGATTATTTATTTGTCACAATGATACAATTACAAAGATGATACTAATACAGTGTAGATACATGGGGTAAATATCATATGCCTTGTTGCAGGATGTTAAACTTCTTTGTATGGCAGGGCATTGTTATGTTGTCTATTTTGCCTGCTTTAATGTTAATGCTTGTAACACCAAGTAACACATGTTATGTGTCGTTATCCTGCCGTTAATTAACCTGCTTGAATGTCAGAATAACTGAACTTATTTTTTTCACAATATGTCCAAGTTTCTTTACTATGCCTTTTATTGTTGATTGATCTACTGTTTTATCAGGGGCCAATATCCTGCGAGATCTCCATGGCAATGTTAAAATGGCAGACTTCGGAGCCTCAAAACGATTACAGGTAATTAAAATACTGCTCCTGCTCCTGCTCCCGCTCCCGCTCCCGCTCCCGCTCCCGCTCCTGCTCCTGCTCCTTGTGTTAATATCTAATACAAATGTGCTTTTTGTATTTGTAGACTATTCGAAGCAAGACCGGGTTTCGTTCAGTACATGGAACGCCATATTGGATGGCACCTGAGGTCATTAATGGCGAAGGATATGGAAGAAAAGCTGATGTTTGGTAATTACATATATTTTTTTCTTTATTTAACGAACATTGTTTGATCAGGTAGACCGTAAAGTATTCCCGGCGTTTAGCCAGTCTAAAACTCACAAAAAGCTAGTTACAGTAATTGATCGAGCTATTGTACTGTTGTATAGAAAGAATGAGAAACAAGAATAAGGCAGGATGGTTTTCCGCAAATTAAAAATCCAAACGATCAGGCTTATGTATAATGTACACAAAGCAAAAGGAAGACATGAAAAACAACAAACGATCATGTATTTGTTTTTGGATTTTGTGTTTATTTTTGTTTGTGTGTGTGGGTTTTTTTATAATCTTCTGTAAAGTTTTTCCTTTCGTTTTTATTATTATATACTCTTTAATAATTTATCTTTTCCTCGTGATGTGGTGGCAATGTGCGCTATAGATAGTTAGTCTGTACATAAGATGAATTGTCAATTGTATAGCACTAGAGATATATTCATTTACAATGAAATACTCAATGAGTTCATGGTTTGGCATTGCTTTAACAGGAGTATAGGATGCACGGTTGTGGAAATGTTAACTGCAAAACCACCATGGGCAGACCTCGAGCCTATGGCTGCACTCTTTAAAATAGCTACTCAAGCTACAGAACCCGAACTCCCTCAAGAATCCACACTCGATGCTGTTGAATTTATACGGGCGATTTTAATCAGGTTTGTTACTTTACTTTACATTCAATGTACGTACACAGCATTTTGACCAGCATAAGTATTTTAGATACAATATGTGTGCACATTCAAACATAATTATACGTACACAACATTTTCAGGATCAGCATGAGTATTTTTGATAAATGAAAAAAGTTTTAAACTTTTCATATATATTAGACGTATATTGACAGTGTACATTCGGGTTCTTTCAATCTGCTAATTTATGCAGTAAATGGTGACGATCTTTTGTTGGGAAAAAATATGATAGCTAGGAGAAAAGGGCAAGAAAAGTCAAATATTCAACCTGCAAAATCGATTTTTCAGCCGGCCCGGTTCAAAAGTTGACCGGTACGGTGTATACATTTTGACCGGTCAAAAATACGTCGGGTACCATGTAAATGTAGCCATAAACAGCGCATGAGCAGATGTGAAAATCACTGACAAAACTTACAATTGCCCGGTTCTGATGGTCTTGTCTGAATAGAACGAAAAATATTTATCTATTCCGTGTGGACAGCATTTCCATGTTATCTTTTGACCGGTCAAAAACTCGTCCGGTACCGTGTAAACGTAGTAAAGGTAGCCTATGTAATTGGAAAAGGACGTAGTTAACCTTGTACCTTTGTACTTTCTTGTTTCTTACAACATTTACCACTCCATGTTATCGTTGCACCTGATCTCCACGTGTAGTTTTTCCTAGACAAAGTTTCCTTGTTCTTGTTGACGATGAACAATTGATAATGTTTTCTTTGTTATTATGTAGCCAATACGCTAAACCGACGTTCATTTATTTATTTATTCTTCGTTTTCATTACAGAGACTCTTACTCAAGACCTTCAGCAGACGATCTACTACATTTCAGCTTTATTTACAACTGTCCGCTGTCAACGTGCTTATAGCCTCTGGTGATGGACCTTATTACATCGACTTGATAGCCTCCATAACTAATGGTTTAGACAATCGAGGGTAGGAAAGAGGACTTCCCTCCCCTCCCCTCCCCAATAAGAACCGCTAGCTATGTAGGCTCACTTTAATATTCGGCTGTACACTATCGCTACAGGTTTAGACTTTTATTGACCGTTGGATTTACTAAATATGTAGTTTAATGCCTGCATGTATTGTATTATCAATGGATTATCACAGATATATCCTAGAATAAGAAAATATGTCTTTCTGTAAAGTAGGAATTTCTTTTTTAAGTATAGCATCATAATCGTCTAATCTAGTGTACCCACTAATGGTCACATTTGCTCTTTAACAATCGATTTTTTTTATTAATAATACACTGTATATGAAATTGCCTCAGCGATTACAATACAGTAGAACTAGAAATTAATTTTGACTCAAACATAACTGTAATCTTGTATATAGACTAATTCCTAAAGTCTTTCTCAGCTTCATAGCTATCAGAAGTTGTTTTCTTGTTTCATTCTTTGTTTGTTTCCTTCTTTGTTTTTGTTTCACTTGTTTCTTTATTTGTTTGTTTTCTTTTGTTTCTTTAATTGTTTTTGTTTTGTTTATTTCCTTTGTTTGTTTGTTCATTTTGTTTGTTTATTTCCCTTTTTTCTTTCTTTCTTTTTCTTTGTTTATTTTCTTTGTTTTTATATTTTGTTTGTTTGTTTGTGTTTGTTTGTTTGTTTCATCCAACCATTCTTTTGTTTCGATGACAAGTCCGTTAAATAACTCGGATTAATGAGCGACAAGCTAAAATACTGATAAAGAGCAAACTGTGATCGACTTGTGGAATCAGTCTGTAGATGAAAATTGTGTAGTTGTAAAGGTACAATATTCTTCCCCCTCTCCTCCCTACACAATCCCTAACCAATCGGTTTTTTGTTTTTGCTAGACTTCGCTTAATTTTGTTTGGAACTAGTTAGAACTATAAGAGTACACACAAGTAGGTAATAAAGAATTTAGATTAATAGCAAATATTTTTCAATTAAGTCATTAAGCTTTTATTTGAAGAGTAAAAACAAGAAAGATAGTTTGATGCTGACATTGTAAAAATATGTTCAAAATTGCTGGGACATTTGTTCTTTTACAAGAACAAAGTTAAAAACTACCTTTTCAAGTGTGAATCAAAAAACTGTGGGCATCCAGTAATATTTCAGAAATCGTGTATCGTTAATTGAGCAACGTACTGAAACAACTCGCCAACTGCAAGACGCGTTTGACTGATTAGTTGTAAGCTCCATGTACAAGATAAGCTTCATGTAGTTAGAGAGTCGTTTCACATTGTTCAACGACTAATGGACGGTTACTGAAATATTTATCGGTGCCTATGATTTTTCCATTCGCACTATAACAGAACAACGACAACAAACAATGTTGGCTGACTTCTTATGCTACACACATTTTAGACTTGAAGCCTCCATATTGCTGACGAAGAAAGAGGAATTTCTCTTATTGATTAAAGATGTCTCAAAATCTTCCTTAAAGTCCCAAGACATTTTGAACATGATTTTAGGCTTGTCCGTCATTCTATCTTTCTGTATTGCTATTAGTGCCTGTGACGTAGGGTTTTGCCTTAAATCAATTAATTTGATTAACTTATTAAAAACTAAATAGCAGTTTTATTTAAAATGATTAGTTCAAAACCAAGGGTTATTTTTGTACATATTTTTTTCATGCCCAAATGATACGAATTCATCTTGTGAAAATACAATATATTGTAGATACACACTTTAATTGTAGATAAAGTACCTTTTTGTAATTAAATTATGTGCCCAATTGTTTGCTGTCAGTCATTTATTCGTGGTTTTTTTTTTATACAGTCTGTCATTAGAGTGCAAATAGTATACCCGTGAAATAGTTAGCTCACTGGTATCTCTCTACTAAGTGCAAAAGTATGCTCATTCTATTGTTTTCTAATGTTTAATTAGTTATATTTGTTTCACGGTGTGTGAATTTACTTGCATATTCATTCTTTAACTTATATTTTTTTATATATTTATTTATATATTGATTGATTCATTTATGTGTTTATTTATTCATTCATTTGTGTATTCATTTGTTTATTGATCTATTTATTCATTCATTTATTTATTTATTCATTGTTTATTTATTCATTCATTTGTTTATTTATTTGTTTATTTATTTATTTATTTATTTATTTATTTATTTATTTATTTATATATTTATTTATTTAGTTATTTATTTAGTTATTTAGTTATTTATTTATTTAACTCTAAGTTCCAGCATAGTTCGTAGAGGGTTCCAGTTGAGGAGTCTTTCTATTCTAACTCCATCAAACATCTTCATTAACACGATCTCATTGAACGAAATAATCCGAGCAAACAATGGCCTCCATTGACCGAATACCGATATTATAAATAATTGTCAAGCTGTCATTGTTCAAAAATAATGACAGAGGTTGGACATTATCATTAGCATTCTTATCAACAAACTTTTGCCTTTTTAACAAACGAAACCACGACAACGTAGAGAGATGGTTTAACAAGAAGAAACAAAAATAAGATGGCGACCATATTCATTCGAAGAAGGCCGGACTCTATAATGGAATGGACGGTAGAAGATGTTGTCGACTGGCTGAAGCAGTTAAAACTCGACAAGTATTGTAAGAGATTTCAATGTAAGTAATAAGAAGCACGAAATTTGTTTTGGACATTAAACTAAACTGCAAAGCTATACAAATGAATGCGTTTTAGAACGATGATAGTTCATGCCAGTCTTAGCTTTCAATATTGTACACTAAGTTTATACTTCAATTTTCCATATCGAAAGTAGCAAAATATTTTTCAGTTATAAGGCTTTAAGTATATATAGCGTGTAAATGTCCGGTCATAAATATTATATGAATATCTTGTTAACTCAAAAAGCCATCCAAATCTGTTTATTCTGGTTTAATCTGTTTTTCTGTTGTTCGTTTTTTAGAAGTTTCTAGCTATTTTTTCTGCTGTATCGAAGTCAAATTTTGCAACACAAAAAAATCGATTATAGAAAAACTAATAATTCAATCAAGAACATTGACATAAAGGGATTAATGGTTTATCCAGATCAGACACAATGACCTTGTATCAAGAGATTAGAAAAAAGATAAATCAATATCACTTGAAGCAGTGAAGAAGTAGCTTTCAGAACGCATTCCTATTATAGTTTTAACAAACGAAATTACACACAAATGGCAATCTGAAATAACCAACTAACACAAGCAAAATTAACGTCAAAAAAGCTGTGCATCCTATTTTGAATTTAAAGAATTCGCTTGAAATGGTCTCTTATTTTTCAGTCAAGCATTTTTTTATTGTTCGATAGACTCATGTTCCATATAAGCCTTGTCGAAGGTTTCCCGCCTTTTTTGTGGTTCGTGCGCACGCGTTCATTTTTTCAATTGAATGCTTCTTTGCACTACAATCTTGGACAAAAATGCTGTCAGCATTTTAGGTAGCTTGGTTCATTTATACAATGTAAAACGGTAATTTATAATAAATTTTCAAGTTACTATAAAGAGAAACTATGGATCACAGTCAGAAGTTTATGTCAGTGTTGTATAGCTTAGAACTGTAGTTCCTACATCTATTCTCATATGAGTGCTTTCCTGGCTTGTTTAAGAAATTTCAATTTGAGGAATGTTTTAAGAAATAAATATTAATTATTGTGGTTAATTTTGTTGTCATTTGCAGGTCATCTTGTCTCAGGTCCTGTTCTTTTACAGATGGATGATATTTTACTAGGTAATGAATGGTTTTACTAGAACTGAGAATACAAAATTGCATTTAATAGAGTACATCGATGCATCCAGTTAATAGAACCCCTCATAGTTCCCTGCGCCATCTTGAAAGATAGCCTGGCCTTTGCATTGAAGCGAGACGAACGTTGAGACACGTGAATAATTGTCCGGCAAGGTGTTGAAAGCCAGGTGATTTCGCGCGCGTACTTCCGGTTAGTATAAGCCAATCTGAAGCATTTTTGTCGCATGGCCAACAGTTCCAAGATGGCGTCGTTCGAGAGAGAAGAAAGAATAAAAACAAAACGCAAATGCCTAAAAGTAAAGGAAACTGTTTGTGTCTCGAGACGCCATTATGGAACTATTCGTGACAAACAATCCTTTGCGCGCTTCGAAGCGAGATCTCCTGGATGTCTCTATCATTGCAAGCTCAACTCTCGTCTTGCTTCGATGCAAAGGCCCGGCTACCTTTCAAGATGACGCATGGAACCGTGAAGGAGACTATTACTGCAAAAACGACTAAGTAGTAATGAAAGAATAACTGAGTAAACCGATGCATTGATCCACAACCAATAACTACTGAGTAGTAAAATAACTAACTTAAGTAAATTAACCAATGCATCCACAGCTACCTACTCACTGCAAAAACGACTGCACAGTGTCTACTCAAATAACTGAGTAAATCTATGGATCCACAGTTACTCACAGTGCAAAAATGACTGAGTAGTGGTTACTCAAATAACTGAGTAAATCAATGTATACACAGTTACTCACTGCAAAAACGACTGCACGGTGGCTACTCAAATATAACTGAGTAAATCTATGGATCCGCAGTTACTCACTGCAAAAACGACTGCGTAGTGGTCAAATTACAAATTTGTTGATAATATTTTCCTTGCTATTTTTCAGATGACTTGAATATCACTCTTATCGAAGAACGAGAACTTCTTTTGAAAGAAAGCAGAAAACTTTGTCTTCAGGAGCTTGACATAGTTAATCAAGCACTAAAACACAAGCAAAAAAATAAAGACAACCTTTTAGTCTTGGACATGAATCCTGTTGAAGGCATTTCGTATGATAAACCACGGCATCTGTCATTGGAGGAACAACAAACAAACAATAACCACGAACAAACGAAAAGCACTGATAATGCACAAGTATCAAGTAAGATATATGTTGTAGTTTGTTGCCCGGCATATAGATTTTTTAATAATACAGTTTCAAAAGAGGCTATATAAAAGAGTGGAATACGTTACCCCTAGTGCCTAGTCCAACCCAGAGGTTTCTAAGACAAACCTGTAGGATACATGTCAATATATGTGTTTATAATTTAGGTGACGCGGACGAAGTGGCAACCAGAGCAACAATAATGGTCGCTATGTTATCCCAAGAAAACACCGATTTAAGAATTCAGATGGAAGGATATTTGCAAGACAGATATCAACTGCAACTGGTATGTTTGTTATTCAGACGGCATGGGGAAGGGTGGCTCTATTTGTCCAAGTGATAGGGGTGATCGGCGGTCGATTTTGAAAGTTGTCGACCTCTAAAAGGTACGCATAAATTAAAAGAACTGTTAAGGCCTTGTTGATTTCAAATCCTAAAAGATACGCCTGTGCGTAGCCTCTCCCGCAGCCGTTTTTAGTCAGTGGACCGAGTGGAACAAGACTGAAAACGGCTGCGGGGGAGAATAGCCTGTGCGATGGTCTTGGCTGCTCTTAGCTAATTTTTAGTAGCAAAGCCAAGTAAAAATGACCCTTACAGGTACGGAGTCATGTTACGTCTTTTGAGCCAGATACCTAAGAGGTACGCACAGGAAATATTTTCAACCCTAAGAAGCACCGATCACCCCTGCCACTTGGACAAAGGGACTCCCACCCTGCCAAAGATAACATGAGACCGGTCTGAGATCATTTTCAGGTGAGTATCACATTCTAAATGCGACTAAAGAAATGTATAGAAGACAATAAAAACTACACCACGTTCGTCCCGGTCTCGTGTACAAACTTGTAACACTCCTTCACAAAACTGACTAACGTCAGAAACGTCAATAAGTATACCATTCAATTCCGTTCCATTTCTCTGCAACCTTATTGTTTATAATATCATGTTTTATACAGTTAAGAGAGGAGGTCGCAAAGCTTCAATCAGAAAACACCAATCTTGTCAGTCAAGTCAGGCGGTGTGACGATGAGAATCAGAAATTGGTCAGCGGAACATGCGAATTGCGCTGTGATTATCACAAACTTGAAGAAACTTTGAAGCAACAGGAGGTAGAAAGACAAGCGTTTGAAGATGAGGTGGAAACTCTAAGACGCGACAATCGATCGCTAAGAGGTAAAATAATTCATTACTAGATAAGTCTCAATGGCACACTGAATGTCATTTCAGTTTCGGCTTTAATACCTAGCCCAGCCCCCACCATCATAGATTAAAGAACGTGTGCATTCTTGACGCGCGTGTTGCTGAGAGTAAGCGGGAGGAGACAAGGATTAGTAATTAATTGGTCATAATAATACGTGACGCTAATTTCGTCATCGATTGAAAATTGATACAGTTTAGTTTTTAAAAGTTGTGGTACGCGATCTCATGTCGCTATATACGGCTGATGCTGATGTTGAATATGTTATTTCAATGTTTACAGATAAATACCAAAGATTAAAGTTCAAAACAGTAGAAAGAGAGGTATGAAAATGACGTTTGTACACTTAACTTTTGACTGAATAGCTCCAGCATTTATGCCCGTTGCATACTTGTGCATTCAGCTTGTATGGACGTATGCATATATTGTTCATGTATTTGAGAAAACCTAGCAATGCATCGACAAAAAATACTGAAATCTTTAGGATATTAATTTAGGGTGTATTTTTTGTAGATGTCGAAGAATGCATCAAATGTGTTCCCTCCTGGAACGTCAAGTGACTCAAGGTAAGAACTGCTGGTGGCTATGGTGTGGATTATGGCAATGGTGATGTTCATAAAATGAAGGTGTTGATTATGCTGTAACGATAACGATGATAACGATGATGAAGATAGATAGCACATGCATCTACATAAAATGCGAAAGGCAAAAAATAAACACAAACACACACAAGCCGCAAAGCACGCCGGGAAGGACTCGTGCAATTAATTGATAGCACATGTGCAGTTAATTAATTGCACGGATTAAGAGAAAATTCACAGTCAATCAGCCAATCAGAAACGAGCATTTTATGTAGATGTGGTATTACCTTTCTATCTTTCAAGATCCCCTAAGAATTCACCGAGACGCAACGGAGACACGAACGGTAAAACAGCAGGCAATCTACAGTTAATAGAGAAAGTTTATCAGGCGAACAAGAGATGTGCAGAACTGGAAGATACGTACGTACGATAAATATCATTATTAATATCATAACAATGGAAGGGCTCCAGGACTTAGTCTGTCTGTGACATAAAGCACACACTGAAGACCTAGCTCGCCATATCTATTTCCGGGGGTGCTTTTCAAAACCTTTCGAGTGTGGCAATCCCCAAGTTCTTTATAACTGCACACAATACAGCAACGCCAAGATACATTCATAAGATATCTTGAGATATTTCATATCAACATGTAAACACACGTGCTATATGCACTCATAAAGCACGCCCCTCTATCAATCAGAATGTGTGAATGTGTGATACGTGTTATTTTATGATATTTTTAGTGTGAGATGGTTATCTAGATCACTACAATTGGAAAATAACAGGAATCATCATCAGCTGGAGACACAAGCACGCCCACCTGATGACAGTGACGCTCCTTGTGAACCTGAATGGCCTTCACTAACAGCAGAAAAAATACCTCAAGTTACTATACTATATGATGAGAAGAGTACAGCACAAGGTATCAACATTGAGCCTTGACAACACATTTAACTTACAATCTATGACAAATAATCATTTTGGCAATGCACTCATGAAGGGAGGGAGATTGTGAAGGGAGGGCATTTTTTATACTTACAAAATACGAAGTAGTCACTAGCTTATACTATATGAGATCAAATACTACCTGATGCTAGTCAACTGAATTATAACCGTATAGCAAACTATGGGAGCTCGATCGCGACGAGTACCAACCCCCCTCACTCCGGGAACAATGATATCTAAATATGTCTTCGTGTAATTTAGGAAATTTAAGTGAAGGGTTAAATCTACTTTTCTTGTATCAAAACCCCGGGGGGGGGGGGGGGGGGGGTTCTCCCTTTATCCAAGTGGTAGGGGTGATCGGCGTACCTTTTAGGGTTAAAATATTTCCAGTGCGTACCTTTTAGGGTCCATTTAGAGATTTGGCTCAAAAATCAGTTCTAAGGTTCGTTTTTACTCTGCTTTATTTGTATCTGAGCGTACCTTTTAGGGGTCATTTTCAAAATCTCCGCCGATCACCCCTACCACTTGGACAAAGGGAGTACCCCCCCACCCCCCCGGATCAAAACTGGCTTTGGAAGGCAGCCATGATGCTAAAACCTCTGCTTATTTTATGCTAGATGTCCTTCAGCATCTTACTTCAAGAGGACTTCCAACTGACAGTGACGACGATATATGGAGGGCACAACAAGGTAGTCATATGTAAATTTATCCCACATCATATAAAATACAGCCAATCAGAATACTTGAAAGCCGTTGTATTTTCTGCGGTATTCAATTGCCTCTTCCATGAGACATTGCGGGTTCTCCATATTTTATATTATGTGGGATAAAATAGTTATACAATTTTTTCTTCTGACTTACATATTCCTCTCGTCACATGTCTTTTCTTTACATACACTAGAAAATACAATTGACTAGTGGGATATTCCACGATATGCCACTCGAAACCATTGTATAACTAGTATGTAGTAATTGTATGTGGAATTTCATATTTTTTCCAAAGCAGGCTTTTGGATAAAATATTTATATCGTGGGTACTGACAAACTTTCTAGGAAAGGGTGTATACGAAAAGGCGGGAACGGCGGGTTATATTTATTGCCATTTCTAGCTTTATTCTTAATTTATTATGTATTGAATTAATGATTTTTTATTCATATTATTATTTTACCTCTTAGTAATGTTTCTATACGTATACTGTAATTAAAGATTATTTTAGAACCAGATATGAATGGTTTATTATATAGCTAGATGTGGTTGGATGATAGGATCCATGTTTCCGTTGTAAAAGAAAGCAATATTTTGATCAGATGTTTTTACATGTTATAGGTAGAGCAACTGATGCTATCGTCACCAAACAAAGAGACATGTTTGGCAAATGTTACAGAACCAGCAATGCGTGAATAAAAACGATATATTGTGGTCTGGATCTTGGTCTTCTGCGCAGATGTAGCGGTGTCATCACACAATAAACACAAAATCATTTGTTGCCTGCAATAAAAGCGGTCAGCGCCTGTGAATGTCCCTGCTGTTCACGCATTCTCGTACCCAGAGCACCTCGATCGTTCATTCAGGCTCGTAACATGGTATTTGGGATCAGGGATCAAGCCCAAACATTAGGCTCGGATCTGGGATCAGAGGCCAGGGCTCAGGGATCGCCGGAGGCACAGTGGGAACCCGGGGGGGGGGGGGGGGGGGGGTACTCCGCTAGGATTTGGGTAGGGGTGTTCCGCTGGGATCCTAAAACGGTGACCCTGTCTATGACAGAAAAAAAACAAATTCGTATACCCTGTTTATGACAAGGGATAAAAATGGGACCCTGTTTATGACAGTTTAGGACCCTGTTTATGCCGCGAAAACGTGCTGAATTTCACGAAAGACGAAAGACCGCGCTGCTCATCGTATTACCTAATTAATATACCTGAATATGACAAAAAAAAAACTAAGGAAATTGGGAAATGGGGTAAAAATATACCCTGTTCATGACAGAAAACTCAAAAACCCATACCCTGTTTATGACAGAAAGCTCGAAAAACCATACCCTGTTCAGCGGATCATCCCCGTATAGTAAATATATGGGAGTACCCCCCCGGGAGTGGGAAATTGAGTCTGATTTAGGGATCAAGGATCAAAAGTTTGGAAAAAATTGGGCTCAGGGATCAAAACTTCAGAAATTATCCGGGATCAATAGGTTCAAAATATACCATGTTACGAGCCAGCTGGTTCATTTCTCCTTTCGAAGGAAGAAATAAGCAACCGAGGTGCTCTGGGCCGGGTACGAGATCGTTCTCTCCTCGATCGAAACTATTCGGAGCAGGAGACTATCTCAACCTTGTAAATATGTGATTTTGGACCTGCAACATCAATTACAGTTTGATACAGATCTACATATTTTCTCTGGACTTCTTTTTGTTCGTGCCATACCTGCACTGGGCCAATGCTTGTGGTTCTGGATTTGGGCTTCCTGTGGTCTATTATCCTTCGACGTTTGGATATTATTTCTACAGAATAAACTATTGTATTAAGTCCAAATGTTGTTTTGTATAATTTAAAATACCAGTTCTAAAGCTTATATCCTGAATTTGATTTTATAGTCAACCAAATTCTTAATCATTGTCATTATTCAAACCAAAAATAAAGCCTTTCAAAATAAATGGAGGTTGGCTGTAGCACTTCTCCCAGCCCCCTCGTCTGCACTGCACTGACCTGTCTTGAATAATGATCTCGTTTTGGGTGAGGGGGAGGGAGTGAAGATCAGAGGAGAATAGCTTTATAAATACCTTTTTTGGGCTCCCTGTGGGTGACTTTTGGACAGCGGTTAGCACTGGTCAGCGATCTGTAAAGTCCAAAGTCGTATTCAAGATGGCGGGTGAAGGATTTTTCTTTTCTCCTCTTGTGCTTTTAATTCTTCCTAAAGAATGTCACGATGAGTTCTTTGTCAAGTTTAACTTCTTTCATGGTAATTCTCGACTATATGTTGCAATAGCAGATTGTTTGACAATAATGCGTTAAATATTCATAACAAAGTTCTTTGTGCCTGGTCAAAGGTTTTGACGTGGCCGATCGTGTTTCTGGGTTTTGAAAGTTTTGCTTTTTTCAATCTTTTAGCTGCTTGTTTGAAACTTGCGATTAGCAAAGCTCTAGGATATGGGATCGTCGTGGGATCCTCGATTAGTAAGTATATTTTCATAGTAGTCCTTCATGTTTGTGTTAACCTGAATTGTTTTTCAAACATCTTCATACTCAATGAGGGGATTCAACAATTTTAAGTGAATATGAACTTTCGTTTATCCAGTAAATAAAGCATACAATAGCGTTACAGTTCATTTGCACTATGAATGTTATTAAAACAGTCATGCTGGTTTAACAATTCATGCCTGTTCATGTCTAAATGAGATATATAAATAATAATAATAATAATAATAATAATAATAATAATAATAATAATAATAATAATAATAATAATAATAATAATAATAATAACAAAATATCAGAATATTTTTGATGATTTTTTTTGGAATTGATGTTTAATTATTTTTGGTCGATATCTATAATTCTTGCCATAATTAAGGAGGCTCGAAATGATTTTTTGAGCGCGCGCGCAATATCGCCAATTTTACAAGACCCCTCTGACGCGTACAAAATGTATTTTAATTAATCACAACACAATGAAATGGTAGATTTTTTTTATTTTTTGGCAATTTGTTCCAATTAAGGTTTAGATTTAGTAGATCCATTTTAAGAAAAATCTGTAATGAAAAACCATTTATATCTAGAAAAAATCATTTTTTTAATATTTTAAAGGTTTCGCATTACAGATTTTTTTAATTTTTCCTCAGTTGCAAGAACAGGTAGGGAACTAGACATGTACAAGTTTAAAAAAACTTTCACCTAAAGGATTTGGATATATCAGCCCTAATAAAGGAATTTCAGGTCCTTTTTGCAGCGGCCTGCTGTTGTCATGACAACGTCAAATGCAATAATTTAAAATAAAATGATATCCTAGATCCATAAGCTTTAAAATGATATATCGGTTAACTGTGTAGCTTCACAATAATGCTGCATAAAATGCAACATAAGGTAGCTAGGTATATAGATATATACAGAAACCATTTCGAGCCTCCTTAAGTGTCTTTATATCTGTGTTTTCTTTTTCAGTCAAGATTCCCCAAATCATCAAAGTTATGTCTGCTGGTAGCGTGGTGGGGCTTAGTCTGATGTCATTTCTGACTGAGCTGGTTGCTACTACATTAACAACAGCTTACAGCGTACAAAAAGAGTTCCCCTTTAGGTATCTTGTTGCATTTCACATTATCACACTATGAAACAACTATGAGGTCAAGTAAAAGAAAAACAAATGTTTCTTGTTCCAGATTTCTTTTGTTATTTTATGAAGTTTTATTATTTCCAATTGATTTTCGTTTTTGTTTTGTATCCACTTTGAATTCATAGCATAAATTATATTGCAGAAAGATTTTCGATGTAAGACTATTGGTGATTCATGTGTCTTTACAAAGACTAGACTGAAAAAGTCATTGTATGTTCCAATTTTTCCAATAATTGATAATGAAACGGGCGGGACGAGAATTATTTGTAATTTTTTACTTGACCTAAGCTTTCAAATATAAAGTGACAAATATATGCAGTAATGCAAGAGGCATAGTCCCATTATTGTGCCTAGTATGTTTGAATTTTGTCAATGTCTATTTTGACTCTTATTTGTATTTGAAAAAAAATATTCACAGTTTGGTGCTAACTTTAATGTATTTTGTTTGTTCACTAACAGTACTTGGGGAGAAAGCTTTTTCATGACCTTCCAAACCAGCTTTTTGATAATATTGTATTTCCATTACAACCGTAAACCATCAATGGCTGGATTGTTCTGTGGTTTATATGCTGTGACAGTGTATTTCCTTCTGTCAAAGTACATGAATGCAGTCTTACTGGCTCAGCTTGTATCTCTTGTAATACCACTGATGGCTGTTAGCAAGGTAACAAAAACATGAAAACCCAAGTGTATATTTTACAACCATCACTCTCCCCTAAGACTCAGCTAAGGCTAAGGCTCTTAGCTTTATCTTTCCAGTGTTTGAATATACACACTTCAAAAATCAGTGTTGTCAGCAATATAAACATAATTTTGTTTTATTACATGTACATGTATTTAAAGAAATATTTGTTTGACCATCTATCACTGCAACAACTTGTTGGTGATATACATGTAACACAACATGTACAACCAAAATATGCTGTGAATAAATCGATAACAATAGAAGAAATGCAGACATCCTTTGCATGCTTGTGTGTACTGTAGCTTTGATTGTGACAAGGATTTGTTGAAAAAGGTGTAACACTGTCAATAGGAGTCTTTATTTCCATTGATATAGATATTGACAAGATATTTTGACTTATCAGTGAAATAAATTTCAACTACTTTAAGGCGTATAATTTTCCATTGTGATAATGTTTGTTATTGTCTATAGATGCTTCAAATTGTAGCTAACTTCAGGCAGGGTCACACAGGACAGCTGTCATTCCTCATGGTTTTCTTGCTGTTTCTTGGTGCCATTGCACGTATCTTCACTACCATCCAGGAAACTGGTGATCAGATCATGCTTGCTACCTATCTAATGACAACATGCCTCAACGGCATCTTAGTTGCACAAGTTTTGTTTTACTGGAATGTTAGCAATGTACAACACACCAAAGTAGACTAGTTGTGTAACTTTAGAATAGTCCCTTCTATAAAAACTCTAAAGAAATGAGTTGAATTGTAGGAGTATTCTTTGACTACCTTATGTAATTTTAGGTCTAATTTTATAAATGTGTTGTCAAGTTTTTGCCAAATCTGCCATAATTAGAACTACAAGTGTGCTTGGCAATAACATTTTTTTTAAGCTGAGTTGAAGTTTGTTTGTGTAAAGTTTTGATGCAGTTTTATTTGATTCAGGGTAAGTGGGGAAAGGGTTAAATCATCATTGTAGCTATAGTTGGGTGTTATTGTACAACTAATGGGACGTACATATGTATGTATTATTTATATGACGTCATTACGATAATGTGCCTGACTGATTGTCTTTAAAATAGGACATGTCACTGGTACCATTTTACTACCAATACCAGAATGATTTACAATATTGCTTTCATATTATATTATAATTTCCATTCAAGAATACTGACATTGATTATTTGTTAAAAGGAAAGTAGGAAACATTCTGGTATTGTATTTATATCCTTGGAATATCGGTGAAATACAAATTTCTATA
This sequence comes from Metridium senile, assembly GCA_949775045.1. Lineage (NCBI taxonomy): Eukaryota > Metazoa > Cnidaria > Anthozoa > Actiniaria > Metridiidae > Metridium > Metridium senile. Next base: position 18,790,238 of record OX459096.1, read on the forward strand.
AAATGGTACAAAATAGTGCTAATTAGCTCAACAAAAGCCCTTGGGTTTTGCTAAAATGCAATAAATATTTCATTTGTTGCATTGAGTTTAGGACTAGGGAAGTTAAGGCCAGAGGTATAGTGTCGCCCCATTTAAGGAAATCTGTAATCCGCAAAAATTGACTTAGGAATCTGGAACCCAACACTTGAATCTAGCATCCAGAATCGTGCCTCATTCTGGATTCATTCTGGATACACGGGCGAATAGTTGAATTATTCTTGTATGTGATTCATTCAGTCATTTCATATTCATTCATTCAAAGATCAGTTGTTATATTATCAGTTATGAAAAATATGTCATTTGTGTGCATTTGCACCATTTGGTTGTGTATTTTTAAAATGATGAATAAAAATTGAAGTTTAACAAAAACTGTCCCTTCTTCTTTTTCTCCCGTCTTGTGTTTGTTTTTTGTCCCTTTTCACTTTCGAGTTTTCTTTTCTTTATAACGTAAAGAGGGTGGGGGGGTGCATGCTCCCATGTTCCCTTGATCTTTTTGCATATTCTCCCTTGTTCCCCATAAGTAAAATAACTGTTTCCCTGAAATGTTTTACCTTATGATCCTATGATCCCAAAAAACTATTGTTTTATCATATTTTGTTCCCTGAAAATAATTTGGCAGTATCCCTTGTTCCCTTAAAATATAAAAGAAATATGCTGTTCCCTTGCTATCTAAAATCCCTGGGAGGGGCTCATTAAAGAAAACTTGAATTCCCCCTTGAAAAGACCCTTGAATTTTCAAGCTCTGGAGGTCAACATACATATTTGGACCTATCCAAGAACAAACAAAAAAACATTTTCCGGTTAGATAAATATTGTTTAAAGGAAGAAAAAATGCAAGTCACTTCGAGTTTCATTAATGTGATTCTAAAGTCGACATGGTCAAAAATAGATGTTTAACATAGTCCGTTTATATCATTTCACCTCAAGACCGTTAACATTGTACCTCAAGACCTTCTTTAAGAGCGTAAAAATCTAATTGTAACTTCTGCCGACGTTTCGAAGGTTGTCTCTAATATTGCCACCTGCACAGTCACACTAGTCTGTGTATTGTCCATTGCAGAGAGAAATGGGAGGGGGTGGAGGTTAGAAAAGATTAAAGGCTGGGTAAATCTTTCCTTTTCCATCTTGCTTTTCCTCTATCAAGTACTCTATGTGCAGTCATGATAGTGCAGCAGGGACCTGTTGTCAAGGTCAGGAACCAGAACTGAGAAAGAAATAGGATAGATCTTTCAATTGTATACATTTTATCACGGCTGAATGAGGGTCCTTGAGAAAATCGAGCAGCACGCGGCAGATATGAAAAAATCCATACCAATCGGGCCCTAGGGAGGTTAGAACTCTGATTAACTTTTTTCCTTCAAAAACTATTTTCTTTGCGAGAAAATGAGGATTTTCGTTATTCCGAACCACGATCGCACGAGTTGCAAATTACCGCTTAAACATATACATTTAATAAATAAAGCTCCAATTTAATATCCATAAGATGATATCTTAAAAGCTCAGGGGCCGGTTGTACGAAGGGTGGATAAAGTTATCGGCGGGTAAAAGTTATCCACTACATTTTTTTTTTTTATAGATTTTATCCGCTGGATAAGGATTTATCCGGTGGACAGCGCTATTCACCCTTCTTACAACCGGCTAGAATTCTTTAACAATAATGTTGTATCACAAAATATAAAGGGGGTTTTGCAGGGTCGTGACATGTGTATGGGATCAAGGATCAGCGTTATTTTTGGATCAGGGATCAGAATATTTGCTTTGGGATCGGGATCACAGCCACTGGGATCGGAATCATGAGAAAATATCGCCGAATCAGAGATCAAATTAATCAGGGATCAGAATCGAAACAAAATTTGGGATCAGGGATCCAAATTTTGGTAAGAAATACGGGATCACGAGTAAAATTAAAGGCGCTCTAAGAGCGCATGTGGTTACCCCAAATTTTGTAACATTTACAGGACAGTTGCTTTTAGTTATCTTTTCCCGAAAGAACTTGGTATATTCAAGATCGAAAATTGTAGAAAAACTTAGTTTATCTATTGTCTTGCGAGTGGAATTTTGTGCACTTTGTTACAAAATGTCATGGAAATAATGAATGAGTAATTGAAGAATGAGAATAAAGTGAACATATAAAATTGTGTAACTTTGAGGAAGAGATTTGAGAAAATTTCAGTGTTTTTTTTTTACTTAATTTGCAGAATCTTTTTTAAATCAATAATGCTAACAAAAAGTTGTGGGAGCTTGTTGATCCCAACAGATAGTGAAATACAGAAAAAGCATATATGTTTATCAACGCATTTATTCAATTTCAATAGTACAATTATGTACGAGTCAAATCCAAAGGTGCCCATCCCCCCCCCCCCCCCCCCCCCCCCGGGCAAACCCCGGGCATTTGACAAGACTTGGGTTCCGTATAGTGGGGAATTTGACGCCGATTAGCTACTTGAACGGGCGGGCATTTGACGAGTGTCGGCCATCTTTAAAAATACCCAGAAAGCATTGGAGTCCTAACCACAGGTAGCCCATGATCAGGCAAAAGTCACACGGGAACGGAAACGAAAAGCAAAGAATTGATAGATAGTTTTTCCTTGTTATACACCTATCTCAAAAAACGTCAGAAAGAATTGGCGATTGACGAACAGCGATTGCAAAGGAGCTCTGGGTACTGTTCTTTCACAAGTAAAATTAAATTGACGAAGTATAAATGCTTGTCTTTGTGTTTTAGAGTCGAAAAGTGCAAAGAAAATCCAAGTTCTTTCAGTTTTTAAGATAGATTTGTGAATTATATCGAGATCCATCTTTCGGTCGTGCAATCACCAATCAAAAATTGCCAATAACCATTCTCTTCTTCAACGTTTTTTGAAATTTCCCTTCATATTTGATTGTACAAGTTTTGTCTACCATGTTCATGAGACGTCATGTAGTAGAAGGAAGTTTAAGTATTTTCTTTTCTACTTAAAGTAAAATTTGAGTTTATCACTGACTCGAGCTCGAGGGGCGGGCATTTGACCATTCTGTTGTTTCAATAGTTGGGCATTTGACTGTTCAGTTTGCCCAGATGGTGGGGAATTTGACAAATTTTTTTTCAAAAAGTCAAATGCCCGGGGGTTTGCCCGGGGGGGGGATGGGCACCTTTGGATTTGACTCGTACATTATTGATCATAAATTAATTGAAATTAGTTACAAGAATAAAACTACATTGATTTAAATTGTTATTGTAAGAATAAATCACAAAAACAGATTTGTAGAATCATAAGCGATAAGTGTAACATAATTAAAAACGGCATCGATTTGAAGAGTGTAGACAATATGACTGTGAGAAAATAATAACTAGTTATTTTGTTGAATTTTAGTTAATTATTAATTAATTTAGTGTGATCACCGAACAGCAATTGCTTGCACTATACATTGCAGTATTGTATGTGGAGACTAAATTTGGTCTTTTCACGTTATGATTATTTTTCAAATAACTAAGGTTGAGTAGTTAATTTTAGAGCTTCACTGTTTTATTGTTTACACTCTACCATTGATTTAATATAAACGCATGTAAAGAGCTACAAGAAATATAAAGAAGTTGTTTTCACTTCACCATGAAAGTATTATGACTAACTTAAGTATGTAGTTGTGTTTTTTGAATAGCTAGTTAGTACTAAAGAAACCAGACATAAATTGCTATAGTGGTTTTCATTGGACTGTGAAACAATTACTAATAGTCAGTGTTTAATAGTGTCTAATAGTCATATTTCAACTAAAGAAAACACTGAGTATTTTATGAGTTAGTCTACTAGTGTGTATTAGCTTAGTAAGTAGTGCACAGTGTGATGAAAACCACTCTATTTTATTTTCTATATGACCAACAAGCAGTGTGTGCGTTAGTCTTATTAATAGTGTTTCACGGTGAAATGAAAATGACTATAATTTAAACGTATGGTAGGTGGAAATACAAGTAGTTAATTAAGATATTAGAAACCACCTTTGTAGTTTTATTAAATGTGATTTGAATATCGTCAGATAGGTTGAAAATGATTGACTTTAGATCATCTGGACATGTTAGAGTTGCTTCAGAAATATGTGTTTGTTTCAGTATTAATAGCACAATATTTGTGAACAGACAGACAGACAGACAGATTTTTATTTGCACCTTTGAATCTAAAGATATTTACAAATATATATATATATATAAATACATATTGAATATTTATTATAAATAGATTGTTTATGTATAAATAGAAAATTACATATGTATACAAGCTATTTACAAAACTAATTTGATAAATAATTAAATAAATAGAAATGTAATAATTACTATATATAAATGTGAATTTTTGTACTATGTATTATTATAAATACATATTGAATATCAATTATAAATAGATCAACTTTGGTATTGTTATACAAAAAGGTTAATGCAATAACCCACTCTTTTTTACAAGCTTTTGGCTTTTGTGCAATTTTACAATTATTGCATTCTAGGTATTTCTGGTTTGATAATTGCACTTTTTTATGGCATTTAAAGCAACTATGATACATATTCACTCGATTTACTGTCCAGATTTCTCCCTGGACTGTTATGTTTGAGTAATCACTTAATGGTAATGCTAGTTGCTGTTGAAAGTCGTTGGTAACACTGATTGTTGTTGTATCCCCTTTGGCTGTGTTAACATATACCTCGTTCGTTAGTGTGTTCTTCTTTACTCGGATGTTTTGGAAATTATACGTTTTATCCTGCTCAATACTGCCAATATGGTCTTCCCATATTGTGATTTTAATGCTATCTGTGGGGTCAATGAGAATGGCTTCGGTGAATTTTAGTGTGCCATTGTTAACCTCTTTGATTTCTTGCAAAGTAGCTACTTTCGCTTTAACAGTGACTAGTTGCCCTACACATACTGTTTTCAGTTGTGTAATTGAAAAATTTGTAGGTAATTGTTTTCTGGTAAAATCAATGTCTGGGCATTCTTCAATTTCTGAAGATTCGTCAATTACTATGTCTTCGCTGTTGCTTTTCATTTCAAGTCTGAACTTCTTTATTTTAACGGGTTTCTTTATTTTGGCACAGGATTCTATGCGGCTCCTTTTTTTTTGGGAAAAACATACCACTCGGATTGTTTTTGATTTCAATTGAAGTTGGAAATCAAAATAATTATCTTTTTTGAGCGGGGAAACGTTGTGAATAAAACCTGACGCTGTGCCCTCATTTAGTGCTTGAATTTCAGCTAGTGTCTCATCAGAAATCTAATGTATAAAAAAAATTAATAATTAGCATATTTTTGTGTGCAATAATCATAATGATGCTTATAATAGTTTTTGAGGAGTAAAAATCAGATCTGTCATTATAACATCTTCTAATGTGGTAATTTTGACAGTTTTTACTTAGGTCCAATCTTTGATTATTTATTTGAGCATTTAGTGTTGAAGTTTGATGATTGCATTGAAACATTCATTGTTTTTTTTTGTGATTTATTTTAATACAGGAATTCTAGATGGTTCCCTATCCCTAGCACGTGGTTTAACATGAACATTTCTTACAATAGATCTATGTTGATTGTGCATATTTGTGTCATTTACAGTTTCAAAACAATGTTGATCTTTATTTATCACAGCTTTCATTGTTTTTTTGGCTTATAAGCAAAGCTATGTTGTCATAACAAAGACGTGTACCGTTCAGTGATAGAATTTTTGTGTGTGTCTCATTAATTAATTCACATTTGGATTCATATATCCTCTTAATAAGAGGCTGTTTGATATACCCACATTGGGGTAGTTGTTTCGTATTCCCTCGAAAGGGCTCAATTATCCTCTTACGAGGCTCATTATTCCCACAAAGGGGCTCAATTATCCTCTTGCGAGGCTCATTAATTCCCCGAAAGGATTGAGTGTTTGCTTTTGTTTCGTTTTTTATTGTTGTTTGTTTCGTTATGGTTTGGTTCACAGCGTTGTTCTCCTTGATTCGAGACAACATGGCTTCGGCTTCGTCGAGCATCAAGTGTGGATTTAACGTGTAATTTCGCCGTAAAGAACGGTTTAAAATCTGAAAAACACTTACGAAAATACTCTTCATTTCTACCGTTATAGTAGAATGAAAGCTGTGATAGATAAAGAGTGTTAAATGCAATAAAAAGAACTAGATATACTCACCAACTTAGGAAACTTGGAGCAACCCGTCCAAACAGCGAGCACGAGGTATTTCCGCTGTACTATCGTGAACAGTTCGGAGCAATGTCGGAAAGAAATCAGCACGATCTCGGAAAGGAGTCGCGTGTTCGGGTGTTACACTCTTGTTTTCTTGTATTCATTCTTACATCGGGCGATAGCATAGTGGTTACTTCGTCCTTAGGACGGGAGTAACCACAAAAAATATACCATGTCACGACCCTGGTTTTGGGTGGGTTGTGTTTAAAACCGCAAAACAGCATCAAAATTGCAAGCGCAATAAATATATATAAATCTTAGTAGCCCGAAATCCACTCTTTTAAGGAAACCCCCTTTATATTTTGTGATATCTTAGATATCAAATTGGAGCTTTATTTATAAAATGCTGGAACGTAGTTTATGTTCGTATGTTCAAGCGGTAATCTGCAAAAATCGTCCGACCGTGGTCGGAAGAACGTAGATCCTCATTTTCTCGAAAAGAAAATATTTTTTGAAGAAAAAAACTTTGCCAGATCGAGTTCTAACCTCCCTTGGGCCTATATTGATATACAAATAATAATATCTGATTTTGCTCGGTTTTCCGACAGTCTCTCTTGATCAGTATAAACTCCATTTGCTCGAATCGAGCCTTTTAGACTTTGAGTGAACACAGCGTAGCATGTCACAGTGAAAACCACTGTGATAATAGTCAACAATGAAAATTAACTTATACACAAGATTTTTTTTCAAAATAAATTCCTTTGCTAATTATAGAGTGCAGTATCACCGTAATTTTGACAACCCTTTTTCAATGTTGGTGTTTGGGTATTGAAATATTTGCATAAAAACGATCGATGACCCGGCCCACCTCTCATCAACATTTTCAAGGGGAACGGGGCCGGGATAGCCTCCTATGCAGCCGCTCCTTTGTATCGTCACGCAACGCAAAGGAGCGGCTGCATAGGAGGCTAGGGCCGGGATGTCTTCCTTATTTTGCAAAACGGTTCCCGGCGCCATCTTGAAAGGTAGTCGGGCTTTTGCATAGAAGTGACGAACGTTGAGCTTGCAATGATAAGAGATCTTGCTGGACAATTATTCACGTTTCTCTATCATTGCAAGCTCAACGTTCGTCTCGCTTCAATGCAAAGGCGCGGCTACCTTTCAAGATGGCGCAGGGAACTGAAGGGGACTATTGAACAGCAATGTTAAATTCAAAAGATCAGTAAAAACACAAAGTAACCAATAACAGATATTGTTTCAGTTAATGTAATATTTGATTTAATGATTCAGAGAACGAGTTTACAAAGATAATAAATATTTACTAAAACACATCCCCTATCACATTCATTTGCCTCTAAAAATAAATACCTTTGCTGCTAATCTCTTTAAGTCTCTGTTGTTTTTATTTTATTTCTACAACAACGAGTATATTAATGATACTGTGAATTCCCCATTTTATATTGAATTAATAATAAACTTGTTTAATTCAGTTAAACAATATCTTTTTACTTAAAATACTTTATATAAATCAATTATTCGTGTAATCTGATTTGAAAGCTATGTATATATGTTTCCAACCAATTCAAATCTTTTGGGAATAAGATTCTTTGTCTCAAGTATTTCCATATCACGTGGAAAAGTGTTGGAACAAAAGTTCTATTCCCATTGGTTTTGAAATGGGTGAAAACGTTCATAGCAACGCGTTAGCCGATTTGCTCTATCCTGGATTAACTCTATAGGTTTTATTTCGAGTTAACCATGATTAGCACTAAGCCAGCATCCACTCTAAAGGTTTTACTAAGGGTAAAACCACGATTAGCTCTAACCCAGGATTTAAGAGTTAAGGCAGGATCAGCACTAACTCATGATAAACTTTATAAATGTCATTTTATTCAGAGTTAAGTGAGGATCTCCTAACCCAGGACTAATATTTGGACAAGTAATATTTTTAATGTAATCTATCGACGCTTGAACATAATAAATCTATGGTTAGGAGTCTAGGCCCAAAATACTCGTCTCTGATTGGTTGATTTGTTATGAATCGTTTTCTTGCTAATAATATAGTTAGTTATTCAACCGTGTAATGCCAAACTTGTTACGGAAGTTTGTGTATAACGATGGCAACAAAAACATGAATAAGGAAAACTGCAAAAACTACTAGTAGTGGTTACTAAAAAAACTGAGTAAAGCGATAGATCCACATTCTCGGTAACCGAGGGGGAACTGAGTCGGACAGTGAATTCCTTGGGCTCCGAAAATGACGAAGGTATAACCGCTAATCACAAATGAAATCATCTTTATGATAGTAACTATTACTTGGTAGTTTTTGCAGTGTGTATATTACGATGTAATTTATTTTAAAAGTACTAAAGAATTTAACACTTTAAATTAGAGTATGGATATCACGTGGAGCAGTACGAGGGAACGTTGAGCGCGCATGTACCTATTACTAATGATACGTGATATGATTTGAACCATGACACGTGACATGATTTGAACCATGACACGTGACACGATTTGAACCACGACACGTGACATGATTTGAACCATGACACGTGACATGATTTGAACCATGACACGTGACACGATTTGAACCACGACACGTGACATGATTTGAACCATGACACGTGACATGATTTGAGCCATGACACATGACATGATTTGAACCATGATACGTGACATGATTTGAACCATTTCATGATACGTGACATGATTTGAACAACGACATACATTGCTAAAGTTTGCGGTCAGGTATCTAGTTTTCCTTTGCGCTTTGCGCATGCGCACGCAAATTCCCCTGTTGTTCACGCGGAGTATACCTGTTTCAAAAAGGTTGTCCAAGTTAATTGTTCATTCACGACGGAAATGAATTGTGGGTATGCAGCAAAACACTTCTAATCGAGGTTGTTAATAACTAATGGCTTTAAGGACATAGAGGTTATTGTTGGTTGGGATACTACCACCTTTTCTATGTTTGTACCAAACCCATAATCCATTTCGGTCTTGGAATAATCATTTCTATGTACAACCTTTTATGAACTAGGTGTAAATCAGCTATAGTATTCGAATAATTTATTTGCTGACTGTAACATGCACTGGAAACAATCCTACTGATACTTACTGTCTCATTGATACAATGCTATTTATAATATTTTTAAACGTTTTATAAGAACAAACTTAATACATATTACAGTCCAATTGCTGACCTCATTTTCGAATTCATACCAAAACAAGAGGACTATTGGAAGAGTAATTTGCAGAGCTTGAAACTGTTTCTTAAAACAAAACTGGATTGGTCACTTTTAAACTGGTTTGATTTCTATTAAACTGGATTGGTCACTATTAAACTGGTTTGATTTCTATTAAACTGGTTTGGTGACTATTTAACTGGTTTGGTGACTATGTCACTGGTTTGGTAACTATCAAACTGGTTACATTCAAGATCGAGTACTATTTTTAAAACGGTTTAGTAGTCACTAAACTGGTTTAGAAACAACTTAACAGGAGGTTTGGTCCCTATTAGACTGATAAGTAAGTTTGAGAATTTAGCATTTCAATGACAGTCTGTCAGTAACTTTCTTTTAGCTTTCCAAGTTATTCAAATAAGCATATATTACTTTAGGTATTGGACATATTTAGTCTGCTATAACTTCAAGTGTCTATGGGCAGACCGAGAAAACTAATTCAACTAATAATCTCGATTGCTAATATTCAGCCATGCATTCTGGTCATGACGTCATTTCAGAGTGACAATCTACAACGTCACCATCGTCATAAATCTTAATATAATTCATTTAAGTGTAATATATATCTCTATTAATAATTTCATTACAATTTAAGCCGACAAGTCAAAGAGTAAAGGAGCTATAAATGCCAACCCCAATGCGAACAGTGTAAATCCTATAAAGAATATCATTGCCCATTGAAAGTCGGTTAATTGTTTACTCTCCTTAACATCGTTATAGTCTGTGTCATCTTCTTCCTTGGAAGACTCTGATGGTCGGTGCCTTTTGCGAGGAGTCTGGGTCTTAACCGTTAAGACTGGACTGAAGACGCCTTTGAGCCCGCGAGACGGAGAGTCAGGGGTCGTCAGGTCCTGATCTTCAGTTTGACGGACAGCGCATGCTCGAAATCGATATTCACTTCCATTGGTAAGGTTACAGGCAGAGTACGCCATCTTGGGCCCTTGATAAACCTTGATGTAGAACACGAGAAAACATTAGATCAATGGTGTCTAGGACGGGAGGGGTAGGCTAGTTGGACTGGCTTATCTGGACATTGTTCAAAGCCTGATTAAGCATGAATAAAGTTAACAAGGTACAACGTTTCCCCGAAACGATAGTACGGTCATAGATATTGCTAAATCATGATAACGGCAAATTATGCTTCAACGTTAATAATGAGTGAAGTAAGGCAATACAGTTTGGACGAGTTTATCACTGTTACATGCATACATATATATTCTCATGTATTTGAGTAACCACTAGCTACTCGCTGAGAGGAAGTTTGTTACCTTTTCAAAATCGTCTTGTTTTCCAACTTCTTGACTCTGCAATAAATACTCAATGGTATCGCCTCGTTTGACGCATGCCACTGGGTCCCAGCAAACGGCAAAAGAGTTGGATGTGATGTTTTCAGCTCTCAAACCTATTGAAGAAAACATCCGTGTTAGTATACACTTTACAGCTAATGTTCCTCCTTCAAACTTTTGTGAACACTAAAAGACATCAAAGGATGATAGACGATTTTTGCGAGATATTCTAGCCAACGTCTACTACTATAACAGCTTGCTTTGAATCATGCAGACCCAGAAAAAAAACACCCAGAAGATAAATCTTGTGTACCTTTTACAGCAGAAGGCGGCTGAGCCGTGGTACGAAAACTGTAGATGTCTGACAGAGACCCAGTCCCCGCCTCGTTGCTTGCTTGTATTCTGAACTCGTACTCAGTTCTCTCTCTTAGTTTTCCAACTTTATGTGATGTAGTAGAGCCATTAAAAATCGTCTGGAAGCTGAAAAGTATGCGATGAAAATAGATTAGAGGTATGAATTTTGGAAAAACAAACAAACAAACGAACGAACGAACGATTGAACAAACGAACAAACAAACAAACAAACAAAACAAAAATTAACAAATTCAATTACAGATTAGAAAGTAATGGCATAAAGGAGCTAGGCCTACCAGAAGTTGGGTGAGAAAAGGAGGCGGCACTATAGTTATATGAAACTATCATGTGACTTGAGAGATTGAATTTATTATCAATATTATTAACTTACTTTCCGCTGTTGTCCATCATTTCCAGTGTGTAGCCTACTCCAACAGTATCCTTTGAACTAGGACTACCCCACCGCAGCTTGAGGCTTTGGTAAGAGGCTGAAGCAAGCTCAAGAGCTGGAGGCTGAGGGGGCAAGTCTCTAGTCGTACCAACTGTAAGAGGGCTGATAGTTGATAACACAAATACATTAGATTGCTTATAATATACTCTACAAAATTATTGCTCGATTCTGATTGGACGAGAGGAGTACAATTAAATCATTAATTGTACTCTGCACAATACCAAATAGGTTTTTCAGTATATTATAAATAAAAAATGCGTACAATTCGTTATTAATAGATGTTTTGAAAGTTAAAACATCACTCGTACCTATTAATGACCAATTGTACACAAGAGCGTGCGATTTTTTCTATACAAACACTACAAACTTGCAACATGTATAGCACTAATTTTTGTTCCTTATAAAGACGACAACTGATTGAAAGACCTCAAGAAAGGACCTCCATAATGCATAATGCTTATCCGTCTTGTAACGGCCTATTGACTAGTGATTTACCTGAACGGTCCACATCCAATCTTGTTTACACCTTGGACACGGATTCTTAAAGAAAGAAAAAAACAAAGTCTGCATCACAATTATCGCATAAACAATGTTGTAGTGTGAATGTTTGCAAGCATATATAATGCAATTCTTAGTCAAACGCACTTTAAACCTCGGTCGGAGTCACATGGTCAATTAAAAATACTCAGAAAAAACATCCACATTCTTACAATGACCATATTACAGTCAGGCACTCCAACAACTGAGCTACTGGTGAACTCTAGTGGTGAGCAAGAACTAGATAGTATTTGGCCCAGTCAGTGACTTTATTGTGATATGATTAGACAATCGTAAACCTATTGTATAAGTATTGCAATCTGATTGGTCAACTTTATGTAAGTGGCCCTGATTGGTCGGAATGTCCACATTGTTATAGCTGTTTTCCGAACGACATTGCAGTGTTCCGTACCTGTAGACAGTGTTAGGCTGCAAGTCTACTAAATCATATTCCTGAATACGTGACACTTCCACTTCGTTGTCGCTGTCGTCATCTTCCAAGTCATAGCTGATATTTCTGACACCAGCAATCTCGATATTGTAGGAAGTAATGTCAGCACCATTGTTGGCGGGATGCCTCCATCGTAGTCTCAGGTGGGAAGACGACTGCTCGATCTGAAATGATAAAACATTGAACTAAATGATGTAATCTGGTTGGTCATGATACAACTAAAGAGAAAGCGGTCACGGTTAAAATATTCACACTGTAAGTAGAATTATAAAATTCATGAATAATTAATGAGAATTTGACAAAATAAATCATTTCCGTGACGAGTACTGTAAATCTCATACAGATTCGTCCTGATTTGCATAAAATTCAATTGAATTTTCTCGGCCAGAATTACTTTTAACTTGAAAATTTTAGTAAAATATGAAAAAACTAACGTTGGAGTTTCATAAGTACTATATAGTATTTGCGTCCGACCTGTATGGGTTATTGGCTCGTCTTCGATTCACCACTGTATAACCCATACAGATCGGCCAATCACTCTGTATATAGTACGAACAAATAAATATTCCACAACATACCACTCTAACAGACGACACGGCAGCTGGTGACGCAGCAGGAGTGTGGCACGTCCCTACAGCACTCCAAAGACTTGCTCCAACTTGGCTTAAAGCCTACAAAACAACAAAATACCATTGGGTCTCTTTTCCTAATAGCTCTCTCATGTAAGAAATTACTGGAAAATACATGTTAAAGGAGGTGGTAGACATAACTCAAAAATACATGTATAGGGAGAAGGTAGAAATAACTGAAAAATACATGTTAACCCGTGGTGCACAATTTGGCCATTTTTTGCACCAATTGCTGGACTAAAAAGAGAACATGCAAGGTAAAAACGAAAGTGAGAATGTTTTAACTTGTGTTCATCGTTCATCCATTTCACAAATGATTGCAGGTTTATTGTCTGCTTTGCTCACCTTGACTCTAAAGTAGTAGTAGCTTGCTGGGCTAAGTCCTTTACGTAGTTCATAAGTCTTCTCTACACCAGTATAAATCTGATAATGGAATTGAACGCAATCTAGTACAACTATTATTATCCACTAGTCAGTCAATAAACTACGATATTTAAACTCCATGACTAGGAAATACTGACGTGCAAGTTTTTCCTTGTCAACTGAGGAAAATTTATCATGGAGAATATATATTTTGGCCATGTGTACATCTATACAACAAGGTAAAATTTGGAAAGGAAAATAAAGGAAAAAATATTTATTGTCTACATAAGTAAGAAATGTTTGTCAAGAAAAGATTTCTTCATTGTTTTCAGTAGCAGTCTACTAACTCACCTCAGTAAATGTCTCATCTTCCATCATTTCAAGAGTGTATCCCGTTACTGGTGAGCCGTTCTCTGATGGGGCCTGGTAACAAACATAAAATATCTATCAGCTTTGTTCAAAATGCTTTCTTTTATATATACATTGTTGTTTCAATGATTCAATCTACACATCAATCACTTGTCTATTCATTTATTTGTTAATTTAAAAATCAATATATTTATTCACCTAATTATGTATCTATTCACTCATTTTTGCATCTGTTTCCTCCCAAATTCATCATATCAATTCATGCATCTGCCCATTCATTTCTCATTCATTTACTTCCATTTACCTATCTATTCATTATGTACAAACAATAGCCAATATGCACCAGCTTGTGTTTGTTGAAAATAGCATGATGGGAGATTTGGCCCTAATGCATGCACACATTTTAGAAACGACAAAACAAGTAGATTCTTGGAAATCATTGTTAGGTTTATAACCGCCATATTAAGTTCTTGCATCCATTCCCTGTGTACTTACCTCCCAAGTGATTTGGATAGCAGCTGCTGACCTACATACAATATCGGGGGCTCGAGGTGCATCTGGAACACCTGGAGCAGTACTTAGTTCAGCAATCTCTGATGCTTTTCCAACCTAGGAAAATCATGTTGGATTAGTTATTACAGTTGAAGGTTTATCCAATAATATAAACAAAAACTTAATTAGCATTTTTTTTTGTGTGAAATTTTAAGAAACAGAAGTGAACAGTGATTTCACATCTGATATGAACCAAGGGTAGTTAATGTTGATTATCAATATCGTTTTGGTTATCAGAAAAAGAGCTCACAGCACAATGTCAGCTCCATTTAGTAAATATCATTTTCTTACAATTAATGAAATTGTGCATTGCAATCCAGAAAAAAACATTTGCATATGTCATAACCACAATTCCTCCATATTCCATTCACTTTGAGAACCTTTTTTGAAATATGTACATACAATTATAGCCGTAGCAATGAAGGAAAAAGTTGAGGCTTATTTCAGAATAAGCTGAGAAAGATATAGTATACTGGCCAAAGTGTATAGACCAAGTCTAACTATGGCCGATATTCATAGCTACTTTTCTTACTAGTCTCTTTTTTCAGAGACTAGTCAGTCGAAACACACATATATATAAACTGTATTGAGCTAGCAACTGTGAGTCTATTGTAGACAAACATTTAGACTGATAGAACTTACCCCTGCTTCATTTCCAGCTCGAACACAGAATGAATAAGACTTGCCAGGATGCAAACCACTAACAGTACATAGATTGTCAGCACCACGGTAGATCTCACGGAATTCTAATAAAATACACCAGAAACCCATTAGGAAATGATATTATTATCAATTATCATTATCAATGATAATGACGTCTTATACTATATTTCCAATAGACTGAGTGGGATTATGTAATCTTCCTTATTGCTTTTGATTGGCTAGCCTCATATTTCAAATATTATTATTTTTTTTTTTTTGGCATATCTATATATATACCCAGTATTTTAGATAATTATCATTTTACGTTGTATATTAGCATTACTTTCGCTGAGAGAACCTCTGTTTGCTAAGGCTAATTTTATGTTCAATGTTTTGATAATTTATTTAAGCATGCAAGGCATTCCATCAATAAGTGATGGTCATGTGACACAAGCTAGCCAAGTGATACCTTTAGTGCCAGTCTTGTCTACTTCCATAAACAACATGTAAGCAGTTATTGTGGAGCCACCATTGTAGTCTGGAGGATCTGCAACAATATACAAACACGAACACTATTAATATTAATAATTAATACAATGCCTGAATTATAAGGTGCTAATTTATCAATCGAAAAAAACCACAACAGGATCATTATGTCAACCTTATATAAGGTTCAAATTAATTAAAGCACAGGTTCGCAGAATTTGGGTCCTTATTAAAACGATAAGACACTATGACAGTACTATGAAAGGGTTGAAATGCTCATCAGAAATTTCAAAAACAACCCCAAATAGGAACCAACATCTTGTCCAATTGATCATGAGTGTGCGATTTTACCCCTCAAAGATACTGTTTATTTGTCCCAATCAAGTAGATATTCATTCTAAATGAGCTCTGTTATTCCTCATAGAGCATCTAATTAAGTTCTTCATTGTTTCTTACCCCAGTAAAGATGCAAAGAGTTAGGTTGTGGTTTATAGATCTTAGAGATGACTGGTGGATTGGCTTGTCCAGGACACACAGGAGAAGTCCGTACTTTAATCACACGTGACCACTACAACAAAGACATGTAATGATAAGGGATTTAATGATGTGAAATAATATTATAGCAAACTTTCTGTTTTTTAAATGCATATTAGCCAGCATGTACATATAGTATATAAACCAGCTGTAAGTGGAGATGGCCACAGCCAGGGTTATTAAAATAATGCTATTAACATTAATGCTACTCATTTATTTGAGCTAAGAGTAATTTAACTAAAAACGCTACCACTACTCACTTATTAACTGAGTATCATTCATTTCTACTCAGTTTAAATAGAGTAACAACTATCCATTGGCAAGTGTTTTCTGTGAACAACATTTAGGCTTACTACCCTTGTGTAGGTTAGTGAATCTAATGTGGAAAGACATATACAGAACCCAGTGGCGGATCTAAGAATATTTTAGGGGGGTGAATGCGAAGCATATATTTTGGTATTTGTGCATTGTTCATATGTTACTCATCAAATAAAACATAATAAAAAGCAGAAAACGGAGCAAAATGGGGGGTGGCTAGCCACCCTATTCACCACCCCCAGATCAGCCACTAGAAAACCTCTGACTTAATGTCCCATCCGAAAGGATGCAATATTTACAAGTTCAACATTTGCAGATAGAAATAACTGAGCCAATTAACAGAGTAGTACGGTATGCAATAATTGATCCAGTTATGTCAATTAAACATACAATAATGTTGTGAACTTTTTTCTAATAATTTTGTTTGCAAACTAACCTCACTAGATCCTCCTTCACTAAAACAAGCGACCCGTAGTTTGTAGGTGTTTCCCGGAGACAGGTTGTTGACAGTATGTTCATGTTCTTGACCACTGTAAATCTCTTTAAATGCTCCACCTGAAAACAGTATGTCATTATCAATCCAGCCATTACTATAGCAAGCAAACATTAATAACAAAATGACATGTGTCATACAAGAGTTTGATATTAATTTTTCTCTTGTATCTGTTTTAAATTAAGGTTTTTTGAGAGAACAACGAATGGTAGTTACACAACCAAAAGGAACTGTGGACCTGCCATGCAGTTTCAAACTTCTTGGGCGGCAAAAAAGAATTTAAAAGACCTCACTTTAATGCTGGATTTTAAAAGTATTTTATTTTTGTTTTAAAAGAGCAGAACTTTGAGTGCAGCTATATTACTTGAAACTGGTAAATATCTACTGCTGACAAGTATAAGATATCCGCATGGTAGCATTCTGTCTGTACCTTGCAAAGTGCTATCATTCTGAAGAAATGTTTAACAATTTAAGTGTAACCACATTTCCTTTCATTATTGCAATCACTATTCTCTCCTTTATTATCTCTTTTATATTATATTTTGTACAGCTAGTTCTTTGATTTTTGTAGTACTGCCTTATACATACTGTAAGTTTCAAAAATGTCTATATGATTTTAACATAATAATATTGATAATCAAAATAAGAAAATGTTCAGTGAAGAGAGGCATTTAGCACTATGTTTATTTTGAAAGGGAAATATGCACAAGTTAATAAATGTAATGAAGTTCAGTTGAAGTGTTAAGCATACCTTTACTGTCATCTATTTCTAGGACGTATTTAGTGATAGCTGAGCCTCCTGTATCATCAGGACGACCTGAGAACAAGTAATAACTTTACATGAATGACAAGCCTTGATGTCTACACAAGATGTCTACACTAAATTCAAATTAAAAGTCATATTTTTGTTATAATAAGGAATACTTCTAACCAGACATTACTGGTTAGAAGTATTCCCTTCTAAACAGTGCATGCATGCGGCATGCATGTGGCATGCATGCTGCATGCATGCATGGGAATTTACAGGCATGCATGCAGGCATGCGGCTTGCATTGCATGAGTCTGCATGAATTTTTGCATGCATGCGCTAGTTTAGAAGGGATCCTTATTAGGGAGCTTTAGATTTGACAACGAGTACGAGATTGAGTACGAGTACGAGATTGAGTACAAGTACGAGTTTTAAAATTGGCCTTGTGTGTATTGTTGATACTGAATTACATTCCACTTCTTGTTTTTATTCATTTGGTGTCTCAATCTATACACAGGACTACAATTCATCATCAACAACACACAGAAAGCCAATCTCAAAACTTGTCCTCATACTCAATCCCGTACTCATTGTTCCCTATTATAACAAAAATGTGACAAATATATGTGATTTATTGTAAATCAAAGATAGTATTGAGCTTTATAAAATACTTGATATAAATCCTGCAGGCTGATTGGCTGAGGAGCATTCTCTATAACTCAGCAGAGCATGGAAAGGTGATTCTTTTCTATTTCATTTTCTATTTCTTCATTGGTTTTGTAAAAGTACAAAATAATATTCCATCAATTTTGAACATGATTGTAATAAGAAAACCTACCCCAGGTGACTGTGAATGAATTGGTTTTGGGTTTGCCTTGTAAAGTTGGAGGAGATTGTCGACCTGATAATGGAAATCCAATAATAGTCAGAGAAAAGACAACAGAAAATTACCTAAAATGGGTACTAGATATTGTATATAATAATTGGCCTACCAATAAAGGTGGCGGGACAAAGCATACATGTAGGACTGAGATAAAATTATTTCGTATCATTGTTAAATATGGGCCCTTTGTTTTCAGATACTCCTCCCCCCCCCCTCCCCCACACACACACACACAATAAAAAAATGATGAAAAACCAAGATACCAAATCCTAAGAGATACCCAATACTTTTACTCCTCCTGCGACCCCTTCCCTAACCCTCCTTTTTGTTTTCCATTTACTAGAATTATCACCTGAAAAGTGAGTTTACACTCTGTTAATTAAGTGTGACAATAATTATGTTTGTGAGTACCTGGTTTTTCAGGAGTAGTTGTGAACATGGCAGTTTCACTCCATTTACTGTTTCCTTGAGAATTTGTTGCAGATACCTTGAAGATTATATATATATATATATATATATATTAGGAACAATGATGATAGTGAAAAAAGCCACAATGGCGTGTTAATCCATCCAGCTTAAGAGAGCATTTAGAGGTGCAGAAACTGTGCTACTAACTGGTGAAACTTACCCGAAATTTGTATGTTGTATTTCTTTTCAACTTTTCATTCTTGCTCCGCTGTTCTGATCCTCTATAAGCCACCAGGAAGCCATAAGCCTTAAGGTTTGAACAAATAGGTAAGACATTTGAGAAAGCAGATAAACTAGTAGACAGACAGGCAAATAGACAGACTAATATATTAGATAGCTAGTAAATGTAAGTAAAACAGACAACAGAGTTATACTCTAACGGACAGATAGAACGAATTGCAACAAAGAAAATGTAATTATTAGTTTACATGTAGGACAAAAAAGAATTTAGACCACACTATGAAGGAAAATGAGGAAGAAAGGAAGGGGAATACACAAACATGAAGGAATGGAATGTGGAAGGAATGTATGTGTAAATTATTCTTACCGATGATGTATCTTCCATCTCCAATTGATACTCAGTAATCTCAGCTTTAAAGAGAGGACACAAAATATAACATTGATTATTTTACATTTGCCACTTTTGCATTACAAAGCATTTCAGTTGCAGCAAATTGTCCAGTGCTGTCATGGTTTTCAATATTACAGTATATATTCTATTGTACGTTATAATAACACTGTTGGTAGACTCTCATATATAAGAAGGTGGGAGTGCTCAAAAGAAATGTTATCCAAAAGGTAGCACAATTCTTGTCCAAGAGGGTGTTAAAATAATGATTTTTATTCTTTCAATACATCAGTAGTTAATTTGTTGTCCACTTTATCATAATCTATATAGTGAATGACATATTAACACCCAACATCATAAACACAATTGCTTACCTCCATTACAATCAGGTTTGTTCCAGGATACTGACAGATAGTTAGATCCTGCCCTCTCTAAGATGGGTGTACCAGGTGACTCAGGTACACCAGCACTTGTGTACGTGGTTAAATCTTTACTGAAATCACTACAAACAAAATTCACAGTACCGGTATCAACAATATATGCATTGAAATGAGCATCTATCTATACATGTACCGATCCAAAGATGCCAACATGTGACACATTTACATTTTTTATTATTATTAAATTATAAACATGACAATCAATAATATTAATTATTAATAAGAGAAATATAAAAATTTATTGAAACTTTTATTGACCACTACATCAAAATTATAGATTAGAATCACCTCAACAAAGGTTTTAAGTTTCAGAACAAAAATATTAAATTCTTGAGAATTTCAAAAGTTTGAAAAACACCTTATTGTCATTTGCTCTAGATCTATAGCGTACTCCTTTTTGGTCTAGCTAGACATGTAGTTTTTCAATACTTGAGTAAAACCAATAGACAATAAGCATTTGTCTTGAAGAATATCCTACCTTGGTCCTATTTCATTTATAGCTTGTACTCTAAACACACATTGAGTTCCTGGTGGTAATTTATGGGTCACCTTGGTTTGACGCTGGTTACCATTGAAGATTTCATGATACTTGCCATCCCCTGTACCCTTGTCCCATTCTAGTATGTATGACTTGATAGGTGATCCATTGTCATGGGGAGCCTGATAAACATAATCACAATTGAGCCGACAACAATAATATATATAAAATAAAACAATTAGTGAATTCATATTATGAATATTTGAATAATTACAGCAAGTGTAATCGACCTTGTCCTCCAACCTCACCACCATTAACATTGATATCATCATTTAATTACCACCACCAGCATCAGCCTCATCATAAAATCATCACATGACATCCTGACATCCTGAAGATTATCATCATCAAATTTGTTAATACTTACACTCCACTTAACAAGAAAAGTAGTTTTAGTCTTGTTAGAGATATGTGGCACTGACGGAGTGTCTGGTGCTGTACTTGGCATCTGAGCATGAGCCTCAGGGGAGTATTCTCCTTTC
This sequence comes from Metridium senile, assembly GCA_949775045.1. Taxonomy (NCBI): domain Eukaryota; kingdom Metazoa; phylum Cnidaria; class Anthozoa; order Actiniaria; family Metridiidae; genus Metridium; species Metridium senile. The sequence continues at coordinate 18,811,246 of OX459096.1, forward strand.
ACCTTACCTTTCACAGCACAAACTCTGAAAGATACAAATAGCTTGTGATTACCATTGTTTATATAATAACAATTCCTGTGGGATTATTGTTTTGTTTGGGAATTGGTCAATAGGCTTCCAGGACTGGTCGACCAGGAATAGGCTACCGGGATTGGTCAATAGGCTTCCAGGACTGGTCGACCAGGAATAGGCTACTGGGATTGGTCAATAGGCTTCCAGGACTGGTCGACCAGGAATAGGCTACTGGGATTGGTCAATAGGCTTCCAGGACTGGTCGACCAGGAATAGGCTACTGGGATTGGTCAATAGGCTAGCAAGACTGGTCGACCAGGGATAGGCTACTGGGATTGGTCAATAGGCTTCCAGGACTGGTCGAACAGGAATAGGGTATTGGGATTGGTCAATAGGCTACCAGGATTGGTCAATAGTCTATGTACAAGGATTGGTCAATAGTCTACGTACTAGCATTGGTCAATAGTCTATGTACCGGGATTGGTCAATAGTCTACGTACCAGGATTGGTCAATAGTCTATGTACCAGGATTGGTCAATAGTCTACGTACTAGCATTGGTCAATAGTCTATGTACCAGGATTGGTCAATAGTCTATGTACCAGGATTGGTCAATAGTCTATGTACCAGGATTGGTCAATAGTCTATGTACCAGGATTGGTCAATAGTCTATGTACGAGAATTGGTCACCCGAGAATAGGCTACAAGGATTGGTCAATACACTACCGGAAAAGCTAACTAAGTGTTTGGACAATCACACAAGTGAAAATAGTTTTTGGTAGCTTATTGACCAATCTCTGATTAAGACCTTAGTCTTGATATTCCACTTAAGGTATCAGGACTGGTTATGGACAACTCTCTGCTAAAAAAATTTTTCTTCTTCTATAAGTTAGATTGTGATATTATCTAAGTAACATATTCTTTAAAAAAAATGCCGTTTTTACTTTCCAATTTCGCTAAATTGCTGATAATAAAATTCGTGATCAACATTTGACCGGAACTATCATGTCAACAGCTAATTAGCTATCTGTCATCGAAAGCTGGTTGCCAGGCAACAATATATGAGCCCCATGTGATTTCATACTTGAATCGTCGTGCGTGTTTACTCACAAAATCAAGAATCTTACTCAAAAATCTTCTACACAACGCAAAAATCGGAAATGTTTTAATAATATCTGTCATATTCATGGTGTAGATTCTCGTATAGTTCATTAAGATTCTGTAATGGCTTCTCAAAAGCGAAGATCGTCTTCTTTGTTATCGCCAAAACCAAAGAAACCGTTCCCGCTCGAACAACAAAAATCTATATATATTATTAGGTGAAATGCATCATAAAGTCATCATTGACATCAACTAGAAACATGGGTTTCAATACACCAGAGAACGAGTGACTGGAGTAGCATCCTATTACACTAATAATAGCCTACGGTATATGATACAGACCAGGCAAGATGACAACTCATTGACAGATGAAGTGTCTGTGTAAACACTCAGCGGCTCCCTGGCCCGAAACTTATGAACGCGTTTTTCTCGGTAACTTTTTAGCCTCAAATTTTCATTTTTAAAACGTCACTATCATTCGCTCAAATTTTAACAGATTTCAACTAAACTTCGCAATTTTGTAGAACTATGTTTCAAGCGTGAGACGGTGTCTGCGATTTTCTATTTTTTATTTTGTTAAAAAGATATCACTTCATTAGTAAGAAAATACATTAAAATATCGATTGTCGATGTGCAAAGACGTGTTTGTTATTGACGTGACAGTAATTTGTAAAGGGCTATGATTTTTCAAACAGAGGACACGAGTTCAAATCGCACTAAACTCTACATATCTTTTTCGCAATTTAAGTTATGGACAATTCGAAAATGTTTCCTAAAACTACATTTATTCACCTATCAGATAATATATACTTTTATAACAAAATATTGTAAAGCTTGAGCACTATTTGAGGTCGCGCACATAGGGGTCCATAACTAGTCCTGATACCTTAACACAGTCGTCAGTCTGCTACTACTACTCTTCACCATTGGATGAGCATGCACCTCAAAACTCAAACAATTTTAATTGAAAATGATTACTGTTCATTTGATAAATTGATGTTACCTGAACTTGCATGTTGTTCCAGGTCTCAGTTCATTTTTCTTGTGTTCTCTACTTGTCCCACTAAAAAACAATGTTTGTTGATGTTATTAAAATCCATACACTGGTCTGTATTACATGCATTGTGAACATATAGGACTGGTCTACAAACATGCAAACTCTTAAAGTCTCAAATCCCCTGTAACAACCTATGTTTGCCAATGATACTGCCCCGGGAGGGGTACTCCCTTTTGTCCTAGTGGTAGGGGTGATCGGGTACCTTTAGGGTTAAAATATTTCCTGTGCATACCTTTTAGGGTCCTTTTCGAGTTCTGGCTAAATAACCAGTTACGTAACATGATTTTGTACCTGTAAGAGTCATTTTTACTCTGTTTTGTTGCTATGTTGGGTAGAAATCGACAAGGCTTTATCAGTTGTTTTTATCTGTACCCCCCCCCCTCCCCCCCCCCAAACAAATTGCAACAAATTGGCAAAATACTCTACTGTGGACCCTGGGCTAGCAATATGGCTCCATATTTATGAATATCTAGAGGTGGCATGATTATGCCAACATGGTTTTAATCAATGTAATATGGGAAGTAATGATCATTGGTGAGTTTAACTAGTCAGAGAATATTAATGTGACACACTCACATTCACCACCACTATATTCAGTAAGAGAAAACAATATTTATAACCAACTTAACTTGCATAAAACCCATGCCCTAGGGACAGATCTATGGGAGGAGTCCAGGAACTCTACACACAATTCTGAAAAGATTTGGGTCCCTTTCCTTTCTAAAAAATATTCCAATACCTGGACAGCTTCTGAATATAACAATAGTGAACCCTACAGTACGAGTTTTTGTTGCCTGAAGTGACAACAACAAATTTTTCAAACAAGCGTGACATTGTACTGAGTCTGACACATGTGCACTAACAGCAAAAATGAAAATTTGTACTCATACTTAAATCTAAAGGTCTCTAGTATCAGCCACCTATGCCACCCCCCAAAAAAAACAATATCGTATACATACCTGTAAACATTGCTATAGTTATCACTCTTAGTTGCCATTTGGAGTTCAAATTTACAATCTGTCAAATGACCATTGTTGCTGACTTGTGCTGCCCAAGATACTTTTACACTTGTGCTATCAAGAACTTCAACCTGACATCAAGAATCAAGAATCACTTAGTTCAACTGAATTCTTTTTATTATTATATAGTACCTTATTGTAATAAGACACAATTTTGGGAAATTCTTAACTCTTTTTGTCCCATGCAGCTTGTAAAAATATTTTTGTAATATTTGTATATTTAAGAAATCTTAGATCTAATATGAGTACAATTCATAATTAGCAGGTCAAATGATGTTTTACTTTTTGAAATTGGAACAGCGTTTAAGCACCTCCAATTTGAGAACTTTCAAAACATGACAAGTATCTATTAATTATAGAATCATTCAATATATTTTTTACTCCAACGAAGAGCTAAAGCTCAAAATATCAGTAAAGTTAAGTTAACATTTTTTACGATGTGAAAAATTACACTTGATTACTTATCATCAATATATTATTAATACTCTCAAAAGATTTTCTTCTAGCAAAGATAAGAACATTCTATGAACTACTTCTCCATGGGCAGCACTGACCATAAGGAGTGCACACACAAACATAAACAATGATATAACACATTCTCTGATTGGCCAAGAACTGTTGTTGCCATAGAAAAATTGGTACTGCAGAGTACAACTTACGATTTAACTGTACTACTGTCAGCCAATCACTACAGTATATTAATTTTATTTATAATTATTGTAATATTTGTTTAGCAATAGATCCTACCTCAGGTGCTTTTTGTATTTTAAGGTCCTCAACTTTATGCTTTTCTGAAAACAAAACAGATAATAATCAAGTCCCTGAATATCGTGATGATTCATCTACCGTACATGTACAGAAATATAATATAATATATGATATATAGAGGATATTTACACAGTGGAGCTAAGATATGAATTTTATTTTGTAGTGGCGAAAACAATATTTTATGAGCAAGTGCAGCGAGCGAGTAAAATGTTGTTTTTAACATGTTTGAGAAAATAAAATTCATATCTTCAAGCCAACATGTAATGTTCTTTTTATTAAATGGACAAAATAATAACAACAATATTTTAGGGTGTTCGCTAACATACAGGACATTTGGTACATAACTTTTACATTTATTATCTTCACTAGTGAAAATTTGGAAAATATGAGTGTTTTAGTTGCCGGCATATAATAATATATAATATAAATATAAATTTTTTTTTTTACTCCGACGAAGGGCTAAAGCTCGAAACGTCAGTAAAGTTAAGTTTCATTATATTACCTATAAATTTCAATTAGTTTCATCATGCCTTTATCCAAATTATGTTTTAACAGGAAAAACAAATAAAAACTTGTATGTTTCAGCTTGAGCCTGGAGGATAAATAAACTGTAAGTCTTCTAGTTATCCTCCAGATAATTTCAATAAATAAAAATAGCAGGAACTTTTGGTTTTCTGTAAAATAGTTGAAACTAATTCTGTGCTGCTTTGCTCAGACGTGCTGGCTGAGCGGTTAGAGGAACAACCTTGGGATTCTGGGTCAACAGACCTGGGTTCAATTCCTGGACCGGGCAACTACGTTGTGTCCTTGGGCAAGATGCTTCACTTCCACATTGTCTCTCTTCACCCAGGAGTATAAATTGGTACCAGCATTGCTTGGGTAAAGTCAGGAGAAGAGTGGCGCCCACCCCTACCTTCATGGTAGAAGCTAATGAAAGAAGGAGCCATAAGGTTGCCTCTGACTTCAGTTGACATACTTTACTTTACTTTTTTTTTTACTTTTTGCTCTAACAAGATCAAGTCTGGATGGTCATTGATTTAATTTATTTGGTTCCAGTACTAAAAATAACTCCAATCTGATAGCTGTTGCGGTAAATCTTTGCAAGTGTGTACATAGATTAAATGATGCTATGATACTTATCATGTTAAGTGCGACAGTTGATAAGCTACATGTATATGACAACAAACAATCTACCAATGACTAGCGAGCAATAGCATAATAATATATATATACAAATGTCTTAGTCCAAGTTACATTTCAACATTTGTGAGCCAAACAAATTACTTTCTACTTAACAAACTATATATTATATATTCTGAAGCTTACCAAGCAGATTTTAAGTAGTTAAAGGGTTATTAAGAGGGCGTCTCCGTAAGAACGGACCACTCTGTCTGGGATCCAAAAAACAATTCCCCTTATATTAAGTTTCAAAGAGAAAGAAGATTTAGTTGAAATTATCATTGTTTTCGGCGATTCTAACTGTAAACACATCGTGACGTCATTTAATGAAATAAGGCAATTGCAACAGAAGGTTCCTCTACAACACATCAAAAATCATATGAAATCTTAGTTGGGGAAGTGGCCAAAAAAAAGCATTTTTAAAAGCTATCTGTACCCGCTCTTAGCTGTACGTGAAAACGAGGATATCAGTTGTTGCTCAGTAAAATGTATAAAATAGAGTGTTCAACACTACTAAAAGTAGATGATTCTTTTAGTTTAATAAAAGCTTGGTATTCTACCAATCATCACCGAAATAAAAAAAAATCATACTCTAGATATCTATTTCATAGCTTAATTTGTTAAGGATCAAATTTTATACTATTTTTCTCTCTATTCCCTGATTTTTTCGACCATTTCTCCTTCCTCCCTCGAGCTTCTCCCTAATTTTCTATGTTCTTCATAAATATAAGCTATTGAGGCTATTCATTAGAGTGCAAATGGATTGTATTCCAGAGATAAGCTGTTCACATAAAATTGGCCCAAATGATATTACAATATTAATCAGGCCAATAAGACATTCTAGTTCAACGATAGGCCCTTTGAAGTACATGGTCATATGTTTCATTCCTTCATTCTCTTTATGTTACAGAAAAACATTGAAAATTAATATACTTGAAACGGGAAAAACTAAAAGTTACCCAGATTACTAACCTTGAAACATTGCTTGGTGATGTTCACAAACGAATAGAAAAAGAAAAACAGAAAAAAAGCTTACTTTTCATGGGGAAAACAACATTTCAAGGAGGTAAGACGGACAACAGGTTTATAGAGAAAGAATTTTAAGTATTATATTGAATTAACTAAAGAAAAAACTGTCTCATTCATTATTTTATTTCATTATTTTTATTTCATTTGTGTACACTCGTGTTCTGGCTCGTGTGGAGTTTTAGACGACATTGGATGATCAACTCATCAAAAAAAAGAAAAATGGCATCTGGCGAGGTGATTTGATATATCGTCATGGCACTGTAAACTTAACTTGACCAACTCAGTAGTTCCTCTCTAGCTTCCACAGCTTATTTTGCTAGCTCCTGTAAAACTGCAAAGACTAAAATCCATTCTTTCACAAGATAGTTTTACTCACTGCAAACCTGGTGCAATTAATTAACAAAATTTGATTTGTAAATTTCATTTCTGAAGTCATGAATAATTCATGACAAAAGTAGTCTGGCAAATTGAATTATTGTATCGAAAGGCTTTGTTCTCTTTAGATATAAAATAATTAACCTGGTAATCTTTGCTTTTCATGTCACGCATAGAGTAGTCTCGATAAATTTATATCACTTTTCGTAATTTGTACATCCAAAAAATATATTTTGCTTTTTCTAGTCAGGCGAGACATCAAACCATAGTTTAGACCGAAAAAATAAGTTTTCATTTGAAGAAAAAACTAAGAAAACGGACTTGAAAATCAGTGTTGTTCGGCGGTTTTTGGGTTGATGTACGAAAATTCGCCTAGCGGTCGTAAATTTTTTATTTAGAACAAATCCAAGTCCAGTTTTGTAATAAGGATAGACAGTACTTTCGATGGTAGAAATATAAGCCAGGCTAGGGGAATCGTTTTTTGGATCCCAGACCGAGTGGTCCGTTCTTACGGAGACGCACTCTTAACCTCCCCCCCCTCCTTAATTAGGTTTTGGTACATGCCAATTAACCCCCACCCTCCCCCTCCCCCCTCAGGTTTTGGAACATGCTAATCAATACATAGTTTCAAAACAGAACTTAATGTAAGAAAAAGGGAAAAAAAGAATGAGTGACTGAATCAATAACTGGATTAATGAATGGGGGATGACTGAAAGATAGAATGAATACATGAATTAATTAAGGAGTTTTGTACAAACTGTATATCTAAAGTCATATTTATAAAGAATTAATGAGCCAGTAAAATACAGCAATGAATGAATGAATGATCAAAAGGTTAGAACAAATTTAAAGGATCAAAAGTGAATAAATATTTACAAAATAGTAAATACATTAATATAACAAAAACTGAAAAAATATATATTAATATAGTAACAAGAAAAAAAAAGCAAGAAACAAACAGCTGCTTTAACGATATTAAAACTCTTATGACGATGTAATAGTGCCCAAAGCTATTACCATGGCTTATTATGCTACCTAACCATTCAAATTATGCTTCCTTGAGTATTAAAAACATTGACATATGATCTTTGGTTAAACTAAACAGGATAATATTAAACAGACATGTCAACAGAATGTGTTACATGATACCACAGGCATAACTATAACCTTTTGTTATCAGACATCTTGCATTTCTGACTTCGTAATACTTGGTAAAAGAATCAAACAAGAGTCAACTTCTTCAAGTAAATACGTCAAGAAGAAAGAAACAAATGAAAGAGACTTGAAGTAAACTAAAGTTTATTTTAAAACTAATAACCATAAATATGTAACCATTTTGTTTTGAGTATAAATATAATAAATATTTCAGAAATTTCAGGAAACAGAATTTAACCATTTTGGTTGAAGACTAGAAGATAAATGATAACAACAAACAAACAAAAAAAACAGGAAAATATTCAAAATTGTAGTAGGAATAATTCAAATGTAGAAAAAAAGAATATTAAAAAGTTGCATTAATATGTGTGAATTGTTGATCAAGTGAAAATTAGCATAATCTATTTTGTTTGGGATATGTAACAGTATTTAAGTAATATATATAATTTGACTATATTTATGTTATTCAATCTCTATCATTGTCAAACTTTATCTTGATTCAAAAAGTATCATATCAATTGTGAAACCTGAATTATATTCCGAGTCATTTATTATATACTAGCTTTAATTTATACATGCTTAATGTTTAATGTTTACAATGACAACATTTTTGAAGTTTTTGATTTATGTTATTTTATATAACTTGGTGTGAAAATTCTTACATAAAAGTAGAAATGGTTGCTGATATAGTAGAAACAAGCTCTCTGAAACAAGCTCAAGAATAAAACTATTTGAGTCAGATTACTAAAGATCACAGAAAAATCCCCCTTGACGAAAACCAGAAGGGCCAAAAACATCGATGATATAAGAAAGTATAAATAACGTCCAAGTAAACATTATGTATCGATTTTAAAAACAGCAAGACTATACAAGGAAGTCTTGTTAATGTACAGAAAATGTATTATGTCGGACTAACAGCATTCAATTCTATGGTTTAAATGAAGTACAACAATATTATATTAAATCAACACGAAAATATACTTCACATAATAAGCCATGTACTATTGAATACCAAAAATACTTGCAAGATTTGATAATATTATTGCCTCGAATAACTATATGTATTTATACTGCTGTAACAATAACAATACATTAGAAAATGAAAAATGTACAAATCTGATTTCATAGAGACCAGAAATGTACATGAAAAAGACCTGGTATTTCAACAAGTCGATTTCCGGTTTAGCAAACATCCTACGCGAATATGAGGGTTTCTTAAAAAATGAAAAAAAAACACCAACAAAAAAAAGATAATTTTTTCATCTTAAGATTATAAATCTCACCTTGTTCAATCGATAAACATCCATCCTCAACCGATTTCTCGTCGTCATTGAGTGGAAAATTGTCCTCGCGAATGTGACTCAAACCCTGAACTGGAATTTCGATAATCTGATGGCAATGGCCAAGACAGTCATCCTCGTCTTTGTTAGTGCTTCCTTTTCGCTCTTTTAGCTTTTTTTGAAGTTTTTCACGTCGTTTATCAAGTCTTTCATCGCCAGAACCCTGTCTTTGAAGTTCATGTGTGCCATTCGCTTCTTCATTTCGACAATTATGACAGAGTTCAAAATCTAACTTGCGTAAAACTTCGTTGACTTCACCGGCAATTTCGTTGTAGCCATTCTCTTTACTTTGAAAGATCATTGCCTGAGCTGTGTCGGGATCTACCAGCTTGATTACTTTTGGTAGCGGCGTTCCATTTTCAGGAAAACTAAGGCAAATTGTTTCTCCGGAGCAAGTATGTAAGTCAACTCGTCGATCAGCTTCTTCTTCTTTTACATGCGAAGAGTTAACTTCTGATGACATCTTTGTCTTTCCTTCGAGAATCCTCACTTTCGATAGAATTACTCTAATAAAGTTAGACTCGTAGACTGTAGGTTTATTTCCAAAGTTAGTAGGAGATCAACAAAGTCTGAACTGGCAATGAGAATATTTGATGTCTGATTGTTTGAATATTTGCTTTAGCCTTCACTTGAATCGCGTCTGAAACCCCATTTTATCGACCAAAAGCAACCCAGATGATTGTAAGGTAATCCAAGGCCGTTGTTATGGTTGTTTGGTATTCAATGGTGATGTATATTGGGTTTTTCAAGGAAGAAATGGCTTGTAAAGTCAACCACCAGCTGGAACCACCGTACTCTTTCCACGTATGGTTCTTTTTTGTTTTTCTTCTTCTTGTAATTCCGCTGACAGGTAGGACCAACGGGCTCATGTGTCATTGTTCTCAAGGAAATATCCGGTGTCTGAAATCGGCAGCTGACAGTGGAAACACATTTACTCGTTAGATGATACTTTTACTGAAACTTACAGACCATCGTGGCTTAATCAATTTCCCCTCTTTATAAATCCACTATCGAGAAAGAGGGGGAAATTTTGTGAAAAATGTCATCTGTCAAACTAGTTTTTGATTTATCCACCAGCCAAGCAAGCCCCAACGACCTAGTCGTTAAAATATTCACATGTTCAACAGGTTTGTACCAGAACGTAGAATATCAGTGGGGTTTTTGTATTTTCCAAACCTACAGATATATCTTTATAACACAATCATTGATTAGAGTCCCGCTACATCACGTGATCAGTGCGTAGTTGTATAAAAACATCAGCTCAGAACAACTGAGAAGGCGTTTTGATAGATGATTGATTAGATTGTGAGGTATCGTTAACAAATTTGATATAAATAGAGGGCAGATTATCAGGAAGGAAGGGGCGCTAACGCCTGAAATAGAATAACAGCTTTAATATCATGATGAAAGAAACCCCTGAAAATACAGGAAGAAGGGAGAAAAATGCTGTCATGAAAAGTCGGGAGGAAGCTAGAATATTTGAAGGTCTGTTGCTTTTCGAAACAAAAGTAACTGGGATAACTGATGGTGTCTGTAATATGTATATATATGATATATGAAAACAAATCTTGATCATTTAAAATGAATTAAAAAACATTCTTTTGTGATTTTTGCAATTGAGATAACTGAGTTTCATTGATCAAGTCATTTTAATTTTTAATTGTCTTTTTTAATTGTGCGATTAATTTTATATAATTTGTTTGTTTTACTTCTTTCATTTAAATTTTTCTTTCCCTCTTTCCTTTCTTTCTTTTTCTCTTTCTTTCTCTCCTTTTATTCTTCTTTTTCTCTCTCTCTCTCTTTCCTTTCATTATTTTTTTCTTTTTTTCTCTCCTCCTTTCTTTCTTTTTTTCTATCAGGTCAAATGGTATACAGGTATAACGGTAAGCTGATAAAAAAAAAAATTAAGATTCTTATATAATCAGAAAATAGTTGGATGTTCAGGGTATCACTTTGGCTCACCAGTTGCTCAGTTGATAGTGTCTTTCGACTGGAGAACTTTGATTCTTTAGCTCTCTCATTTGATATGTCGTTATAACTGGAAGTAAAATGAATACTGGCACAAGATTCATTACACATATATCATTTTAGTTCATGAAAAAGGTTTCAGTAATTAAATTAAAATGATATGATCGGATATGGGCAATTTACGCAATTGAAAGTCAATTTAGCTGGCTTCTCTTTCCAATACTCCTAGAAAACAGTGGGGCTGATCAAAGTATGTGTGCTGGACCATTACAAACACACAGTATTTTGCAGAAGGGATTTGAGTTGCTAGGGCTATTTCGTGTTGTCAAAGATTTTGTCCTCATTTTTTGCGCCTTCGATTCCAATGTTGCATGCTTGGCTGTTTTGACTCATGAGATATTGTACATTTTAAATTGCAATCGGCGAACAATATTTTCAATAGATTTTGAGGAGGTTTTTGGACTTTTAGGAAGGATTATGTCTGGACTTGTGAATCGAACGATCGCAAACAACAAAAGGAGTGTAATCAAGCAAGAGGAACGGTTTGCTTTTGTGCTCTGAGACATATTTTCGAGGGTACTATGTCTGAAATAAGCCGCTAATGGTAACAACATTTGTACGAGAATGCGAACAGGATTTTGTATCTTGAATTGTTCATAAATTTCATCAATGACGAGCGAAGCTGTGTTGTTTATAATGTGCTGCTCTCAACTATCAAAAGTGTAGGGGTTTTCTCATTAAAACTGAATGAAATATACCGCAATGCATGATTTCTTGTACATTTCTCTGTTGTAAAATAATAATACCTCGAATATATTTTAAGTCCAAGTGAGGAAGCAGCGCGCATACTTGGAGGCCAAGGTGTATTGGATTTCTAATAATGCATAAACAGAGAAACAACAAGTACAACGGTATCCAGAATAATAACAGAAGAGCGTTTCTAATCACGTGGGACAGTTCGTTATACTTTACAAAAATAGCCAACATTCTTTAGATTATCATCAAAAATGTATCATTTAAAATGTATCATTTAAATCGTCATGTATAGTATTGTTACAATGTAATCAGTTAAAAATCAAACCAATAAACAAAGTTCTTAACACACAAACAAATGAATGGATAAAAAAAAAAAATAAATAAACAAACAAACAAACAAATAAATAAATAAATAAATAAATAAATAAATAAATAAATAGATAAATAAATAAATAAATAAATAAATAAATAGATAAATAAATAAATAAATCTTTATTAGCTTCTTATGTTTTGTGAAATACTATTTACAAAGTAAAAAAAATATAATTATATGAACCAATAATTTATGAAAATAGGCACTGTACATTAGAGTGTCTAAGTGATTGATATTACTGTCTTATTCTCAAAGAATAGCAAAGTTGGTGCACCAATCTTTTTCTTGTTCATTGTCTTTCCAATTACAACATTTGGTAAAAGCTGCCTTGCTAATATGTTTAAATCAAACAATACTAAATCACCACCACATGTACTTTCAACATTGTTGCTGTCATTGTATTCATCTTTGTTTCTTTGTGTAGAACAAGCTTCCTCACTGAAATGTCTGCAGTCTTTGTTTTGTACATGATAAGAGTTTCCTACAGCACAGCCACACATGTTTCTGTTGTTGATACTGCTACTGTTTATACTAAGATTCTTGACACTGTTGCTTCTGTTGTTATGTTTAGCATTTATCATTGTTTCTTCAGATGATACTCTCTTGACCATCCTACTATCAAAGTTTCTATTCCTCGGGTTTGATACAAATTCAGTTTTGTTGTTAACATCTTTGGAACCAGTGCAGTATTGTACAAAGTCTGTTTTATTTCCAATGACATCTTGCGGAGAGTAATCAAGAACAGCCATAGCAAGTGGGTATGATGAACTCATAAAATGTTGATAGGCATCTTTTGTAAACCTAAAAAAAAGAACAGGAACACTTTAACACTTTGATTTCAGGTATGTAGGGTCACATGACCTCTAGCTGCAAAGGGTCTATTCCACTGAGTTGATCGCCTTCCTCCAAAGGAATTATGGGTCACTATTTTTGGTTAGCAATTTTTGAGCATTTTCCTAATATACAATGTAGACTTTTCTTGTTGATAGAGATATAATCACATGAGTTTGACTAGTGTTTAAGATTAATTTAAAGAAGGAAGAACTTGTATTTCATAAATTCTCTTGGCAGAATAATAAGAAATGGGCTATTCCATTTAACATCCTCACCCCCCCCCCCCCCCCCCCCCCCTATCGAGGAAGCGCAAATCTTTGGGGGTCCCCCTAAAAAAATATTCAGGGGTGTACTATAATTTTGGGCAAAAAATCCTCAGGGGTACATTGTAAAAAGTGGTATTTTCTTTTGGGGTCAAATAAATACTCCAAAAATCCCCAGGGGTACATTGTACATTTGGGTGCGGATATTAAATGGAATAGCCCAATGCTAATCAAAATATGATGTTGAATTCTGATTGGTTGACCTTGTGTTTGTTCTGAAGGTCAACTCAGCTGTTGGGTGTACTTATTTTATTAGCCGTTTTTGCAGTGTGCAGTTCTTACCCCACGTTAGTAACAAGCATCCCAAGTGTAGTGTGTTGCTCATGGCTTAATGTTCCTTCAAGTTCCCTGAAATGAGCAGGACCTAGTTTTCTTTTATAGCATTTACACTGACCAAGAATGTTGACTTGACAAGATTTTAGACTCCAAACACCTCGAAAATCGACACCTCGATCTCCTGGTCCCCCACAAAACAACAAGTCCATACGGTGCTTTTTTAAAGATTGCACTGTAAATAGCTCAAAACTGTTTCCTAAAGTCCAATTACTCACTGATCTGTGATAGAAAAGCTGTTGCAGAAATGATTTTCCAACATTCATCGTTGACTCAGCGTTGACTTGTACTTTCAGTGGGTAACTCTGACCGCTGACCAGTATTAAAATATGTATTAATTAATTTATACATATTTATGGTATCCCTATGTTATCCACAGGAAGACCAAGCTAGAAACTGGTCCCGACAACCATAATGCTGCTTTTTATTTACTTTTCTTTTTCAGTGTTACTTTTTTTTTTTGCAGTGTTTGCTATATCATGAAATAGAATTTAATTACTACTGCATAATAGTATATATTTAGTAGCTATTAGTCACTATTGCGGACAAGCAAAGTTTTACAGCAGATTTCGTATTCACGGCACGAACGCAGTTAGGTCAAGGCACATTGAAATTCTAAAAACATCACATCACGGCAAGGTACGCACGCACACAGCACGACACAGCATATAACTTTTCACAGTCATACGAAATCTGCTTTTACGAGGTATTGTTTCCTTTTATATATGATGGAGCAGGGAAAAAAAATAAAGTGAGGCATGAAGTGCAAGAAAGAAATGAGAAAGGAAGAGAGAAAATAAAAATAAATAAAGAATACAAACGAACATCAAAGAAGGGAATAAAGACTAAAAAAAAGAAGAAGAACGAGTTGGTCAATATTGATAGTTTGTATTACAAGGCTGATTCATAAACAAGACTTATTTCTTATCACAATAGTGAAGTTTACGCAGCTTTAGATAACAAAAGAGCTATAGAGGGATGTAAGTAAGGGACACTGTACACAGTTCAATAGAGTACTATTGTATTCTTTTTTACGTTGTGTTGTTACATAAACAGTGTCTGCTTGCCGTTTTGTACCAAAATGAAATGATATACAGTCAATTTCATTAACGTTGTCCACATAAAGTAGAGATTAACCGTACAACAAGTGACACGTGATTCTCGGTTTATTCACTTTCAGGAATTGAAACTTCCTTTTTTGTACTGTATATATGATTAACAGTGAACATGGAATATGAATTATGAAATTTATGTTCACAATTAATCGTAGTATCGAGCATTTGGAACGAACTTATGCGGTATCACGTGACATTTCTTTTAGTGTTAATAATATACTTTTTGGTAGACAATGCTAATGACATTGACTGTATCAAAAACATAAGTACAATACTGAGCACACAATTGTATTGCGTTGCGTAAAGGCGTGTTAACGCAAACTGAGCCCGTCTATCCATATTGAAAGCGAATCGTTAGTAAAGGAGGGGAATTCCTTTGTCAAGCAGGTTGGTATAATTAATTAAGTCAGTATCAATGACACAAACATTTACAGATGATCGCTTAGCATATTATATACAGAATCCATTGCGACACAGGATATGTAGGAAGGAGACATGCAGCTAGCTACAATCAGTGGTAAAACTATCGAGTATGATTGTCAGGATTTTCAAGCCGAAATACCCCTAAAAGATACCCGAAGTCCTTGGTAGTGTCAGGGACGATTTTGAACTGAAAACCACTAAAGAAGGGCGAACGGCTTCAACATTTGCTTCAACATCCGTTCGATTTTGTTGAATGGTACTGTTGAAACCGTTTGCCACCCCCTTTCAAAAAAAAAAATGAGAGGCTGTGTTATAAAAATCAATGAACTCTCCGGCTCTCTCTTCTACGATATATACCCGCAAAGATACCGTGTCGAAATTCGAAATTTCGATTTTATGAGTCTCCAGACGCGTAAGCTACTGAGCTGACGGCTATATTTCAACAACAATTTATATGTTGATTTTAATTTATACGAGTGGCTCATATTGGTAAATTCCACATTCATTTCAAAACTGTGGACGTAATGTCGAATAGGCCAGTTTTGAATAAATTTCATTGCGTGACTTATAAGCTTTTCGAAACTGGTATATTCCCTCATCGCCGGACCAACGAATTTGTCTATAGGAAAAAGAGCCATGGTCACTTACCAGCATGCACCGCGCAAAAGACTAAATTTCGTGAATCATGAAAATCGTACATTCAGCAATTTTGATATATTTTACGATGTGAGTGGGTATTTACGCTCTTTACTGAATCGTTTAGCGTTTTTTATTTGTTTTCTCGTAATACGACTGACTGCGAATTAATTATATATATATATAACACTCAAAGTAAAATAAATAACGCAAAGCATGCTGGTAAGTGATCATGGGTCTCATGTACACTGTTTATTTCAGATCTCATCATTACATGGTAATATGTATTTCGCTGCAGTCCTCATCATAACATTGACACAGAGTACCAGAAGTGACAGTTCATGTCGTTCAGTGTCGTCAATCGGTGACTACACCCTACAAGGGCACGTCTATCGAACAATACAAGACAAAGACGTAACAACGTGCATTATTGCTTGCGACAACGATCAACATTGCTTCAGCATCAACTTTATATTTACCACTAGGGTATGCGAGCTGAGTGACAGCACACGCGTGACCTACCCTAACGATTTCGTTAACCTGGACGATGCAATCTACTTCGAACATCTTTACAGACCATCTGGCTCGTGTTTTGATCATAAAGAACCTTGTACTAATGGAGCAACATGTGTTAATATTCCACAAAGCCCTGGCTATAAATGTTTCTGCAGAAAAGACTATACTGGGCAAACATGTCAAGGTATATATGTATATTACGTTAAATTTGTAAAGGTTACTCCCACCCCCTCCAGGTTGTCCAGCGAAAACGACATTTCTACTATTCCAAATGTCACGTAGTTAATTAATTGCTCGCTTCTCACACTAATCAGTGGTTTGTCAATCTTATTACCAAGACTAAAATGGGAATTTCATTCCCCAATTTAGGCAATTTAAGGTAAAATGTATTTCCTACTATTACTCTCTCGTAAGCGACCACTCTCGAACCAGAAGAAAGACTAAAATGGGAATTTCATTCCCCAATTTAGGCAATTTAAGGTAAAATGTATTTCCTACTATTACTCTCTCGTAAGCGACCACTCTCGAACCAGAAGAAAGACTAAAATGGGAATTTCATTCCCCAATTTAGGCAATTTAAGGTAAAATGTATTTCCTACTATTACTCTCTCGTAAGCGACCACTCTCGAACCAGAAGAAAGACTAAAATGGGAATTTCATTCCCCAATTTAGGCAATTTAAGGTTAAATGTATTTCCTACTATTACTCTCTCGTAAGCGACCACTCTCGAACCAGAAGAAAGACTAAAATGGGAATTTCATTCCCCAATTTAGGCAATTTAAGGTTAAATGTATTTCCTACTATTACTCTCTCGTAAGCGACCACTCTCGAACCAGAAGAAAGTGGTCGCTTAAGGAAGATGGTTACTTACGAGAACCTTAACACAGGAAGCCCACAACACTAGAACCCTATCACATAAAGCCAAAAACCATGTGTTATTTGTAACACGTCCGGGCACATGAATTTCAAAATTACTAGCTGTATATAGCAAATATATGGAAGTACGTTATTAAGTGGAATTTTATTCATATTCATATTTGTAGAATGCAGTTCTCCTGCTATTGGTGTCTCAGATGGTCGAATACCAGATTCACAAATATCAGCTTCTAGTGAAGGGATGTGGTTTCCCGTAAAAATATACAGGCCATACTTTGCTCGACTAAATGGACCCTCATCGTGGGTGCCTGGCGTCTTGGACCTCAGCCCCTTTCTACAAGTCAATCTTGCTCCACGTGCAAGGCTTATAACACGAGTAGCAACTCAAGCAAGCCCTGAACACGACTGGTGGACAACGAGCTATGTTATACAGTACAGTATGAATGATAAGAAATGGAAAGAATACGAAGTAGATGGTTTCACTGAGGTACGGTCTATCCCCTCCCCCATGCAAGCCCATTATTTCATAGCTAGAACGAAGTGAGTGTATCTATCAGCGTATCAATTAATAAACCCCTGGGGACTCCCATACATAAAAAGTGGGGAGGCTGGTAGGAAATGTTTCAATACGAGCGACCCCTATTATACAAATGGTATCAGCATTTTGTCCAAGTGTGCGTGTGTCAAGAAATCATTTTTATACCCTAAAAGCAGCAGTTTATCTGTCGTTCTGGTAGTCATGTTCTCGTCTACGATATTCACCTTCCAACACCCTGAAAGGTAGAAATTAACCAATTCCAACCTCTAAAAGGTACAAATTAACCAATTCCAACCTCTAAAAGGTACAAAATAACCAATGCCAACCTCTAAAAGGAACAAAATTACCAATTCCAACCTCTAAAAGGTACAAAATAATCAATTCCAACCTCTAAAAGGTACGAGTATACCACTGGGGGCACTTGAGGGAGAAATAATAGGTATGCTCGTCGTATCTCTTAGGGGCAAAAATCAGCGACTTGCTATCTTTAAGGGTATAAAAATTGAAATTTAGAATTCCAACATTTCTTGGTATTTTTGAGTATCGAAGAAGGAAAATCCTATCGCTTTAATTTCGCGCTTTTTTTCTTCTTTGTAGTATCTCTTAGGGGATAAAACTCTAAGTATCTTTTGGTGGTGTTTTTCCAAATTCTCAACGATCATACATGTACCACCTTGCAATGACAAACTAGATCGAAAAAAGGCTTACATCGGCTCATTGGTTTTTGATGGGGGAGGGGGATGGGTGGATTCCTCGTCTTCTGCAACAGTGCACAAAATACGATAAAAACACTACTTATTTATATTACTTGTTTTATTTCAGGTATTTTTGGGAAACAACGACAGAAATACCGCCATAACCCACAATATTAGTGAGCCGTTTATTGCGATATTTGTACGCTTTTATCCTCTGACTAAGTTGTTTCGCAGCGCTCTTCGTGTTGAGCTTTATGGCTGCGATGCCTAGAAAACACACGTGGATTATTTCATTAAAAATGCATTAATAAGTATATGGCTTAAAAATAAAGGCAAACCTGAAAACATCAGTTCTTAAAAGATGAAAAAGATTTATTTTTTTTTCAGAGTTGTCTTACTCGATTCTGATTGGACGAGAGTACCAATTAGTATATTATAAATAAAAAGAAAATCGCACAATCTTATTAATTGTACAATTCGTAATTAATAGGTACTCTTGATGTTTTGAAAGTTATCAAATTGGACTTGCCTAAAAGTCTCGTCCAATTTTGAAAACTTTCAAAACATCACTCGTACTAGCTGTTAATTACGAATTGTACTCAAGAATCGTGCGCCTTTTCACAGGCGAATTGAAAACCAATCACCGGCCTGGCGCCCTATTCCATGGCCAGCAATAAACAGTCCAAAGTACTCCAAATTAGCCTAAAAAGTGGACAACACCTTTTCAGAGGCAAAAACAGCAACAATTTGGAGGCCAATTTAGCGACTTTGGCCCTTTTCCGGCTTTTAAAAAGGTGTCCTCTTAAGAGAAGGTTTAGAAGAGACTAATAAATGCTACCGACATTTGACACGGGTATGAGTTGCTAAACATTTCAATTAGCTGCCGACTGATTCTCGTTTGATCATGACACACAATTTAATAGTTGTTTGATCTTGAGTAAACTTAGAAGCCCAGCAATTATCGCCCTTCTTTGAGAAAGTTGACACAAGTGAAACTGTACTTAGAGAATATTTCAGGACAGTGGCTTTCTCCTAGGTAACTTTCTACATATAGACTATTTCTTTAAAATATTTTTATTCTCTAGCATCAAAATACGAATGAGCGAGCCTTCAAGCGAAGCAACGAATAAAAATCGCTCAAGAACTTTACATGCATGGTGCAATTTGTTCTATTTCATATAGATACTGAGATTCGATCTATATTTTTATGCACATAGCTTGTTTACGCAGGTTGATGTCTCGTCAGGAAGCCATTTTTAATGTGTTATGCAATGATGAATCAGAATCATAACCCATTTTCTGAGAATTATTATATTTCCTGTTCTTCCAAGTAAGAAATGAACTGATAACATTTTTTTACTTGTGAAAAATCATCGTTCACGTTTCTGATTGGACATACGACTTTTTGCAACTAGTGAAAAATTGCATACGATTATTATGTCATTTATTTTTCAAGGGTAAATATCTATAAAATATAAATTGTTACGACATTTGATTTATTTTATATTCTCGTGTTTTTCTTTGTTTGTTTGTTTGTTTTTCTTTATTTTAAAAGAGAAACTATCACCACTGTGATATTATATTTCAAATATATATTTTTACCAAGAAGACGGTGCCATTGATGTATTGAGGGCCGCCGGGGAATTAGCTGGTATAAAAATACATCGTGTATTTTTCGACTGATATGTTTATTCTGTGTCGAGTTTACGTTTCTCATTGGTGCTAGTGATATATGATAAAAAAGAAATACGTAAAAGTAAAAGCAAGAAATATGATACAAAGCTTTTGATATGATTACAAAAGTACATTTGTTTTGTTGTTGTTGTTTGTTTGTTCATTTAATATTACTTGTGGGTGTTGTGTAGCTTTTGGTGCTTTTTGAATTTGCTGTTATACGTTGCTGTTGTTTTTGCTATAATCTAAACCATTTTTTGGAAATAGTATTTTAATGAATTCTCTTTGATAATTTCAAACCACTCCATACACACTCCCAAAAACAAACAAAACGAGCAAACAAAACAATTAAAACAAACCCAACATTGTTACTAACAGTCTTCTAATGGGTATGGCTGTCAAGGTTTTCTGAAAAGGTACACATTACACATAAGAAGTTTTGTTTCATTTTCCCTAGTGACTGGTGTTTTTCAGTTCTAGCTGTATACTGGTGTTTTTCAAAGCTCGTTCCTTTTGAAAAAGCCCAATAAATTTAATAAACTAAAATCAGTGAGGAAATAATTAAAGTATAAATTGTTGTCAAGGACGCAAGCCAGTTGCTTACAAGCCTGCAGGTCGAGAAACTGGATTTGTATTAAATACTTATGCTTACTTGATTTAAACTAATCTGAATCAGCTAGACAAATGCAGCCTCAGCTAGTGGTCATAATGGACTCAAACAGGAATCACCGGGTTGCAAGGATTGCAATTGTTTAAAATAAAAGAGTTTATGTTTATAAATCATCATTTCTTTTTATTATTTTCTCGTATTGTTTATCAAGCTGCAATTTTAGAATAGTTTAAAAAACATATTATACATAAATGTATTCTTCAAATCCATTTTAGATGATGTGGAACATAATATATAACTGGGAGAAAAGAATATAACAATTAATGTGATAAATATAGGAAAACTCAATATCTCCTCTGCTTATAATTTATCTGTGTAATTTTGGGATTTTTCAAATAAAGCTTTATGAGATTTAAGAAATTCTATAATTACATTAACTAGAAATAACTTGTAACGTTATATGTTTCAATTTATCCAACAAGTTTAGCAGAAGACTAACCGTGAGAAGAAATCCTCTGCAAAACACCTTCATGGATTTAATTACAAATCCTTTTGCTACTAAAGAACTTTTAAACTTGATTAAACAAGATTATATCCAAAAAGTAATTTGGTCGATAATGAGTCGATTGATTTCATCGTATTACCATTTGATGACGTAGATACACGTCATGGCAAGTTCTGACCAATGGAAAGCTTTAAAAGATAATTTGTATCTATATGATAAATCTGTTGAGCACACTTAAAAAACTAGTTACTGTAACAGGCTTGTGGAGAGAAACAATGAAGGCCTCTACTATCCTGCTGTTGATAGCAGCCGTACTTGCTGTTTTGCTCAAACTGACGACCTCAAATCGTATCGTAAGTATAACTCACGCATGCATTCATATAATGATATTCAAAGGATTTTATTTCCACAAATTTTGAATAAATGGAAATTGTTGTGGTGGTAGAGTGCAGAGATACAACCCAAACGGTTAATGAAAGTTTTCTGCACCCTAGTATAGTATTTAGTTATATAGAATATTAATTGTGCGGAAAAAGAAAGTTACGACATATGAAAAAGTATAGTTTGAAGAAGTACAGTTTGTAAGGCAAGATAAGTGGGCTATAAGCTAAATATAGATAATACAAGATTTAAAAATATACAGCATAAACGTATTACTGGGACAAAAAATCTTTGTACTGGATTTTAAACATCTTTTGTGATGGACTCGTTATGATTTGAAGGGGCACGTCGTTCCAGCTAACCACATATTTAACAACACATTTGCCATAGTTCAAGCAGACACGAGGTACAGAAAGCTTTCGATTTGATGCAGAACGAGTATTGTAAAAATGTGAATATTGAACTTCCTTAAAGTGGTATTTGAAAGTGTCAGGAAGTTGTTAATTGACAGGTTTGTACATGCAATTTCACAGAGCTGAAACTTGACGATCTCAAATTAGCTTTGTTTGAGAAGTGTTGTATATCGATTGAATACATGCAAAGCGCATCGAGCTGCTAGAGCAGACCTACCATCGTGGCAAAAAAAAGTTGCCGCTCTTTTTCTGACACGTGAAAAATAGCGCTTTTTCTTTGCATTCTGATTGGCTGAGGTGCGTGCCTTATGAGAGCACACAAGTGCGTTTGCATGTTGTTCAAATATATCAATTTGTATTTTATAAAGGAAAAAAGGAAAGCTTACTGTATGTATAGTTATAAAACACTTGGGATTGTCAGAACACTCAAGAACACTAATATATCATTTTCTGTCAATCCCCGCGTGCTTTATAATAAAGAACTACACACAGTACCGCGCGTGCGTTTTCTATTTCTTCAATATTCTTTCTGTCATCTCCGAAAACAGAAAATGTCAAAATAATGTAATGTAATATGTTTTCGAATTGTTTCCAATGCGCTTTACAATCAACTATATGTACGGACGTCCATTTATAATATGGTCTTTGAAATAGCGCTTAGAAAGTGTGCAATAAACATCATTACATATAGCGTGAGCAAATGGAAAGTATGTATTAGTGTGATCTGTTTATAGATTGTATATCTGATACCGTGATTATCATTGAATGATTCATGTTTTACAAAGGTGGAGCTGCCCAGTGAAGTAAAAGTTGCAAGATCTCTCTACAAAGCTGATCGACTCTTGAAGACGGGCAAAGTTTACAAACGAACTGCGTCTTCTCAAGCAGCATCGACCTGCGATAGTTGCAGCATACCCGAGGTGGATAACGCTGTAGTTATCAAAAGTAAGCATTTCTGATAAAACTCAGATAGAATAAGCCATAAAGCTTGCTATACATGCCTTTTCAATAGATGTTGTCAATAGATATATTGCCCATTGCATTACACATTATAGTTTTATAACTTTGTATGTGCTGGTATTTGTCATCGGGTGTTTTATTTACTACTGTTATCTCAGTTTAACCTGGTCAGGTTCCAGGTGGGCTTATTTCTTTTATAGGGAATAATACGAGTCGCGAAGCGATGAGTGGAACGATACTTTAACAAACAAACAAAATACATACAAAATAGTCCTCGAAACTATACTTAAGATCGTAAAAAAATCTTCAAAAATCATACATAATTAATGAGCTATTAGACCAATTAGATTAGCCTATTTGGACGTCACATGCATGGACCTTTATATCTGATAAAGGTCATCTTTATTAGTATTCTTTATATAAAGATAATAGAGTGCAAACAATATAACCGTGAAACACAAAAACTAATTAGGCGAAATTTAGTAGAAATTAGTGAAAAATAGTCGAAGCGTGAATAGACTAAATTTAGTGTGCAAGTGAATCAGCCAAGTGTCCCTCCCATATATTTACTATACGGGGATGATCCGCTGAACAGGGTCTGGTTTTTCGAGCTTTCTGTCATAAACAGGGTATGGTTTTTTTAGTTTTCTGTCATGAACAGGGTATATATTTACCCCATTTCACAATTTCCTTTTTTTTTTGTTGTCATAATCAGGTATAGTAATTAGGTAATATGATGAGCAGCGCGGTCTTTCGTCATTCGGGAAATTCAGCACGTTTTCGCGGCATAAACATGGTCCTAAACTGTCATAAACAGGGTCCCATTTTTATCCCTTGTCATAAACAGGGTATAAGAATTTGTTTTTTTTCTGTCATAAACAGGGTAACCGTTTTAGGATCCCATGCAGTGGAACACCCCTACCCAAATCGTAGCGGAGTACCCCCCCCCCCCCCCCCCCCCCTTCCCGGGCAAGTGTCCTAGCGCACAATATGCAAGTAAAATTGTTTTTAAGTCTATTCGTTTGCGCTGCAGCAAAATCAAGACACAGCTAAAGCTAAAATAACTACAATATGTAAATAAAATCGTTTTTGAGTCTTTATTGGTTTGCGCTGCTGCCAAATCAAGACACATGACACATCTAGAGCTAAAATAACCACAATACACAAGTGAAATTGTTTTCAAGTCTATTCCTTCGCCGGCGCTACTGCAAAATCAAGACACATGACACATCTAGAGCTAAAATAACCACAATACACAAGTGAAATTGTTTTCGAGTCTTCATTCCTTTGCGCTATTGCAAAATCAAGGCACACTAAATTAAAAGAATAAGACCCCGTCTACACGGATCTGGATACTTTTGAAACCGAATACTTTTAGATGCGAATCGGCCTATCGTCCACACGAATCCAGTGAATCCGGTTACCGAAACCGCATACTTTTACTTGAATCCTCCGGATACCCGGATTCGTGTGGACGCAAATATTTCTATGCGGTTTCAGCAGAATCGGATTCGTGTAGACGAGGCCTAAGTGTTACTCACTCTATTGCATGTAGTTCACATTATAAATGCGTACTCTGGCTGGCTTTAAACGTCAATAAACGTAACAATGACCTCCATTCGCTTCTGTAATGGATCTTGAAACTATTTCCACGATATTTAGACTAGGTTAAAATATTCATGCTTTAATTAGCTCCAAACAAAATCCCATGCTCGCCTGCTCGCGTTATGGACGTGCGCAATTTGGCGCTAACTTTAATCGCGGTTCAGTGATTGCACGTGCACACTAAATTTACTAATTACTAATTTGTACAAAATAGACTAGTGCAATAGACTAATTTAGTGAAATTTAGCAAAATTTAGCAAAATTAGTTTTTGTTAATGTTTCACGGTTATATTGTTTGCACTCTAGCAAATATAGCAAAGGTATTAGTTTTAACAACTCATCATTAATTGACCTTTACTAGAGGCATCATATGCATCCAAAACAATGCTATCAAGCTCCTACTATATTATACACGACCTTTCTCAAATGTGGGATGCCAAATGTGGTGCTTAGTGGTGCGTGGAGTGATATGAGAATGCGCAGTGTACCTTGCAAATAAAGTTTGTCTCCAACTTGGACTTTTCTTCAAGAAACTTTTATAATTTAGTTTTAAATAAGTGTTGGAGTTTTTGAAGCCCTTCAATAAACTCGCAGGTCGTGTTTTATCAGGTTTTAAAACACTCGGCTACGCTCGTTTATTAAACAGTACCTCAAACCTCTGGCATCCAGGGTATTTTGATTAAAGTGGCTTTAGTCGTTATTTGTATAACAAAAACTAACGCAAGTAGGTTTGTGATCATTTTAATCTTATTCTTGACGTTTCGACGCTATCCAGCGTCATTTTCAAGAGAAAATTAGTATTCAAAAATCAAATGTTTTATACAGTAATAATGGTCCCATGATAATAATTTACCAGTGGTGGTTAGAAGACAGCTTGGCTCACTTAGTAACAGACTCAACATCAATCTACAGCCTGTTTTCACAAGTCGAAAAATTCAAGATGAAGTAAAACTGCGTGAGATAAAACCACCACTGGTAAACCAACAATCGGTTATTTATTTGTTTAAATTTACATCAACGAATCGAAGAACACCGCTTTTCAACCATCGGAAAACACATGAAGTCAGCCCATGGCCTAACGGTAGTCCCCGACCTGACTAACAATTTCACCATCATTAAGAAGTGCTCGGGCAAAATGGATTGCCTCATCCACGAGATGTTATTCATCAGGAAAATTAAACCATCACTAAACATTTAATCCGACTCCGTTAGAGCGAAGATCTTTTGTTAAAGACTATTATCATGTGACCATTATTACTGTATAAAACTTTTGATTTTTGACTAATTTTCTCTTGAAAATGACGCTGGATGGCGTCGAAACGTCGAGAATAAGATTAAAATGATCACAAATCTACTTGCGTTAGTTTTTGTTATACAAATCCAGGGTATTATATTTTAAAAAACGACATCGAAGTCTGACATGCGACACGGTAGGGTGGAAAAAGTAGCTCTGCTAGCAGCGAATGAGATTTTACCGTTCGATTTACCGATCAGCGATCGATCAAGAGCCATTTTTCACTCCGTCAAACTCGTCACTAGTATTGTGATCGACAGCCGACAAAATGCTAGTTTGCAAACAAGACATCAAACTTTGGGGGTCGAACTTCAACGATAACGGGGGAGGGGGGGGGGGGGGTCTAAGGGTTTGCGGTGATGATGCGGTTTCGCTTTATTTTTAGTGTGTTTTTTTTTTATTAATAACTGCGGTTTTGCGGTTTCACAAATCTGTGCGATTGTGCGGCTGACGATGTGACTAGATCCTGCATTATAGTTTTAGTCGCCCACCTTGCGTGACCAGTCCCCACCGTGTTTTCCCATGTGTTAAATAAGATATACGACAAACGTAATTTTTTAAGTTTTTTAAAAGTTTTTTTTTATTGGGTTGTTGGTGTGTAAGGTTGTTGGTTGATGCAGTCCGTTGATTGGTTGGTTTGTTAGTTGAATTGTTAGTTAGTTTGCTTGGTCGTTCTGTCTATCTGTCGTTTGGCTGTTTGTTTGCTTTATAGCTTGGTGTTTTTTTACTAGCATAATATCTTTTTCCATAATTTATAATTTTTAGGAAACAAAACTCTTCGAATAACCGATCGTGAAAATACAAAGAATGCGACCAAGTGTGCACCATACAATATACCTGTTAGGTTACCAACAGCCCCGTGGGCACCCCCTCTCCTACCCTATGCAGACCTTCATCGATGCCTGGGTTCTAACCATGCATTCTCAAACTATGGTTATCACTGTCAAGTCAAAACTAAGGAGGAAATCCATGTCCAATATTATGATTATTCTAATGCTGGTTTTACGGTAAAGTTGTTATTTATAGTTTTGTTATTGAACGAACCGACTGTTAATTTAAACAACACAGCGCTCAAAAGACCACGCATGCGCGAAAAAAACAAGTAAAATGATCCAGCACACAAATCTGACATTCGTACGGACTCTCTATAAAAAAAAAACAATGGAGTTGACGACTTTTATCGCTTTTTCTCAAAATGTAAAGAAAAGTGCAAATAGACCTAATCGGCTAACGAGTTGCTATGTACTTTACCACCCAATTCAAGTCTTTTGGGAATAAGATTGTTTGTCTTATGTATTTCAATGTCACGTGGAAAATATTTGGAACAAGAGTTTTTATTCCCAGAGGTTTTGAAATAGTCAAAATTATTTGTTTTATGATGTTTGTCAGTGTGCATTTAATGTATATAACAAAGGGGACGAATGGTCCATTATATACGGAACGTCTGGGGACGAAATATCCGGTTACCTAGCACGGCATCCAAATCATTTCTATCTACATTAGGAAACTGACTTACTGTGGATACATAATTCACGCAGAGATTTAGTAACCCACAATCGTTTATGCAGTGATTTTATAGGTAAATCCATTGGCTGACGAGTGGCATTCCACATTGAATTCACGAGTAAAGACGATATCGCACGAATCGTGGAGCCAATCAGCGCGAGAGTTTCTAACGTGTTATGGGATTCTAACCAGCTTGTTTTCTTCGAATCTAGATTAAAGAGATTGTGATGTATAACCACACAAGTTGTTCATTCGAGTGCCAAAAGGTGGCCTGTGGACCCAACGAGGTATTTGTTCCTAATTATTGCCAATGCCGATGTTCGTTGACGTCCTCTGATTGTGGCCCTAGGAAGATGCTTCATCAAAACAGCTGTCAGTGTAAATGCAGTACGCAATTGGATACAAATTGTAAAGGTATCTACAAAAGTTTCAACCACGACACATGTCAGTGCGAATGCGATAAACGAATCAAGGATATTTGCACAGAAAACAACCTGGTCATCGATCCCGTCCTTTGCCAATGTACAAAACCTTCCAAATCGACCTCGGTTAAGATTTGAGAAAATAATTACGATTGTATTGTATATCAGACTTTAAACCCAAATGAACCGCGTATAATAGCCCAGCATTAGGTAGTACAAAGAGTATTCTTTCCCGCCACACAAACTAATGTGACGTCTTGGTTACTAGGCAACAGTCACATGGTTTTGAACTCTTAATTTCTTGTCTTCTTACGATTTGACTAGCTCCGACTGTTCCTTAACAATCAACCACTATTCAATCTGCTGATTACATAAAGATGGTTACCAGGAATACGGGTATGTCATCCCAACTCGGTGGCCCTTAACACCAGTTAAAAATTGCACAGTTCTCTGATTGTGTTTTTCCCCCCCAAAAAAATACATTGTCTACACACAATACAAATGAGAATTTATCCTCAAGAGGAAGTTGATACGTGAAATTTAAATCTCTAATTCTCTCAATTCCATATTTCTCTGATCTTCTATACCAATTTCTCAGGCCTCCTGTTTCCCACTCCCACTTGTCCCAGTTATTTCCCTTCCTTCCTTCCTGATCCGTTCCTCTTTGCTGTCAAATGCATTTTTTCAAGACCGGATAGTAACTGCTTGATAGTTATCTCATCTATCTTTGTGTCTCCGCCTTCTATTGTTCTGTTAGTAATGCTTATTCAGAGGGGACGCTTACTGCATGATGTTTGTAGGCGTCACAGTTTCTATTCTGTCTGTCTGTCTCATTAGTGAGCGCCATTTAGACCAACCACGACTGCACTATCCCTGGTTATTTTAGCCTGAGTCAAGTATAGCTTCTTCACAATGCACAGCATTTCCATGTGACATGCTGCTTTTTGCTTAACATAAGACGTCACGTGACTTTAACCTCATGACCTTACCGGACAAGCACACAAATTACCATCCATTTGAAATATCAATGCAGTTTATCTAGTTATATATGATTTCTATCTAATGTACTGAAGGAAAGAAAATACTACATTAAATGCATTCAAAAATACATAGTTATTTGTGTTCACTGGTCAACAAGTGGAAAAGGTGTGTGTTTTTTTTACAACAGGGTTTGTATGTGACTATCAGTAAACTGTTAAGGCCGATTTACACGACACGATTGTCGTGTGCGACTTGTAGTATACGACTCAAATGAGCTCCAAGTCGTGCCGTGTAAATGCCCCTACGACTTGCCTACGACTGACGCACGCGACCTACAACTTGTCGTAGGATTTTGAACCAAGGATCAAAACCCTACGACTTGTCGTAGGAAAATGAAGTGATTTGTCCCATATTAGGACTGGATCTAGTATTTCGTCCAATCACTCACGATTTTAGCAATGGCGTATACGAATCGTATACGACTAGTCGCGCGCGTGTGAATGGTACCTACTACAATTTGTAGGCAAATCGTATACTACAGTCGTAGGTCAAAATCGTATTGTGTAAATCGGCCTTTAGTGGTTGTCAGTAGTCGACTGTTGGTATAGTAGTTACCTTATCAAGTCCTGTGTTGTTAGTTGGTCAGCCCCATTCAGACACTGTTGCAACTAACACATAGAATATATATCTAATTAACAAATAGAACATTCTTTTCCGTGCTCTGTTCAGTTATAAAGCACGATGAAAGTGACGAGAGCACGAAAGAAGTGATGGGAGAAGCACGAGCTGAAAGCGAGTGCTTCTCCTCACTTCTTGAGTGCTCTCTTCACTTTCTGAGTGCTTTATAACTGAACAGAGCACGGAAAAGAATGTTCTATTTGTTTTATTATATATTTGCTGATTTCTTTTAAGCTTAAATTACTTTAATTTCACGCTTTTTATCGATTAAGAGCTGATCACTTTTGCGAATTCTCCCAACTACGCGAAAAAACGCGCCAATTCTGTAAACAAACGATTTGATTGGTTTTCAAGGCAACAAACTTCAAGTGCGTTTGAAATTTTTTATTGAAATTCTTCATTTAATCGAGAAAAACTTCACTAAACCAAGAGATAAGGTTCTAAAATTACAAGTTGTCATTCAAGTTCATAAAAGTCTTTGAGTTTTACTATCAAAACAGTGAAATGAAAGAGTTCAAGCACATTTTCAACATTTGTTGTGCATAAAAACTTCAACTTTTGCAATTTGACACGCCGAGAAAAGACTTGTAGCAAGAGTGTTTTTTGAAGCTTCGGCATTGATGTTGGACATTGGCACTGGTACAGGAGAGCTATGACTACCTCCAACAGCGTTACTCAAAATATTGGAGCAGTTTTTCAACTGTTCATTTGAAGGTCGGCAGTTGTAGCTTTGAAGGCTTGCTTCATTTTGATGGCCAGAAATCGCCATGATGTGTCGGTTTGGGACTTTGGCATTTGACCACAGTGTAATGGCCGTGGCTCTTACAGAATGGTTTGTATACATCCTTGATAGGCCAGCCAGTTGTGATATTTCTTTCATCATACCACCGAGTCTATTCACTCCAAGTGGACGGTTTTCGTACCAAATGCTGTCTTGTTCTTGGTTGATCGTTGTTGACATTGTGATTGATCGCTTGGGATATTGAAATAGTGACTTACACTGCGGATTTAACTTGCTGATGTATTTCTTTAAACAAGAAAGGCCATCAAAGTTGGGATCATCTGAAGTAGAATACATTCTTGCTTCTTTCTCGTACGTTTGTTGGTCGCTAAAGCCTCCTTGGTGATTTTTAGTCGCTTCGTCGTGAGTCATCGATGCGTACTCCTTCCCATCCTCATCTACCAAAAATTCAAAGCTTTCTGGCGTTAGAGCTTTTTGGCCCTCCCTCCCTCTTCTACACCAATACAGTGACAGATTAAACCAGACATTTCTGAGAAGACCCCAGGGATTGTCGCCTTTTAATGCAGTGGATGACTTCAGCTTTGTTAAATCTCCTGTGGGAATGGCTGGTTTATGCTTCACGCTTTCATTGTTTTCTCTCTTGTTCAACTTGATCTGACTTTGTAAAAGCTTGTTGGATTGCTTGAAATCCTCTCCTTTGGATATTGATATACCTCTGTTAAAGGGAGGGCTGTTCAAATGGCGTTCTATGGCATTTCTTAGGCATAGTAGTGATGATCTTGAGTATGGTTTCCCATCTTTACTCCTGGCCTCGGCATAAAACAACTTCAAGTGCTGATCCAATTGTACATTGGTCATCTCATGGCTTAAGGTAATGACTTTCCTTTCTCTACACCAAGCTAGAAATTAAAATAAATAATGTTAAAAATTGCCTTTTATGGTACACATATTAAAGGCTTCAGTACATTGCACGAGTGTTTTTGATGCAAGTTCACCATCAATCGATAATAATACGGTGTCTTTTTGGATTTCTGTAAAAAATTAGTAGCAATATTTTAATTTCTTACCTTCAAAGACTCCTAGGGCCCATTTAGTGTTCTCTTTTGTATGTTTTGCCTCTGATTTGGATAATATCTCGTCGATGTCAACTGATGAAAGTTTAGCAAATCTTGCCGGTTGTAACATTTCGCATGATTGTTTACTTTCGTGTTTGTCAAGAGCCGTTAACAGTTCTTGGTCAGATATTTCTTGAAAATCTGCAAACTCGTTCATAATATTTAAGGAAAAGTTTGGATATTCCTCCATTTTTCTTGTAAAAAGCGCAAAAATTGCGAGAGTATTTTCGTCAACAGATGTCGTCACAACTGTGCTCCGTTCACCTATAAAGCACAGCGCTCGACCAATCACACCGCGCGTAGTATCTCAAATATATAATAATTAACAAATAGAACAGGCTTTTCCGTGCTCTGTTCAGTTATAAAGCACGATGAAAGTGACGAGAGCACGAAAGAAGTGATGGGAGAAGCACGAGCTGAAAGCGAGTGCTTCTCCTCACTTCTTGAGTGCTCTCGTCACTTTCTGAGTGCTTTATAACTGAACAGAGCACGGAAAAGACTGTTCTATTTGTTTTATTATATATTTGCTCATTTATTTTAAGCTTAAATCACTTTAATTTCACGTTTTTTATCGATTAAGTTACTGATTCTTGTTCAAAATTCTCCCTACTAACATTCATGTGAGTTCTCGAGCGCTGATTGGTTACCGTCTTGGTTTCCTATTTCGGTCTCCTATAACACTGTCACGCCACGCTACACTTGTGCGAATGAAATTCAATCTATGCAAAAGGGACTGCAAAAGGCCGATAAAAACAAGTTTTTATGGATAAACGATGAATGAAAATCACTTTTCTGTAAGTAAAAAATTGTAATAAATGCCAGTTTGTTCTCATGGAGCATATGTGTTTTAAATTTATGCCGTTTTGCAGTCCTTTTGACAAATTTTCACCAACTGTTCGTCCCAAGCAAACCGTTTGCTGAAACTGATAGTAATCTTAATTTTTTTCAGCAAAAACATGCTCAAAGTTGTTTTTGTTAGAGAATGCAATATTTAGGGATCGTTTGGAAAGCTATGCTTTTTGTAGAAGTCTTGAAATCATCAAGTTTGGTGTAATTTTATATTTGGCCGGTTTTGAGTCCTATATATTTTGCGATTTGTTTTTTTGGTGACTTTTTGGTTGTATTTTACGTTTTTTTTCTTTTGAAACTTCACTTTGCCTTCTAAATATAAACAATAGATTGTATTTCTGTGTGAAAATAGGCTGATTCTCAATATTTCCTGATTTAAAATATCTTATTTTAGTGTTTTGTTTTCTAATTTTGCCAGAGCTTGAAAGAAATCGAGTTCGGTGCGTGACAGAGATTCGTGATGATGTCGTCACAACTGTGCTCCGTTCACCTATAAAGCACAGTGCTCGACCAATCACAACGCGCGTAGTATCTCAAATATATAATAATTACAGCTATTTCAAAAAACGAAGAATACTAGATACTGCATACTGATTTAAAAGTGCATTCCAAGACTGAAATGCATTCAGGGGTTTATGATATTGCTTAGAGTAAAATACACAATAATTAGTTATTTTATTCGTAGTGCATTCTATACAAAACAATAGACAAGTAAATATCGCTGTATATTTGTTTTTTTATTTCAAATTAATAAGACCCACAATTCCCTTTGGTCTTGGAATGTACTATTCAGTATTCAACGTTTTTTGAAATAGCTGTATATGGAAACACAACTGAATCCAAATATAACTGCCAGTATCAAACAGAAATATAAATGACTTGAAAGGTCTATGTTGGAATGGTAGTAATGTAGTTAACACTAAAAAATGATTATGGAAACTAGCGAGTAAACTAGTATAGGCTGCGTCAGTGTTTGATATAAATGATAGGTAATATAATGAAATTTGTAACACTGTAAAAAATGTAGACTTTTTACATTGGCATCAGTAAAGTCAAGTCTACATTTTTTTTACAGTGTTACAAATTTCATTATATTACCTATCACTAAAAAATGATGTGTATCATGGTTAACAAAACAGCTAACAAACCTGAAATCAACAATGTTTCACTAACTTGTCCATTGGCACCTCAAAACTCTTGAAACTTCGCTGTAATACAAAGGTCAATGTTCTTCACAACTTGTTCTATTTATTTGTTCTGATTTTTTTTTTTGGCAGGAAAATGAAGTCATATTAAAGTTTGACGCCAAAATTTTATCAATATATATATTTATATTTACATACAAGAGCATATAAAGAAAATATAAAAAATTATCCAAAAGTTATTGGATGTTGAATGAAACACAATTTGGGAATCACCATTGCATTCCCATATCACATGCACTTATTAGAATTCCAATATACATATATTTTGTACAGATGTGGTTTTATAACATAAAGCTTTCAGAAGAGCGAGGCAAACTTCCTCTGCTAGCAAGGTAGGTTTCAACAAAACAGTTTCTTGTGATGTCTTCTTGACAAGTTGTAAGGCATTCTAATGTTTCCACCTCTTTTGGTTGTTCATTAATCAAACTCTGCCCAGCTTTTCAGCCTGAGAAGAAGGGCATGCCTCCTGCTGTGTTTGTTTGTATATAAAAGCATCACAATATGGTGGCATTACTGACTGCTTTTGGTTCTATGACTGCAAGTTTTTTAAAAACACTCACATTATTCTTCCTTGGTAGGTGGAGTTATTTCATCTACATCAAATTGGTAATCTGAGTCGTCATCACTTTCTGAACCATTACCAGAAATCTAAGACATTTTACGTCCGCGATATTATGACCAGCGGTCTACTGGCAGTCCAGAATTATCCTCGAATTTCTATCGAAATAAATCAATTTATCAAAACCAAACTACTATAAGTTTGTTTAGAAGTACCAAGCGCTTCTGGTGCAGTTGAGATATTTAAAATTGAAGCGCTCGCTTACGCTCGGCATAGAATAATTCGAACGAATTAGGTCACTTAGAAAATTTCAAAAGGACACAGGAAGCCCATGCTATGAATTTTGAATTTCCCGCTTAAGAAGCCTTCGGATTCTTTAAACAGCGGTATAAACAGGTAAAATCACCAGGCTACTCAGCTGTAAACATTGCAATCGACTCGACGATCGAAACAAGCTTCTTTGCAGGATTTATCGGTCATTTTTTATGATATTTTGGTGTAAAATTGAAATTTTTAAAACTAAAAAATCATCACTTTTTACCGTTAATCTGCGTCATTGGTGTATTATTTGAAAAGACTTCTAAAACAGCATTGAAAAGCCCATAATCTCGGGAGCATTTTAAGAAGGCGGCAAGGATAGATCCATGTAAACTATCGATGGCAGGCGATGCTGAACACAAGGTAAATTACACATTTTTCGCTGAAATACAGACTAAAGTAGAGCAATTATTTCTCAATAATGTTATTCCTTTGTGCTGCATATTGAGAACATTAAATCAAACGTAACTTGCATAAATGAATAGAACTTATACTCGAGTTAAAAGTTAGGAGGCGGCATCGATAGTACAATGATATTTAGCAAATATATTAGACATTTTCTTTCTGAGCCCATACATTTATCAGTAATTCTGAGCGGCCATTTTTAAATGCCACAAATCTAACTTTAGCATGCGGTGACGTCACATGTCTTCGATTTCTGGTAATGTATAGTTTTCCTCCTCTACACCAAAGTCTATTTCTGATATTCTCTTATAGAGCATTTTATGTAAGCAAGGAGGCACTTCCTCTGTATATGTTGTTGACTCTCGAATTCTAACACCAGTCTCAATGGCATACAATAGGGCACCAATATGTGAACAAGCCTTACTAAGGCCTACAATACAAGTGCAGTGTGCAGTTACTATTTGACCATCCATTTGGCCTACGATCCATGTTCTGAAAGGTTCCTGGCCTGCCTCAGTTTGATTCACCTATAATAGAAGGAATAGAAATTACACATTCTAAAATAGACACGTTTGAGTAACTAAAGAATACACTGTAAATCATATTCATGATTTCATGAAGTTGATCTTTATCACAGAGGGAACAGAGGTCACAGAGGGAACTTACCATCGCAAAAACCGCCACTTTGTCAACTCCAGCTATTTTCTTAGTATACACGGTACCAACCAATTCTAAGATAAACATGTTGTACGCCTCAGTAGATTTAAATGTTTTCATTTCTTTCATAGTCAGGAACGAGCATTCTAGTGCCAAGTAATTTACTATGTCCGGGTATTCGATGCCGGGGAGAAGACTTAGATCATTAGAATGATCCGTCATTTTAAGTTGATATGGATCAAATCCACAGATAGAAACCTTTTCTTTGTATCTTGCCATACGAAGTTCGTCTAACGACTTACAATACTCCGAAAATTCAAATTCTCCATTAATATTTGACGCAGTCACCAAGGACGCCGCCATTTTGTATGAAGACACAGTAAACCCAAACTTTCTCGAAGAACGGAACCCTGTGGGATCCCTGTGGCAACTAATTGCGGACGTGAACTTGCCGAACACGCGGGAAAGATGTGATAAGAAGAGTGATACCATGATCACCTGGAATGAGGGGATATAGAACTAACTTACCTGATTACAATGTATGAGGGAAAATTAGAACTAATTTTCCCTCATTACTATTCATGATGTATATATTAATACATTCACGCACCAACAATACACGCGAGCATTCATATTAAGAAATGGAATGCATGAAAATGGGTCCCGCCTTACCCGGTGAGGATAGCTATATCACTTTTAGTTCATCCTGCCTTATCTTGGTCCCCCAAAAGCGATGATACCTCCCATTCTACAAAGCTCAACACCACCACAAGAAAGGATGCCGGTACGTTGTCTATTTTTACTAAATTTAACAGTTACATAAGAGGAAAGAATCCTTTGGTTATCCTTGAGGAGGGAAGGCGGGGGATAAATCGTGCAAAGTGTTCAGTTGCTATTAGGGTCACGGAAAGGCAGAACTACATGCAGTATCCGGCGATAAGGACCCATAGACGACCTTATAGACGAAGTTAAAATCACAAGGTGTGGCTGCCACACCCTCTATGGTCTCCAGGGGGTTCAGGTCCATGGTTACCCATTTAGTTTCCTTTTGACTAATTAAGCTTAACTCTTTCATACGAATCAAACGGTCGAAAATGTTCAGGGTTGTAAAGAAAAAACAGCAAACAAACCTGGGTTACAAATACAGCAATAAATCGTTATGACTATAAGCGACAAATCTGCTTATGTATTTTTGTGCCCCGGTAATCTGAACTTTTGAAAAATTATAATTTTGCGCATGAGGCACAAAGAAAACGAAAAACACTGTGTTAAATGACCCGAACCTCCTGGGGGAGAGTATGGCAGCCTGACCCAGATAAACCGGGGGAGAGATTTTCCTCCTGTTTCAAGCTGACAACCATCCCACCAGGAAAGGAAACAAAAGGGATGACGGGAAAATTGAAGAAAACTTGAGCGGTAGACCTCTACCTGGCTCAACACATTGCCACATAAAAACTTGAGCGGTAGACCTCAGTCTACCTGGCTCAACTCATTGCCACATAAAAAATGGAGCGGTAGACCTTTACCTGGCTCAACTTATTAAAACTGAAAAAAAAAACTTGAGCGTTAGACCTCAACTCATTGCCACTGAAAAAAGAATAACTTGATGCATAATTCTCATAACATTCGAACATTGACAAATATTTTTGGAATCGTCAGGGAGGCCACGAGGGAAAACAACTAAGGCTTTTTGACGGAAATTTGCATACGGCAAATATAAACTATATATATTTGTATGTTAACACTTAAACACAATAGAGTGTGAAAACGAGAAGGAACAAACTCCACGTTTTGGAGAAATTTGCACAACCAGCGAAAAAATTAATCCTGGATAAAGTAGACCTAACACTGATATGATAACTTAGAATCAGGTAAATTAAAAGAGCGGTAGACCTCAACCAGGCTCAGAACTCGTAAACTGTGAAATGCGAGGAATAAGCGAAAGTAACGAAAGCGCAAACTGGAATACCTCAAGCGGCGGAACAACATTGGCCACGTTAGCGTCCACTTGAGCAACTGCCTGTTGGTTTTTGGGCGACAGGAAACGCTTCAACTTCTTAAACTGGCACATGGCCGGCATCCACAGGGTGTCGTACATCATTCTCGGCCATGACGTGTTGCGATATGTTCTCTAAGAACGAGGAGCTAACTAGCTAGCCGGCGTCGTCGATGAGAGTGACACAAAGACACGGACACGGGCTAATATATACAAGAAGGTGCATGATGGATATCTATTGTTATGTAAATACTCGCTTTTATTCTTAGTGCTTAGAATAGTCCCTCTTATTACAACTATCGGGACTATTGTCGAAAACGGTATGTAAAATTTACACGCTGTTTGTGAATTTCATTTGTTCAGGTTATGGGGCCATGCTTGATATCGATGCACACTCATACGCGTGTGGGAGGCATTTCTTTATCAATGCGCATGCATGTGTGTAAAACTGACAATATTAATGCGTATGCTAGCCTCCTCCGCAGGCTACTCCTTTTTCTCTTTTGGGATTCCTTTGGTTTTCCTGTGGGATTTCCGAGAGAAGGATTGGGGCTGAGAGTGAGAGACGAGCGGAAGAGAGGTCCCAGTCTCTCTTCGGCTCGCTTCTCAAAAAAGGAAGCCCAGAAGTAAAAAAGTTGCCTGCGGAGGAGGCTATGCGTATGCATGTGTGTAAAAATGACATTGAAAATAATAAACCTAAATCAACAAATTTAAAGTAACAAGGTGTTTATTTTACTGTAAAATAGACCTTACATCATACACCATTACCTTTCTTGATTTATTTATGAAAATTTATATTAAATTTAATTGACATTGTTTAACTGTCGCTCTTAAACTAAATCCCATGCTCGTTTATTTCCTCGGTGACCATGGCACAAACTAATACCATGGCTTACGTAATTTTTGAAAAATATATTTTAGATAATTCTATATCTTTCTTTGTTCTTAACGTTTGTTTCTGTTTTAATTAATTATAAGTAATATAATAAGTAATATATAAAATCGTTTGCCCTGCTCCGTTCAACATTGTTGAGTACACCCATGCGCATTTAGTGGTCTTTCAAATACGCAACAAATTTCAACACGGTTGAAAGGGGATGGCAAACGGTTTCAACATTACCATTCAACAATTCAAAATCAAACGACTGTGGAAGCAAATGTTGTAGCCGTTTGCCCGGCCGGGCTTCTAAATTGATAAGATTTTGCTGCTTTTACTGATACGTTACAGACACTTTACAGAGTTTATATCAAACTTCTTTCCCGACCAATATTTAGCAACTACACCTTTTGGTTTTACACTTTAATATTCTTGGTACTGTCAGTAAATTTGCCAAGGCACTGGAAATGTTTCTTTTCTTTTCTTTTCTTTTCTTTTCTTTTCTTTTCTTTTCTTTTCTTTTCTTTTCTTTTCTTTTCTTTTCTTTTCTTTTCTTTTCTTTTCTTTTCTTTTCTTTTCTTTTCTTTTCTTTTCTTTTCTTTTCTTTTCTTTTCTTTTCTTTTCTTTTCTTTTCTTTTCTTTTCTTTTCTTTTCTTTTCTTTTCTTTTCTTTTCTTTTCTTTTCTTTTCTTTTCTTTTGTCGTATTCTGCTTTTCTTTTCTTTCAATAATTTCCTTACTCCCAACTGAAAACCATGAAAGGTTAGACCTGACTGTCATGCGTAATTCTATCGTTCCCATTGAGTTCCTGCGCGGTACGATCAACTCTATAAGGTTTACTAAGATCGCCCGTCGTTCGTGGATATTTCTTAGAAAGCTCTATTTTAACGTATTCCACCTGTGAATAAGCACTGTTGGGCATTTTATTTATAGATTCCTCTAAAAAAACAGTAACACTTTTCTCGCCCTCCTTCTTTGCAATTTTCTCGATGTTTTCTTTAAAGTGCTCCACTGCCGCTTCTGCCTCCAGTTTCTGGTAGTCATTCAAGTCTGGAAGAATTCCATCAGCTTCAAGGAACAAACACCTTCTAATACACACAGCAACAAAAGCGAGCACGATCAACGTGATAAAGACACCCCAGGCAATTATATGGGATTCTGTTTGTGCCTTGTTAAACAATCGTTCAATGTTATACTTGATTTCTTTGATTTTACGTGCATCTGTTGTGTTCCTTGTGGCTTTTCGTATTGCTGTATCCTTTGGACCGAGTTTAGCGCAAACATAATAATTGGTTTGTATTAAAGCCACGACAATCCATACCCCTGGGGGGAGGAGTGCTTGGAAGACCATCGAAGTAGCACGCTTGAATACAAACGAACGTTTGAAATGTGACAGACGACATCCAGTCAACACTTCCCAAAACTTAACATTAAGTAGAAGAGTAAGAACAAACAGACTTAAAGCTGGACAAGACAGAAACAGCATGCCGTATAGATAGTAATTACCATTAGGGCATTTGAACACATCTTTCTCGAAGATCCTCTCAAGTCCAAACACAAGCATGAAGATGAGTACATGCCTGAGAGTTGCACGAGATGTTTTGAAGGCTTTTTCAAAACCTGCTTTAACAAGACTGAAAAATCCTCGTAAGCCGGCCATGACGTAGCTCTGAAATGATCTCAGCGTCTTTTCCACAACTATATAACTATTATATAGGTGTATCAAAAGAAGAATATTTATAGAAAAAGAAAACGAAAAAAGCTACGTCATTTACGGAAAACTGAAACGTCTAGATGGCTTTGACAGACAGAAACGGCGCTTTCTATTCAATCAAAATTGTGGAACGTGCTTTGAGGTTGTCCTCTTTTCCGAAATCTCGGAAAAACCGGAACCTATATTTGTACCATTCACACACTAGTTCTTGTCTAGTTCTTGGTTCTCTTGACCATCGATTGCAGCCATTTTGTTTAATCACAAGTAATTATTAATCAAATATACAAACAGTTTATACAACCTGTCCTTTCCTTAGACCAAATCGGCTAATGTGTTGCTATGTAAAAACGTTTGTTTCAAACATTTTCAACGTGATATCGTAATACATTAGACAAAGAAATTATTCCCAGTGGTTTTGAATCGGGTCAAAAGCGTACAGCCAATTTGGTCTATTCGACTTTCAAATCGTTTTTTTTTTAGTGGAAAGTGCCCGATGTAGTTGAACCTGAACTTCGGCCAATTGCATAAAGTCTCTTTAAAAGTACCCAACACGATGGACCCATTTAAACACCCTGTTGGATGATGGTTGAAAGAAACATCATCCATGCAACATTTGTTCCCGTGTTCAAGAAACCGTATCACAACAAAGTTGGTTGCTGGGCCCGTTTAAAGAGGTCCTAAAGATACATCTGATTTCACAAACACCGTCAAAAGGAGAAGAAAAAAATAACAAGTTGTCACATGACAGAACTTTATCATTGACATGTTGAGCGACTAAATATAAAGGCTAATAGCGTGAATGGCGTATTTTTTCGATCATTAAGCAAGTGTAACTTTGAATTAGTTTTTTAACTATTCCGTGTCACCCTCTTTAAATAAAGATTTTATTATTATTATTATTATTATTATTAATGTTATGATTATTGTAGCTTGGTGTGTAACAAACCTTCTTTAATATAGGCATCGCTATTAGTAGTATCGTTATGAATAGACAATAGTTATAAACAGGATGTCGTGTTAGACAATATGAAAGGGAATAAGGCTAAAAATAGACCACCGGGTTGGGTAGGTGCGGGATTCACATTCATTTTCTTATGAAAACTTGAAGTCGCAGTTTCGAATTAATGACAAACAAGCGACCAATGTAAAACAAGAAGGCGCGGGAA
Source organism: Metridium senile (assembly GCA_949775045.1). Taxonomy (NCBI): domain Eukaryota; kingdom Metazoa; phylum Cnidaria; class Anthozoa; order Actiniaria; family Metridiidae; genus Metridium; species Metridium senile. Next base: position 18,852,295 of record OX459096.1, read on the forward strand.
ATTGCAAGCGCGCGCATCCGGAACATGCGTTACATATTTATGAATATTTTAACGTTGATTGTTTATCTACATCGAGGAGCATTACACTCGTTCATAATATAGAACATAAAATTAATAACAAGACCATAATAATGATATTATCTACGTATTTAAATGACATTTACAATGTCGTACTTGCCAGTGGAATTAACACTTCTATATATAACTTCTAAGTTATATGTTTAGTATAAATACTCAATTGATAATAGGAAATCGCGCGTGATGATTGGTCAAGAAATCACGCGATGTTCGCATGCTTTTAGAAATGAACAGTTTTTCTTCAAAAAGGCTGGTTATTTTTACCTTGAAATGATCACTTGTACATGTATTTATACTAAAACAATTCATCTACCTCAGGCTCAGTGAATAATAACCTTGACTCCGTGTTAAATATTACATATATATTTATACTAAATAATCTAGCTATAAATGTAAAATTACGCTATATAGAAGAATCCCATAGATGCTTATTTCATTCAAGTTTCATAAACTGACGAGTGTTTAGCACGAGTGGAACCAACGTTCATCGAATACATGGAATACCAGTTTCTAAAGTATTCTAATTTTAAATTCAGGCAAACAACATTTTAAAAAGTTCCAAGATATTTGGAATGTATTAATAGTCCGCTTCACAGTTCCCTGCGCCATCTTGAAAGGTAGCGGGGCCTTTGCATCGAAGCGAGACGATCATTGAGCTTGCAATAATAGAGGCATGTGAAAAATTGTGCCGTAAGGTGTTGAAAGGTCTCTATCATTGCAAGCTCAATGTTCGTCTCGTTTCAGTGCAAAAGCCCGGCTGCCTTTCAAAATGGCGCAAGGAACTGTGAACTATTGCCGTGAAAATTCACAACCAACCAACCTATCGTACCGAAAATATTTTATGTATGGTGTGCTATTATCTATGTTAATATCATGATCACCTCGGTATCAATTGTTTCCACAGGGAAGTTTAATGTCTAACAGTCCCTCTGGATGAATAGTCATGAAGGATATTTAGACTTAATATCCCTCATGATTATATTCATGAGGGACGATTAGTCTAAATATCCCTCATGAATTTAATAATGAGCAATGGTCCCTCATTATAACAATCATCGAGACCATTCCTGGATCGCTTTGACCCAGTTGTAAATTCGTAAAAGAAAGGACCCTGTACTACACACAAGTCCATATACTCTAACACTTGTGGGACTCATTAAGTAACTATGCGCATGCGTTGACTACATTGAAGTATAGTATGTCATGCGTGTTTATGCAAACAAACTATATGCATGGTGGTATAATTCGGCATTGCTTCCTTTAACAAAGGCGACTATTCCTTTAAGTATGTCGAAAATCAATAGCTTTGTAAAAGTTTATAATTTATGCTTCTCTGAAAACTAACATATATTTCCTAACAGTAGCTCTATATTCCTCGGTAATTATAATATTACAATCTAATAGCATGCCTTTTCGGGTGATTATAGTGATTAAATGTCCCCCAGCCTCGGCCTGCGGCCTTGGGACTTCCACTAAACTTCCCTCGGCTTTCGGGGACATTTAATCACATTCAATCCCCCTCAAGCCATGCTATTACTTATAAATAAACACGAGTTTCCGGTAAAACACTGTCGCATACATAAAAATAGCAAGATACAGTCCGTAAAGACTTTAAAACTAGCAATTCAAAGATTGAGATCGTTTGAAATTATATTGTTTTTTCATATTAATATTTTGTCTTGCTGACAGGTCGGCCCATTTCCTGCATGAAGTACACCTCCCATCGTTCTGAACTACTTTTAGCTCAGAATCAAAATGGACATCGACGCCATCGACAGCTAAATAAGAATCAATAAAAATATCTTCTGTAAAGATACATTCCGGTGATTGACAGCCATCTCTTTGTTGTTCAGGTTGGCCGGCTTGCCTTTGGTTGTCGGTAAGTTGTGAATCAGTGTAGTACTTAGAGTACTGGTAGTCTAATTTAGCCCCTGCTTCAGACAAGATCACTAAGTAATCATGCTCGTTATTTCTTTTCCGTAAATTGTCAAGAATGTTTTCTGTAGTTTTCGTTCCTCGATTTTGCGCTTCTTGTTTTGCAATTCTGTGGAATTCTTTGGCTGCAGCCTTGGCTTCAATTCTTTTGTAAAACATACTTTTTGCTAGGCGAAGGTTTTTCTTATTATTACCGCAGCATTGGCCGATAAAAAACGCTACAAAGACAACAAATGTTGAAATTATTAACAGTAAAAGTCCCCACATCTGCGAGAATGCCATGAGTTGCGCTTCAGAAAAAGGGTTTTTAGTTGCCTTGTTGCATGGGGGTATAGCCATCTTCTTGATTTCTCCAGCCACAGGACCAAACACGGCACAGACGTAAAACTTCTTCTGTAAGAACGACAACACCAGCCATACAAGAGGAGAGAGTAACGCTTTGAATAGGATTTCCCCAACAATGCGTGATACTTGTAAACACTTGTGACGTGTATCATGGCTCTCTTCATCTAATCTTTGTCTTCGAAACATTTTCAAAAGTTTCCATGTATTGCCGTTTAGTAATATTCCTAACATGAATAGAAACATACTAGGACCAAGTAGAAATAACAACCCATAATAGAAGTGATAATGACACGGACAGCGGAACACAACCTTTTGAAAGACTTCCTCAAGTACCAGAGTAAATACGATAAGAGATAGGTAAATAAATGTTTTTTTTGACTTGTTAAAGAATAGAGCCCCCTCAACCAGCAAGGTGTTCATGATACGGCGCTTTTTACAATTGTTGGGCTTTAAATATCAGTGAATTGATCTTATACATCAAGTGTTGGCGATCTCTTTTAAACAATCAAGAATACTAGAGCTACGAGGAAATTAAAGGTGTAACGACTGTTAGGTGCTTTATGTTTATATTGCATATTCTACAAGGGTGTCTTAGTTCTAAATATGGGAATCGAAACGTAAAAACATTTTCACAGGAAGTTTTCAAAACGCCTTTCGATTCTACCATTGCAGTTAGCTAGGCGGACAATCTAACTACCATATAAGACAATTAAACTGATCGTTTTTATTTAAATCTTTAAATAGTCAATCTTGGTTTTAAAATAAACTGCGTTCATACAAATACATTTGTTATTTGGAAGCTTGACCATGCAAAGAGCTTCCAAAACGGAAGTTATTTTGAAACACCAACTGATGTTCTCGTCAATCGCCTGTCAAACAATTTACACCTATCTATAGAACCTTTTAATAAGTCCCGAAGTGTTTTGTTTTCCGCGCTTGACGTCAAATTTATTTTTTTCAATTCCTTTCATATTATACAAATTTCAAAAGAATAAATTTGACGTCAAGCGCGGAAAACACAACACTTCGGGACTTATTAAAAGGGTCTATACTACATGTAAACATGTTTGAATTGTAATCGGGTGACATGGTTCGCTGCTGCGTTCCAGGTCGATCCATCTCTGGATCGGAACCTATGTGAATTGAGTTTGTTTCAGAATGTGTTGTTCTCTACCTTGCCACGTAGGTTTTATGTCCGTGAGGATTGATGTATGCAAAATATATTCAATGTAGAGGTAGTGAGTGTGAGCGCCAGTAGAAGAATAATCACTATGTGGATCTGCTGTGGAAGCATTATTATGCATTATATGGCAATCTGTTTCACCTAATGTGAGCATATAATAGCTATTTTTTTAAACATTTAGCTCCCATAAATAATTTGCCATGATTATTCAACGTGGTTATAGAGCTTTTGTGACTGAGGATCAGTTCTGACGTCAAAGTTTTGCCGCTTCAAATCTAGTTGCGCTGTTTTCCTCGAAACTAGTAGAAGTATGCAGACCAGACCTAACACACATCGTCTCCTGGCACTAAGCAAAAGAGCTGATATCTAATATGGTAGTTATTGGCCTTTTCTTAGACGCTGGCTTCAAAGGCAACTAGATTCGACGCGGGAACTGGGCCTGACATTCTTAAAATACCTATATGGTACCTTCACAGACCTTATAAATAATGTAAACACAAAGTTACAAAGGCAGCTAGATAGTCACGCAATGGTCGAGCTATAAATTATGTATTATAAATTTGAATATCCATCTATAACTTTGGTAAGCGAAGCTTCTCGTTCCTGGCACCAAGACTGTGGAACTCTCTGGACGACAGTATCACCAACTTGAAAAACATTAAACAATTTACAAAAGCAATAAAAGACCTCGCATATCAAAAACTACAGAGCAACGTTGTGCTTGAAAACACTAGACTATATTAAAACATCACTGCACTCAAGAACAATTAATTCCATTTTATTTACTACGGGCCAGATTGGAAAAAAGTGTGCATGTAAACTTTATCTGTTATACCCAATAAAGATCATTATTATTATTATTATTATTATTATTATTATTATTATTATTATTATTATTATTATTATTATTATTATTATTATTATTATTATTATTATTATTATTATTATTATTATTATTATTATTATTATTATTATTATTATTATTAGGGCTCCTGAATGGAGGGCCCTGATCCAATTTGCCTGCTTAAATTCCATAGTCTCAAATCATATTTCATTCAAATCACATTTCCATTTCTTTATTGTTACTTTCTTACGTTCTTGGTGGTTGAAGGTCCAAGTAATTTAAATCCTATTTTCTCAGCTGTCCCCAAAAAGACAAATGCCAGTTTTAGGAACATCACTGTTGTCACTCATACCATTCCTAGTTAAGTTGTTTTAAAAACATCTATTTCCATTAATGTATAAAAATATTCTGTTTTATCTCCAGTTAGCTATCCCTAGCGACATTCACAACGACACTTTTAATATCAAAAGTTGCTTCATAATCTTCTATGTGCCTTGTAGCAGCGAAAGCAAACGTTATACTTCCTGCAGGAACTGTCACCAATAGAGGAAACTCCACTGAAAATCGAGCATTAGCACTATCACGTGATGCAATCAACACATCACGTGATTTGTCCAAGCAAACGTTAGCTACTTCATAGGCGAAGGCCACTCCATCATGGTGAATGCGTTTGATAAGATACATACATTTATCGTTACCAATGCGCTTCGATAGTACCTTACATCTGAAATAGTTGGCAGTGTTTTTAATTAACATCGCTTTTATCGCCTTCGGGGTTTTTGGAAAGCGTGCTCTTGTATCGACCAGGTTGCAGACACATAATTTTAAATTAACAGATTTATCAGCACATGTCTTGTACTTTCCAAACATTGAGAGACGCTCGTAGTGAACTAGTTTGTAGTTTAGGGATTCCGTGGAAGACTTCATCGATTTGACTTCAACACGAAAAATGTCTTCATCACGAGAAACAGCATTCCCGGCAGGCACTACGATATCAAAACTAGTCACCAATCCCCCGTCCTTTATAGAGTTCCGTTCGCGTACATTCTCAAAGCGGATTGGCTGTAATCGACCACACGAGCTCACCAAAGGAACTTGTAAATTTTTAATTAAGCTTTTTTGCAATTGGTTGTTAAGTTGACCAATGGCATATTCAACGAGCGATATTCTAGTCGTGTCGTTTAAAGTAGGGCTGTCCCAACCATCACATACACACAAGTTGGGAGTTCGTAAATCCACATGATCACATGTTCTCTCGCTAGATATTGGGGCAAACAAGCCTGTACGTTGAAGTTCACCGTTAAGAGGGTCCGCCAGTGTCATCAGCGTTGGATGTAAGTCAACCATAGTAATCAAACGACCTTGATTTATTCGTAGAGATTTCATTGTTTCATCACCGAGTAATTTAGCAACATTATTTGGTATGATGAAAAATAAACTGGGATGAAACATTTCAAAGCGTCCCTCTAGTGCCGAGACGGTGTATTCTGTATATGTATTACCGTGATCTGCTAGTAAGATAGTTAATGTATTATCTTGCATTGCAAACTCGTTCGAATATTTGGCGAGAGCAGCGTCTAGTGTCTGTACACGTAGCCCATCCTGGTCGTGTCCAACATTTAGAGCCAGGTATGAGAATAGTGGCAAGGCGTGACGGGATGTTCTAATAGCTTTTAAGGTATCTAGTACATATTGTAGAAAATAGCTGTGCTGGAATATACCGTTATAACAGATTTTGTTGCCCCGAGGACCATTAAACGGTTCAACCATGTCATATTTCTTGAACATCTCGCAGGAAGAGTGTGTCATTCCTGGTAAGAAATAAATGAACAAATGAATTGGTTAATAAACAGATCATCGAATGAACATGTGTAGAATAACAAGTATTTATTGACATGCTAATAATCGTTTTCGTTTTAAGCATCATCGTTGCCATCACCTTTAGTTTTTATTATTATTATCATCATCATCAACCCCACCATTATCATCATCCCCACCACCATCATCATCATCATCATCATCCACACCACCATCATCATCATCATCATCCCCATCACCACCACCATCATCCCTAACACCACCACCACCACCATCATCATTATCATCATCCCCGGGCCTGCACCACCATCATCTCCACCACCATCATCCCTAACACCACCACCACCACCACCATCATCATTATCATCATCCCCGGGCCTGCACCTCCATCATCTCTACCATCATCCCACCATCATACCTGTGCGGTGTATATGCACCTCTTCAAGCTTGGGCCCAATGTTCTCCCACTCTGCTTCAATCCCTAAATCCGTCATTAGTCCCCAGACTCCCTTCCAGCACAAATCCTCTTGCCACATTGTTTGGTAATTACTCTTTTGAAAATGACCAAACAGCGTCTCCATGCCAACCGATGGGTAGGCTTCATCACGTGGTCTGTCTGCCGGGAAGAGTTTCCCAGTAAACATAGCATGTAAATTTTCAGTGGTATGTCCTTCAACAGACTGAAACAGCTCGAAGTCCAATACCTCCGCAGGGGAGTGGGTAGGGTCTTTCGTCCAGTTTTTGAAAAGTTGAATAGTGTTAGGTAGCGAGCGATAGAAATGAGCCCGCGCTACCGAATCAATTAGAATAATATTGACGTTCACAGTATCTTTCGGTCGAATTTTTGCTTTGTTTTCTGTCAACGTGTAAAGAGGAGGCACAGCCAGTACTTGGTCGACATGATTTCCTTCAAAATCACCACATTCTAAAAACACATAGTCATGATCCTTTATGATATCTGGCAAATCCATTTCCAGATCATGGATTGATGAAAATGCTCTCAAAGCTTCATGTTCTCCTGTTTGTCTACTTAAACCTTTAGCGACAATTCCATCTTCAGTTTCCTTACACGTCTCCTTATTACAGTGGACTTTGAGTGTTCTCTGTCCTTTCTCTTGCACAACTTGAAACTTGCATATCGTCGATGTCTTGTTATAGCAGCGATGTAGTTCTGGTCTTAGACCATACATTTCATATGCTGTCAAGCAATCATCATAAGATGGCTTATGAGGCACACACTTGCCATAACCAGCAAAGTTAATGTTTTTATGCAGTAGGCTATTTTTAGGACAATTAGACGGCAGTTCATGCACTGGATCTTGCTCCGTCACATTTTCACTGGGCATTACATCTGTCCCTTCATTCAAATACTCAGTAGGCCGATGTTTTGGTTGATTTGCTGTAAATACATTCCTATTTTCAAATCTATTTAGTTTTATCTGGCGATGTAGGTCATGACTATCATGATGTGATTTCGTAATTTTATTTCTATCCTTTAAAACGCTTAGTATATAATACTCATTTTCCTCATGAATAAGTCTCGCTTTCACTCCATCTTTTAGAATTCGATTTAAAATGACACGTTCATCTTCTTTGTTGGCTGTTTCTACAGCTGGTTTGAATAATAAATTGTCGTTTACACTTTGGTCTGCGGTCATCAAATAAAGAAGACGTAGAACTACAATAACAGTGAGAAAAATCAGTAGTTTTAGAGTCTTTGTGTGGGAAATTCGCATTATCTTAGTTCAAAAGGAAACTGACAGCTTGTCAAAGAATAACCAGTTACTTCTTTACGACATCTGAAACAACAAGAAGAAATATGTAAATTATGAACGAACTAATTCGAATGTTTTGAGATAATGAGAATTCTTATATAAACCTAATCCCTAATGGGATTTACGATATACACAGACTTTTTAAGTAAATTTATCATTATTATTTCAACACGATAAGGTTTACAGCTGGGCTGATGTGGTCATGAATATTTATTAAAATAAACAAAAAACATTTCTACAAAAAATATTTAATTTTGATTTCAATATTTCGGCTTCTTATTTCTGTTATGTTTTACTTGTTAAGGGTTTTTCATGTTTTTTTATATAAAGTATTATATGTATATATGACAATGTTCTTGAAATTACCGTGTTTACTCAATTAAGCGCCGTGGCGCTTATCAAAATTTTCTCGATCTCACTGTCCCCTTCTCAAATGGTTAGAACTTCACGTCCTCTCGGATAGCGACGTAAAATGGAGGTCCCGTCTATCTCTCAAAAAAAAATTAACAACATTGAGGGACGTAAAGGAACTCCGTGCTAAGACATGGGTTGTATGGTGGCAACTTAATGCGCCTTCATATATACCTTCAACTCGAACACGTAAGCGCATTGAGCAGTTCTGGAAACTGTGCACTATATAAGAACTAGCCATTATTATTATTATTAAACAGAACTACGAATATTGGGGAGATAACTTAATGGGCGAGCGGTGAAATATAATTATTTTGAACTGAAGAATGTAGCTTTTGATAAACATGTATTTCCAATGTTGCTCTAGAGTAACATTATAGCGTTAAAATGCGACGCTTATTCGAGAGCGGCGCTTATTCGAGTAAAAACGGTAGGTGTACATAGCTAATAAACTCTAATAAATGATTTTTGTAAAGTATATATATCACGTGACCAAGTATATATTGCGAGAAAATAGTTTTATCGTTTCTTTTGAGAATATATACAGAAGCATAAGCAACATATGCAGACTCAGTTGGGCTTTGCTCATTAGCTGCACTTGTCTTTTCTCAGACCTATTCAAGAAATGCTTCATTGAGTCTGCGTATGTTGCTTATGCTTATGTCGCTAGTGTGAACCAGGCTTTTGTTTCTCCATTTATATTATAGTTAATTGACTCAACTGGCAGTTACTCCATAGCGTAAACACAAGGTTATATAAAAGTAGAATATTTCAAAACCGCAAACCTTCTTGAGACTATACACACCTATTTCTAATAAAAAAAAAACACAGAATTTAGAAGATAATTTTTAAGTAAGTACTTCATAATCTCTTGTTTTGTTAATATAAAGTAAGAAGATGAAAAGGGTGTCTGTAAAACCCGGAACGTGCCCGGAACACCCGGAACACCCCGGAACACCCCGGAACACCCCGGAACACCCCGGAACACCCCGGAACACCCCCGGAACACCCCGGAACACCCCAGAAAAGTTAATATTTATAAAATTAAAAAAAGAAAAAAGGGAAAAAAGAAAAAAAAAAGAAAGAAAAAGAGAAAGAAAAAAAAGGAAAACAAAAAGGAAAAACATTGAGATTTTTCACGTTGTAGTTTTGCAGAATAAATATCTTTACAGCTCTGCACATTTTCACGTAACTATTGTATTCATAATTAGGTCTATTGTTATATGCCGTTTTCGACGTCGTTGCCGTAGTGGTTACTTAAACTCCCTACTATTGTAGTTATCCCGCGTTCATTAGCTAACGGTCTTAGAATACGGTCTTAGAATACGGTCGTATTCACAATGTATTTCGTCGAAAATGACATTTCACTGGACTGAAAACAAATCAGAGTTTGTGAATCCTAAAACCACACTAAGGGCCTGTTTACATGGAGATAGGGTGACCCCTAGGGTAGGGCCAATAGATAGCCGTCCTTTACATGCAAAGAGACGAGGTAGGGTGACCCTAGGGATATATAGGGTTAGCGTCTCAGGTAAATAAACAACAAAATGGCGGTTAAACGTTCTATTTTCGCTGTAAACTCTATATTTTTGTCTTTAGTATCCTTGGCTGTAGGATTTCAATGATGTGGCTTCTTATTATCAATGTTTATAGCTCAAACGGCATCCCAAAGAGCGAATTATATATCAAGCCGCCAACCAGTACAGTATTGCGTAAGCGAGACTACGTGTGACTACTTTGAGCGATATTTGTGATGTTTGGAGCGTTCGTTGTCACAGGATCTCTTACATTTTATTCTTTTCCATTAGTTTTATCACTTTAATGTTCATTTACGATTACTTTTAACTGGAATCTTCGTAAATACTCGCCAGAACGACATAGCCCTCCCCCTAGGGTCACCCTACCTTGAGCGTTTACATGCAAAAAGCTGGCCCTCCAAGGAGGGTCACCCTACCTAGCTGATAGGGTAACCCTACCCCTAGGGTCACCCTACCTGACATGTAAACACAACCATGGAATACAATAGAGTAGGGTGACTCTAGGGGTAGGGTGACCCTATCTCCATGTAAACAGGCCCTTAGTGCATAGTACCGAACTTCATTACGTGCTAATGCAAACAACGCTGATTTGTTTTCAGGCCAGTGAAATGTCATTTTCGACGAAATACATTGTGAATATAATACGACCGTATTCTAAGACCGTTAGCTAATGAACGCGGGATAACTACAATAGTAGGGAGTTTAAGTAACCAATTCGGAAACGACGTCGAAAACGGCATATAACAATAGACCTAATTATGAGATACAATAGTTACGTGAAAATGTGCAGAGCTGTAAAGACATTTATTCTGCAAAACTACAACTTGAAAAATCTCATTTGTTTTCCTTTTTGTTTTCCTTTTTTTTCTTTCTCTTTTTCTTTCTTTTTTTTTCTTTTTTTAATTTTATAAATATTAACTTTTCTGGGGTGTTCCGGGGTGTTCCGGGGGTGTTCCGGGGTGTTCCGGGGTGTTCCGGGGTGTTCCGGGTGTTCCGGGCACGTTCCGGGTTTTACAGACACCCAGATGAAAATGACGCCCGATGGCGTCGAAACGTCGAGTAAAAACCTTGTCGTTTTAAATTTAATTATGAAAACTACAAAAAACAAACATCTTAAAATAATAATAAGAAAATAAAATGTTTTATGATGGCCTCTAGCAGTTCAGCTGTATTAGTACGTAAGTGATTTAAGTTTCGACCTCCTCCCATAGACCGCGATCGAAATCGCGATAAAAACGGAATAAGCTATCCACTGAGATTATATCAACAAAACAAATGAGACTTTCCCAAAAAAATATTTGCTCTTAAACACTCTTTCAACACATCAAAGCGATAAATTATTGTAGACTTTATACGGCTAGCTATATATTACCTTATGACTCGAGGTCATCGTCTTTCTAGCACATAATGATACGATATATCAAACAAACTTTAGACTTCTTTCAAAGAATAATTACACATGCAAAACATGCTTTCAAAAACCGGGTGTCATGTCTTAATTGACAATTATATCATTCTTATGCAAATTTTAAAGAGAGTGGAGAGAAAACATTTGGGAAAATATTCACATCAAAAGCATATCATGCTGAGCATAAAAGGCGATGGAAAATAAAAGAAAACATTGCTTAAAACGGCTACTGTAATTAAAAAGATTTTCCTTGTATTTGGATAAATGTGTACGCATGATAACTCGCTCGTAGTATAATATTAAATTACTCTTTAAGAAACCGAAATGATATATGTACAATAGAAGAAATATAAAAGCAGCTTTCGCTTCCCGTTATTATATTAAAACATCGCTATTGCCAGTGATTAGTGACCAAACTCTCAGAAAAATAAAAACCTTTTCTATTTTACATTAATATTGACAATTTTGGTCAATGCAGCCGACGTGTATACTAATCAAAACTATAAAAACGTTCATCGCAACTCTAAAACATCCAACTCGAAATATTCAAATAATAATAATTTTCTTGGTATTTTACTTGGTTTTCAGAAATGATAAAAATATCGAATTACTATTTCTGTAGTTTTTGACGGAATTGAATTTGACATTGAAAAAGTTAAAGGCAAAACGCTTTTAACTTACCTAAAATCCCCGTATCGTAGCTTAGAGTTTTTCTGCTGATTCAAGTGTATCGTAAATTAACTCAGCCTTCTTAAACCATATTATAAGTAACAGTTACTTTTCGAGAACATATATAAAAGTGGAACTAGACTAAACAACAAGATGGAAGTCTGACGAAGCGAAAGACGATCACTTCAGGCTAGCTGTCATGCGGAGAACACTCAAATATCATATCCGGTTGCCTTTGAAGTGTCTTTGAAGCACAGACGTCAAATCGAACAAAATGAACTTCAACATTGATTGAATCTTTTGTATTTTAGATATTTTCCCGCTCTTTTTGATTCCATGGAGATGAGTTACTGTATTCGTTTTCAAACGCCAAAAAGATAAGTATGTCTGTATGGTGAAACTTGTAAATAGCGGATGTTATCAATAAGAGCATTTTAAGCGATGACCTTTATACTCTAAACACACCATTTCACATCCTCTCTCACAGATTGATAACATTTCCTTGTTTTGGATTATATATTTAAATAAATAGTTTTTAGGTATTCATTCATTCATTCATTTGTTTGTTTGTTTGCATATTTATTCTTTCATTCATTCATTCATTCCTTCATATTTTTATTCATTTATTTATTTATCTTTATATTGATTAAAACTAAAATATTAATGATGCATGAAAACGTACGAATTTTTCGTTGAATTTTAATTATTGATGTTATAGCATTTCTGGGGATTTTGTATTTTTTCTGCATATCATCGTTCTGTTTTGTAACACAGGGAACCCAACCCCAAGGATCGTAGCTGTTGTTGTTTTTCTTTTCTTTTCTTTCTTCTGATAATTACATTCTTTTCTTTTTTTATTATCAAGCTGTAGTAACAATGTTGACACAACACTCACATCGAGCTTCTATAATAGATGTCAAAACGTAAAGCGCTATAATTGGAAGAATAACAGGAAGCCCCCAGGACAAGAAGAAAGCTCCCTATTTTTAGACATCGAGCTTTCCTTCGGAAAGTTGTGCCGGGAGACAATCACCTTCTCTTTGCGAACAACACAACAGGATCTTTTACAACCTTTGTACTCATTAATTAAATTGTAAACCAGTATTCAGTGTGAATTTACAAATGTATACATTGTATAAGTTTATAACCGTGCCAGAGGAATTATTTTCCGTGGTACTATTTCCGACCCCGAAAATAATTCCACTGGCACCCAGGGTATAAGTTATAAGTTAAGCTCAGTTATAACAAACAAAAACCCAGAGCAGAACAAAAAGCTTTACAAATGTAAGCGAGCTAAGAAATAACCCGTGAAATTTGTTGTTGTTCTGGTGCCAGTCTTCGCTGTGCAAACACATGGACTCCAGCGGTTATTATTCGCGTTGTTTTATGACCCCTTATAGATGTAGTCCTAAAGTTTAAAGTTATATTTACATTTACCCATCCATGCAAGGTATAAAGGGAAATAAACCACTAAAAAGCCAATATTTAGAGTCATGATTATAGTAAGAAGCAAAAAGTTAGTTAAACAATAATTTAGATGTATCGCGGTGTATCAGTCACTTTGAGGTTGATATAAAATACCGAAACTTACCAGTAACATTCCTTGAGAAGTTATATAAGACATACAGGAAAAGAATGCCAAACCACTAACCCATCTTTAGGGAAGTTCCTTGTATTAAAGTTAATATGTTTTGGACGACAAAACTTCAACAAGATGTCAGTACTCTGTTCTGAACCGGTCATGAACTATTTGGACAGGGAACCCGTCACAAACTTCTACCACAGAGAACCCATGCATACTGAGGAACACAGGCAGCCCAACTATTCTATCAGGTATTTTGCATACGGTTTATAAGCGAATAAAATTATTTTTTACCGTCCGAAGAGCGTGATAATTGAATTCCACCTTGAAAGCGCAGAAGTTTGCACCAAATTTCCGCGAAATTCCGCTAAGATCTAGGAACGTTAAAATTAAACACGTTTTCTGTTCCTGTCAACAGCACCTCAAACAATCTAAGTAAATCTTTCATAGGAATTAGCCAATCAGCGCGAAGTGAACATGCACATTTTGTTAGCGTAACCCAAATTGCCTGAAAATATTAGTGCGTTAATACAAACAAACCTGACCGTGATAGGGAGCTTTCTATAATTTTGTAATCCATCGAAAACCACATAAAAATGTGGAAGCCGAATCAATACAAATTTTTATACTAAAAGAAATGAGGCTGATTTATAAGTTGTAAAAGTTTAAACATAATAGTCTTAAAACTTGAGGCTCAAAAGCGGATTTGATAAAAAGTACAAGGTGCCCCTCCCTTTTATAATTTTTGTACAACGCGGGCTTAGTTTGCGAACTCTTTGCATAGTACATTAGTTTGATTGATCGGGAAGGATTTTAATATTGAGCAGGGAAGAGCGGGACTCAATGCCGATAAATTGAATTGTTAATTTTAAATGCTAAGCTATTTATCTATTGGTTAACCAGGGTTACAACAAAAAGACGAATGACAACGAAGGCAATTTGTCCTTTTCATAGTTCATAGTTTCATGATGAATTATAGTTTTGCTATGTATGGCAACCTCGACTTGGAACTCCGACTATTCACTGAATAAACTATGAAAAGGCCTATTATAAAATAACTATTTGAAATCACGTACTCAGTTTGATTGGTTGAGGCGCGTGCTTTATGAGAGCCCACAGCACGCATGTTTGCATGTTGATCAATTTGTATTTTATAAAAGAAATAGAAAACTTGCTTTCTGTGCTGTATACAGTTATAAAGCACTTGGGGATTCGCGTCGTGCTTCTCTTAACACTTCTCTCGTGTTCTGACAACCCCGCGTGCTTTATAACTGCACACAGCACGCGCGCGTTTTCTATTTCTTCATTGATCAACAAACCGTGTTTATTTGTATGCCAAGCTTTTTTTTTATTTTTTATTATTAATAACTAACAACAAAGAAAAAAACACACAAAATTTACAATTAAAGAGTGCCACAATAAATGTGACACACGAGAAAAACACACACACACAAAATTTACAATTAAAGAGTGCCACAATAAATGTGACACACGAGATCTACAATATGTATGCCAAGCTATACTAAATGACATGCAGTAACTGGTGAAATATTGCAACAAATAAAAAAAAAAAGAAATTAAAAAAACATAACATACTAATCAATGTAACTACGCCGTTTTCTAATATATTTACGTACCGACAGGGTTTTCAGTAAATATATACAACAAGGGTACATAACAAAAATTATAAACAAAACACTCGAAAAATGATACACTTGATATAGCTAGCTGATCAAATACATACAAAAATGAATACTAATACGTTAAAAAAGGCAAACAAACAAACTGACAAATAAATAAAGGCAGACAGACAAACAAATAAACAAACCACAAACAAAAATCAAACTATACATATTAAAATAATGAAACAGAAAGATAAGAGAAAATGTTTTTAATCTATAAAAAAATTACTAAAATACAAGTTAAGATTAAATTTAAAATTAGCAGCAAAATGATGATAAAAATAATTATAAATCTTGCCCAAGAGTAATTTAAATATTTTATAAGATCTTAGAGATGCCTTTCTATAGATAGTCTTTCCAATAGAAATATCACTTAACTTTATAAAATAAATAAATAAATATTTTATATTAACAAGTTTGAGTTACCAATTTACACATTAACCTCATTAATTTATTCCCTATATTTGCATTTTAATGCAGATGAACGCCCCAACCCAGTGGTGAGTGTGTGCTTCCCATATAAGAAAGGGTATGAATGCTCGCCAGACACCACCCCTAAAAGGTACCAACATCTTGTCCAAGTGGGTGTGTCAAACAAAAACAAAAAAATTATACCCTAACTCGTGGTTTTATCTCGAGTAAGAATATCAAGTAATGATGTGTGTAAGAAGTAGGCAGGCAAACGGCAATGGAATGCAGAAAGGTGCTAATTGTGCATTGTCTAATCCGTCCATCTCATTGGTTAAAACATGAAAATCTGCCATAATTTCAAAAATTAGCGGATTTTTTAATATTTTATTCCCTTTTCATCTGAGAGTTCCTAAGCCTTTATATACCAAAATTTCTATGTGGGGAACATATCGAATTGTAAACGTCTTTTGGCTATTGTTTTGAGTGCTTATGATTGGACGAGATCTTTTAGTACAAAAGAAACTTTGTTCCAAAACAGAGTTTTTGCACATTTTATTTTTAAAATGTGTTACCTATATACTTTCCAATATACTTTCAGTCTGAAAACTGAGACATTCTTATGTGGGGAAGTTGCTATTGCCGCAGAACAATAGAGGGTTGCCTACTTCTTACACACATCATTACTCAACCTTCAAACACCCGAAAAGATAACATTTCTGGTAGTATATTTAAATTTTAGACACCTTAAGTTATACCGAAGATTTTAACCCTAAATGACACGATGAGTAACCCTGCCCTTTTTGAATTCGAGTCCAACCATTCCCATAACCAAACTCTTTATCAAAATAAGATATGCAAGCTATTCCAGGATCCCAGAAACTCTACTAAGACCTCTTGAACAGCTCGGTTAGAGCAGATTTCGTATGACTGTGAAAAGTTCAGTGCCGTGTGCATGCCTAGCCGCGACCGTGATGTTTTTAGAATTGTTTGACGTGCCGTGGGCTTTTCACAGTCATACTAAATCTGCTTTAAAGTGCTCTTAAACTGTCATAAACCATTGGTTAAGCTTTGCTATTTGTTCTTGTACCGCTGACCTACTGGTACCGCCTTCGCTCGTGTACTGGTCAACACTGCTCTCATAGTGCCAGACTTTCTTAACGTCATCTTGAAAGTGAGAACTAAAAAGAATCAGAAAAAATAGTCTTGTGAATAACGTGGAATGGTCCGTTGGATGTTATAATTTTGAAAAACCATGATCATGACAAAAATAAGAGCAAAGTAAGTAAGTAGATAGTAAGTAAGTAAATAAGTAGATAGTCATTGTGTTATTGTTGTTATTATTCAGTAATTGTTGTTGTAGTTACTGTTGTTGTTGATATTAATGTCTTCTTTGTTGTTTTTGTTGTTATTGTCATTGTGTTATTGTTATTATTCAGTAATTGTTGTAGTAGTTACTGTTATTGTTGTTATTAATGTCTTCTTTGTTGTTTTTGTTGCCATTGTGTCATTGTTGTTATTATTCAGTAATTGTTGTTGTAGTTACTGTTGTTGTTGATATTAATGTCTTCTTTGTTGTTTTTGTTGTCATTGTGTTATTGTTGTTATTATTCAGTAATTGTTGTAGTAGTTACTGTTATTGTTGATATTAATGTCTTCTTTGTTGTTTTTGTTGTCATTGTGTTATTGTTGTTCTTATTTGGTAATTGTTGTTGTAGTTACTGTTGTTCTTGCTATTAAGGTAGTTCGGGACCCAGCCGTAATCACATAATTTCGTTTTTTAGCTTTTATTATTTTCCGATTTGAAAATCATGGGAACATTATGCATTCACAAGACAAGCACATCATCTCTGCAAAAAATCTCCTGAATTTAGACCCGTATTCACGAGAAATCAAGATTTTTCGTTAAATTCATGATTTTTTCGCGTTCAAATCCGCGTCGTTTTAGTGTCGATTTTTGGAACTATATTGCGTCACATAAATTAGTGTTTTGGGCAAGAATTACGAATTAAACTGGTCATAATTAGCTTTACATCGATTCTAGAGATACTAGCGGACCAAAAAATGTTAAAGTTTGTTTCGATAATCTTATAGGGAACTAGTTACCAGTCCCGCACGGACAAAAAACAGGTTCACGAAATATACATTTTAAAGGTTTTCGTGCTATAACTCGGAAAAGAGCGCGGTGTCACCCAATTTTTATTTTATAGATGGATTTCCCTTATCAGAACTCTTCTTTCCGTGAAATAAAAATGACATGGTTTTCGAGCGCAAAATGTGGTATTTTTCACATTTTGAGTTTATTTTTGCATCAAAATTCTCGACATGCACGTACTTTTCGCAGTATTTTTTTGCCCAAAGGATTTTCTTGAGTACAACGTGGCAAATAATTTGTTTGTTAGGAAAGTGTCTTTCTTTTGCAAATGCTTGTTAAAAAGTTTGTTATCGGGAAAAATAGAATAAATAGCGTTTTATGTTTCAAATTCCGACAATTTTTGTCACAAAAAATGACTAAAATGGGCCCCAGTCTACCGCCCTTATCTCCGAAACGAGCACGGTGACCCAAAATTTTAATTTTATTTTTGAACTTAACATAGTTTGCTCTTTTTACATGAGAAGTTTCAAAAAGATCTAACGATAGAATCTATGACGCCCGAACTACCTTAATGTCTTCTTTGTTGTTTTTGTTGTCATTGTTCTTAATTGTTGTTATTATTCAGTAATCGTTGTTGTAGTTAACTGTTTGTTGTTGTTATTGATGTCTTCTTTGTTGTTTTTGTTGTTATTGTGTTATTGTTGTTATTATTCAGTAATTGTTGTTGTAGTTAACTGTTTGTTGTTGTTATTAATGTATTCTTTGTTGTTTTTGTTGTCATTGTCATTGTGTTATTGTTGTTATTATTCAGTAATCGTTGTTGTAGTTACATAACTGTTATTGTTGTTATTAATTAATGTCTTCTTTGTTGTTTTTGTTGTCACTGTCATTGTGTTGTCATTTTTCATTTGTTATTTGTTTTGGTAGTATTAAACATTGCTGTTGTCCTTGTCTCGTGTTATTGTTGGTATAAGTTAGATACCTGACTGTTACAAGATCTTCCAATGACAGCTCATTCAACAAACAGTCCTTTTTTTCAGCAAGATGAACTGCTTCTCCTGACAAACAATGGGCCTCCCTGAATGGAACCTGTCAAAAAATATTTGTTATTTGAAATGAAAATATTTAATTTACAGTTGTTTTCACAAACAGTATATAGATACAAGCGGACGTTTCGTAATGCTTTTATAAAACAGACTTATCAAGAATCTAGAATCTTTTTTTGCTCTTTGTATAGACTTATTACATTATATACATTTTACGTAATATATACAATATGAGCGGGAGATCTGTATGGGCATTTACAATGGCAAGCCGCAGGCGAGCCATTGTAAAGCCCATACAGATCGGACGCGAATATTGTACATTACTTGTGAAATCAAAGAATAATGAATAAGGCGCAAAAACCAATCAATATAGAGTTCATTGAGATTGCATGTGAATGTTTATATTCCTTGTAGAATGGATTAAACCGCTAAGACAATGAAGGGCAATCAAGTGAGTTTCCTTATTGTCATTCAAAATTGTGTAGAAAAGTGAAATCGTGAGCATCTAGGTCTCAAGAGATTAGTATTCATTTGCCTCACTTATGGCTTTGAATTAATTTATTATTGAATTATTTGTAAGCCGTTTGTTAGTATAGAGTTGAGGTCGAAGATGGCGGCTCGTTTTCGAGAACCTAAAAGCAAAAACGAAGAGAGAATTTTACTTTCAAAAGTGGTTCCCAAGAATACAACATACAATACCAAATGGTGTGTAAAAGTCTTTACTGAATGGCAGCAAACAAGAACAAATAAACGAGTACAATTGGAGACGTGTGGTTGGGATGGCTTCGATATGACGAACGTGGAAGATTTAACAGTCCCATTTGAAAAAATGTCTGCGAAAACTCTTAACTTCTGGTTATCCAAGTTTATTGGGGAAGTGGCAAAGCAATGATAATGAAAGTAAGGTGTTCTTTAATTTAGTTTTCAATAACTGCAATATTAATATTGCCTTTACGAACAAAAAAACTGTATTGTAATATTTCACAATGAAGAAAGTTCATTAAACAAAGTGTGGATAATAATCTGTTTCGTGTCTTTTATTAACACAATTTTTTTTCACCGAAACAAAATGTGCATTCTCAAATAAGATGACCTGTATCAAAAGTTATGAATACTAATTAGGACAGCATGGGATCTGTATTACAAGTTAATTTACTGATTAATAATTCATCAACCCCAACTTTTCCCTGATGACTTTTCAAACCCTTCCCGTGCTTTTAGCTACTTCATGTTTATTGGTATTTACAAAGGTCTATATGTGACTCAATTGCAGTGTCTTCATTGGTTTTGCGCCTCATTAATTATTCATGAATTTTACAAATTGTTTTTATCTATTTCAGATCACGTGATACAACCCTTTGAATCTTTCACATGTAAGTATAGGTAATCATAGGGTTTCTTGTTCAATTTGGGATTAATTCGCACGAGTGTGTTTTTCAAAGAGTACAAATTGCACGAGACCGTAGGTCGAGTGCAATTTGGCTCTTTGAAAAACACACGAGTGCGAATTATCCCAAATTGAACAAGAAACCATATGATTACTTATTACTGCGGTTTTCCACTTACTGCGAACTCAAACATTCCCACGGCTGGTTGTGAAACCCGTTTTTAGCTGCCGTCAATCAAAACTAATTAGTTGGTACCTTTTAAATACTTGATTGACGGCAGCTAAAAACGTATTTCACAACGAGCCGTTGAAATGTCTGAGTTCGCAGAAAGTCGAAAACCGCAGTAATAATATACATGAAAAAAACTCAAGCTCTTTTTCAATTTTTTTGGTCAGTTTTCGGCTAGTAGCTCGCACCAAAAATGATGTGTTGATGTCGTAAGTAAGGGCGCACTCGAGCTCAAGCGGAAAATTCAAAACTTTCCACTCAAAAGTTGGTCAGTTTTTTGTATTTTTCTTACAAATTTTCGACGATTTTTGAAAGAATTGCCACTTAAAGTGTTTTTTAAATTACTGTCAAGCATTAGTGACTAAAATCATTTAAGAATAAAGCCTATCATAATCGATTTATTTTTTTGTAATTTGCACTGTACAGAATGTAATTTGCACTGTATTACCTTGTTTTTGCACTGAATTACCTCTAAAATGCACTGTTCATCAGCCAATCAGAATCAAGTAATTTTTTTATGTATATTATTAGTGTTATAACAATGTCACGTGGTCTTAAATGGGTAATTTGCGTATGAAGGTTAAGCTAGGGTCTATAGAATCAACTGAACTAACCCCTTTCCTCACAAGGTAATATGCCAGGTCTGTTGCAAGCATATCTGGACTTAGAGCGGTATACATCTTTTTCTCATTGATCTGAAATGATAAGACATTAAACAATCAATGGATTTTACAAATCACTCCATCCTAACTAACACACTCGCTACCTCTATCTTACTATCAATACACTTAAAAAATTGTATATTGTTGTTTGTTAATCTAGTACAATATTAACATTTACTATATATCTATATTATTTTTTGTAATTATTGCAAATTTGTGGTACATTATAATATCTTGAATTTTATAAATGTTATCCCATTCCATTGATCCTATACCATTGCATTCAATCTTATTGTCCCATTCCATTCATATCCCATCCTTTCATATATCCTATTGATTCCATTCAATCACCATTCCCCGCCTTGCCTGAAAACGATTATTACCGTCAATGTAGCCATTGTTCCCGTGGCAACAAGAAGAAGACCACGAAGTGTATCGCACACATCAAACAATGGTTCCTTGTCTTCCTGTAATAATAGATCACAATATGGCAACAAGATATCTGAATATCAGAAACTCATAAAGCCTGGTTCACACTAGCAACATAAGTGCAAAAAAGCAACATACGCAGATTCAATGAAGCATTTCTCGACTAGATGTGAGAAAAGACAAGTGCCCCTAATGAGCAAAGCCCAACTGAGTCTGCACATGTTGCTTATGCTTATGACGCTTGTGAGAACCAGGCTTAAATGGATTTAAACGTGCAACCAGAATACATTTCTTTTGATATATGCCGGCTCCAGAATATTCAAAATTTTTTGTTTGAATTTGTTCCCGTAGTTATTAAAGTCTTTAGAACTCTTAAAATTATATTAAGGAATATAATTTCAAACCTTCCTATACAATATTTGGTCTATCTCCTCTGAGTGCCAACAAATATAGCAAGAATTTTGAAGCAGCCATCTTGAATTGAGCTTCAAATACCAAATAAGGTATCAAAACTCCTTATTTGCATATCTGAACATTTCGCAGCATGAGAATTAATATCTTATTAACGGAGTGCGAGGGCCATACAGGAAGTTATGGACCGAGGGTTTTCCCCCCACTGTCTTATGGCCAGAGCGCATACGTGAGGGCCATAAAAAGTGGGGAAAAACGAGGTTCCATAACTTCCAGTAGGGCCTGAGCAAGCAAGGTTACGGTGACTGGCTACTTTTGGAAATAATGTTAAACTTTTCTTTAAACTACGATTTATTAATGTGAAATTTAATGCTGATTACAAATATGAAAAGAAAAATGGTGTATCCCAAGCTTGTTTTCAAGATAATCAGCATTTAATGGATGCCTACGCGCAAGATTTTAAAGAAAAACTGGCGAAAACGGAATATGAAAAAAATCACAACTCATAGGAAATTAGTTTTTTTCATACTATATCAAGCACAAATGCTGGGTAATGAATCATTCTAAAATACAACATGGATGGTTTTGAATAAAAGACAAAGAAATACCTTGATCTGTCATATTTTGTCCTTTCAGTGTTTTCAAAATTCACATGAAGTCGGACAAAAAATCCTACAAAAATCGATTTTTAAAATTAACTTTTTGAAAAACTTTGATATAACGTAGATTTTATTAGGTTCTTTCAACTAAGCATAAATTAAGATAGTATAGAGTCCCATGCAAAATTTGAGGGTTTTGCCCTGTTGAAGCTCAAAACGTGTATGGTTCCTTAATAAAATTTTGTATTTTTTTCAGTGTTTTTTGTACGTGTGCACATCGTGGGCTTGAATCGAACTTTCAAAAGCGTTCAAAAGTAGCCAGTCACCTTAATAAGATATTTATTATATAGCAATTTTAGCGAAGGGAAAAAATTTATAATAAAGAATAAATAGGAAACATAATATTACGACCTGTTCTTTTCCGTATTTTCATGCAAACGTAGTTTTCTCATTGTCATCAAAAAAATAATCCGTCAAATAAGAAAATAGAAAGGCAAAAATATTGTGAAATCTTGAACTAGTAAAATAAAAAAAAAAATATTCAAAGAGGAAAAAGCAAAGCTGCTCTCGCTTTTCCGGTCCCGTACGGAAAAAGTACAGCCTGCTTATTGACCAATGAGATCATGCGTTATATCTTTGCTATATAATAAAGTGTTGTACGTTTTAATCCCCTAATGAGTTTCTGTGAATATACAATATGAATGTTTAGGTATATAGATATATTGAGTTCTAAAACTATGGAAACAAACTTGACCGCTGCGATTCCAGAAATCTTAGCAATCTAAGCAGCCGTATCGATTATATGGACATAGTACTGACCTGTAAATCTTTGTTATAGGTGCTTGGTATACCCTGATGATGAATGAATTAGAGGGGTTAAGCATTTGAATAAATGGATCAGTGCACCAAATGAATAGAAGATAATGATCAAACAAACCAATAAATGAGTGGATGGACAACTGAATGAATGAACGAATAAATGAATGGATGCTTGAATGACTGACTGAACGAAAAATAAATGAATGAATGAATGACATATGAAAGTGAAAGAATGAATGGTTGGATGAATAAATAAATACATGAATGAAAGAATGAATGACTGAAAGAGAAATGAGTGAATTGATGAATGAAAGAATGAATGAATGAGTGATTGACTGGGTGGCTGACTGCATTCATTCAAATGAATGAATGAACATGAAAAGACGGGCAGAAGGATGAATTGATTTAAAAATTCCAATTACAACAGACATTGCACAACTGCACATACTTTGACAGTCATCAGCATTCCCGAAAACTGTAAGAAAATCAGAACAGGAATAATATCAGTGAAAATAGGTAGCATTGACTATCATTTGAATGAACATCATCTTACCCTTCCAAATATCCTTCCTGACTTTCCTCGAATCAGCTCAAGGCTGTCAGCATTTTTCTTCTGGGGCATCAAACTACTTCCAGTACTGTGAGCAGCCACAAAAATAATATTAGTAAACCATGTCAGTACATGTAATGTTCTCGCAACAAATATAAACCCACAAATATTTTGGACAAAGCTGTTCACAACACATCACCAAAAACTGCTTTTGTTCACTGCGTAAAGATTTGTAAAGAATCTTCCAATATTTACAGGATAATTACGCAAATTATGTTTATGCATATTATTTATGCGTAAAGAATGCTTAATACGAATTGATCCGTGAAGATAAGTCATTACGCATTGTTTAAATACCTGGGGACAAAACAGAACCACAGAGTGCATAACAAACACTGGCTGTGTTTACCCTCTTTGACTGGCCTGTATTACACTGTATTTTCAAAAACACGTTTTTTAAACCCGTCAATCAAGATATCAAAAAGGACAGACTGATAACGTTTGATTGCTAAAGGACCGTAAAGGAGGTTTTAAAAATGGATGTATTCCATACCTGTAAGCATCAGACAGTTTGATGAAACCAAATTCTTGAGTACTGTAGATGAGCAAATCTTCAGCCCAACGACTACATAACACAAGCACAAAGTTTTACTTCAAATTTTATTTTGCGTCTTTTTAGTAGTATTTTTTGATGCAGACGTAGTTTGTGTAGCCTGTAAGGCATCCAGAGTTTTCTTCAAATGCCCCGCAGGCCACACTTTGTGTTGTCACATTGTGTGATGACACAATCTACGGCTGCACAGGAGGACATTTTTAGTATATTTACATTCCATATGGCAGGAAGTCAAAAGGAGGAAAAGGATGCCTGTAGTGATTAATAGTCTGTTTTATAGTAAGCTCCAAAATTGTCGCTATACACTTGGGGATTTTCAAAAAACATATTTCAGATCACACCTTTTTTCGCAAAAGTTAACAAATGATTAGTAAATAATGCAATTTGTTTTGCCAACATGCAATTTTTATGCAAATAAACTTTCAAGGTTTATACAGCCAATGCTTTTTTCACCTTAAATGAGTAGCTACCATTGTTGCCCAGAACATGAACTCTGTGATGTAGTCCCTATCACCAACACTATCCATACTGTTACATGAGACATCACCAAACCCTAGCTCTGAAAGAAAGGACATGTTTGGTTGGCAAGTTTGTGCCCCTGCATTGGTATTAGAGCCTCACTCTGTGAGTATAAACCCACAAAAAATAGTGTAATGCTATGGATCTAGGGTCATGCCTCCTGTAAGATTATAATATCCATATCAACTTCTTCCAAATCTCATTGCACCAGAAGCATTTCCAATAGCCTATACACTACACTAGTTCCTGGAGTAGATGGTTACCTTGAGCTATAAACCTTCTGTCAACACCAAAGGGATTCCCAGCAATGGCTCCACTGAATAAAATCATACAAATATTATGTTTATAGCATACCAAATGGTATTTTCTAAAGAATATATATTACACACTATCAAGGCTGAGGTTGAAAGACAAGAACTATGAAAATGATTATTTACAATTGTAAGCTGTCAGCAGTCTGTATGATAATTGTAAAGCGCAGTGGGAAGTATGTGAAATGAGCTATACAAGCACCACATTACATTTACATTTACATTACATTACATAACTATAGTTTATGTATTATTATATTGACATGCTTGACTAACCTCCCAAGTGGTACAACATTCACTCTTATTAATAACTGTTGCAATCTTTCTGCATCTCTTGTTAAAGCCCATGCATAGCTGAAAAGAAAGTGATTTAGGCATCAAACAAGAACTTCACAAACATTCATGGACTTAAGCTTATCATTATACCTTAGCAACCAATCAAATGTATTTTAATCATACCTTAGCAACCAGTGGCTCCATCTAATAGGCTGTGCACGCTATAGTTATTCAAAGAAAATATTGATCATTTATATGCACATGAACATATTATTATTTGGTATAAAATGTTATACACAATTGATTATAGAAAATCCACATGCATGGTGAATGGTTCAGAAATTCACACTATTTCTCAATAATCCCCCACATAAGAAAAAGCTGGTTATTTTTTACCTGAAGGTGTGTATACCCTGGCATAATGACATCAATTTCACTACAAAAAAGGGTAACTAAGGATAAATTTTATAAAACAAATCATGTACAATTTATAAAAATATAATATTACTGTGAAAATCACCTTCAGTTGTTTATGATTTTCATGATCATTATACGTATATTACACAAACTTACTCAGTTGCTCGCTTGACAAGGACTTTGATAAAATCAATCAAATATGTTTGTTGTCTCTTGATTTCTGATCTTAACCACAGCCTAAAATATACAAACATGATTACATTTTAATCAATTGCCACACTCATTGAATATTAACATTTTGATTAAAAAAAGATAGAGTGCTTATTAATAAGCATGAAGTTACTTGACAGCATTCAATGGTGAAGGTGAACTTATTGCAGATTTCGTCTTTCTGCCAACTCAGACATTCCAATAGCTAGTATATTATGGATGTTGTGAAATGTGTGTTGCTGCTGCTAATTAATCGGCACCTTTTAAGTCTTTGATCAATTGAAGGCAGTCAAAAAACGTATACGTATTTCACATTTAACCGCTATACAGAACAATGAAAATAAAATGATAGAATGATAAAATGACAAGTCTTGATAGGTTTTTAATATATGCCTTACCTGGCATCAACTTGGGCCTGTGGGGAAAAAATGATCATGATAGAGTTAAATCAAGTGTTACAGCTAAATTATTTTGAATTCAGAAATACATGAACTGAAAGTAATCACTAACAATTGAATGTATTGTAATTGTCAATGGTAAGTTTAGACAACAACAGTGTTACTTCAAATAAATATTACACTTTTGTTTTAATCATTAGCTAAAATGATGGAACAATTTCTCATTTATCATTTATAAAAGGAATATTACAATATTATGATTAGCTTTTTCTTTTAGAAATAAGTTGGAATTGTTTTTTTTAAAAGTTTGCAAAAGGCTTATTGATACAAAAATTATTCTCCTCAGACTTGATGAATATCTGCTAATTACATTCTGGACTTTGTCCCTTCAGTTGATATAATATTCACCTTGCCATGGGCAAAAACATTGTAAACATATTTATAAATAGACAGTTTGTTATACCTGATCATTTCTACTTCTTCCTGTGTGAAGCTTGCCAGCAGGACTACCAATCAATTCCTTAATAAACAGTCAAAGCAGTTTTATTCTGATTACAATTGAATTATAAACTGTGAATGCAGTATTGAGGGGGACATGGGGGATTGCAGTGTTGTGGTGTTGATGAATATTTTTTGCCGTGTGGCAATGAAAACATAATCTCAAAGTGCAGTGTGGCAGTGATGTAAATGCCTTCTGTGGGTGATATTTGCTTTTCCAAAGCTGCAGTGTGCAGTTAAATGAAAGTGGGACTGTTGTCATTTGAAAGACCAAACAACATTGTGCTGGGGGAGGGGGTTTGCAAATGAAAAACTCAAACAAAAATGTTCATAAAAATGTCCCAACAATTTTGAACATGATTGTATAGTGAGGCAGGATTTTCCTAAAATATTATTGACTTTCTAAATCCAGAAATTACCTTAAGTCTTCTCTCATTGGCTGTATGGATATCCTCATCACCAGGTTTTATTTCAAATTTGTTGCTTAACCACTCTTCTTTGATCTAAAGACATTATTTTATACAGATATTTAACAAAAGAAAGGTCTCCTTAAGTTTGTACCCATTTTTAGTGTCAGGCTCATTTGTTTTGTCCCCTTTGTTGGAGAGGGACACAGGGAGCCCAACACTAGAAACAGCTGCAAGGGAGACTAGTAATTCACTATCCAATAACCTTTTTAAGCATTTGTTGATTGAATACATCATTCTGTGACTGTTAATCTATTGTGAGAAACACAGTGTCTTATTTAATAAGTATGCTGGATTCTAGATTGAGATGTCTAGGTCAGTTAGCCCTGGTCAGGAACCTGATATATATATGCTTACAAATATGTAAAATTGACAAAAAGATAGCTTATAATGAAATATGCTCAAAAAGGTAATATTAATTTTATAAAAAGTACCAGACCTTCTATAGCTTTCTATTAAAATCTGCAATAGCGCTAGCTAAAAAAGTTTAATTTTCTATTCAACCTCTTTAATTTTCTACATTGAAGTAATGAATTATGATGCATTATGCAACCTAACGGCAGTTTGAGTGGGCTCTGGTCAGTGGCAGGATTCAGTGTAGGCACGATGATAGATTATAGGCAATTCTATTGTATTTGATATTTGTGATAGCTATGTTTGCAGTGAATGCAATCATTATAATTATAGTACAAGCAATACCTTTTCAAGTCCATCAACAATTTGATTCATTTCATCCTTTGAAACAAGGCCAACTTTTTCAATAGCTTTGACATAAACCTGACTACCCTATGAAATCAAGTCAATAACAAAACTATGACTCAATCACAATAAGTACAACTTCAAGTTTTTTATTCACACACAAAGAATTAAATAAAAAATGAAATACATTAGAGAATAATATTAACAAATAGTCAAATAAGAAAATTACAAGAAAATAGGTCATTTAAACTTAAGTGACCCGTGATTAGCCTGCGTGCAGCCGGTTTAATTACCCGTAATAACCGTCTGCGAAAGTTCGCCAGATATCGTGTTCTCTGTGACCCGATATAAGAAGCGATTTCTGATTGGCTTTCGCTCGGATCAATTCTTACTCGAACTCTGATTGGTCAACGGCACGGCATAATCTTTTCCGGTTGCGATGTTTTCGTTGCTACATGCACGCGAGTTTGACCATGTTGACAGCTAGAGTAAAGACATGGTCTAAATATATTACTATAAGTGTATTTACCTGCGATTTGTGCCGCAGCACACAACTTAAACCAGAAGAGAGGTTCCTCATTGAAGGAAAGTTTGAAATTAAGATTCTTTCAAAGCTCCAAATTCTTTCTCGAACACTGAATAATGACTATATTTGCCGTTGATGTTTCATACTTTTGAACAGACGAAGGCGTTCACTTCAAGATATAACCTCCAGCGAGAGTGCTTTTAACATCACAGCGTCCTTTGAAGGACATTGTGAAAGTGCTGATTGTAATATATTTAGACCATGTCTTTACTCTCGCTGTCAACATGGTCAAACTCACGTGCATGTAGCAACGAAAACATCGCAACCGGAAGAGATTATGCCGTGCCGTTGACCAATCAGAGTTTGCGTAAGAATTGTTCCTAGCGAGAGCCAATCAGAAATCGCTTCTTATATCGGGTCACAGAGAACACGATATCTGGCGAACTTTCGCAGACGGTTATTACGGGTAATTAAACCGGCTGTACGCAGGCTACCCGTAGTGTGATATATATAAGTTACTACATACTGGCAGTGCCAACCATTTGATTTGTGGCACAACAACACACAAACAACAGACAGGCAAGAAGACAGACACACACTGACAGACAGACAGGAGTACAACTATCAAATACCCTGCATCTTTTTCCTTCCTAGTGTAACCAGTGGCTACGGCTACATGTGGCTACACCTCACTAAGACACAGGCAACCCATTTCTTATTTTTGACATGTAGCCACTTCCATAAGAAGTGTTGATTTCTTTGAAACTTTGATTCATACAAAGCAACTAAGATACAGGCAACCCATTTCTTATTTTTGAAATGTAGCCACGGGTACAGGCAAGCGGGTACAGGCAAGCAGGCAAGCAGGCAGGTACAGACAGGCAAGCAGGCAAGCAGGCAAGCAGGCAAGCAGGCAAGCAGGCAAGCAGGCAAGCAGGCAAGCAGGCAAGCAGGCAAGCAGGCAAGCAGGCAAGCAGGCAAGCAGGCAAGCAGGCAAGCAGGCAAGCAGGCAAGCAGGCAAGCAGGCAAGCAGGCAAGCAGGCAAGCAGGCAAGCAGGCAAGCAGGCAAGCAGGCAAGCAGGCAAGCAGGCAAGCAGGCCAGTTTGTTGCAAGTTCTTTACCTCTAAATCCTCCTTCCACATTCTTCGATCAAATCCTATTGATGCATTAAATTCTTCCATTACAGGGTCAGTACCACCTGAGAATCGCCCTCCCCACAGCTTGTTACCCTAGAAACACAACAAATTATTCACAAATTTCAACTCAAAATGCTACAAATTACACAGAAAAAACGATTGACAGGAAAACATAAGTTCCACTTTTTCAATAGAGCAGTTTTCATATAACTTTGCCAACTTTACGGCCAAAAAGCGGTCAAGGATTGACAAATTCTAGAAACATCACGGTCGCGTGTCAAGGTATACACTTGGTACTGAACTTTTCAGTCATACAAAATCTGCTCTATGTCAGGAAGTATTTGCCAACCCAATGTGTTTTCTTCAATTAATTAAACTTGATAAACCTTGATATTTGTATTATTTAAATTACAAAGTAATTCAAAGAATGTGTGAACACCTCTACTCAACACAAATGTGAACAAAGTGTTAATATAAATTAAGCACCAATAGGAATAGCTTGTAATTAAGCTTTATTGTCCAAGACAAAAGGCATCCATCAATTAAAAAATAATAATATGATGATGATATTGAATTAATTCTTTTGCGTCTACTATTAGTCCGGGAGCAGATGTCGCCGAAAGAAGTGCCGTGGGATTTTCGTGAAGATTAAACGCGACCTGTGCAGAAGTGTTGAGTAGGACCTAAAGAACATTTTAAATGTTGTCGGCACTTCTGTAAGTTGTGCAGGGGGGGTCTACGGGGCGTTTCAAAAGTACCCACTCTAATCTTGCATGAAAACGAGGCTGAATCATAAAACCTAATGAAAACTGGTCTTAATTTGGTATTTTTCAAAATAATATTACGTGTTTTGATAGTCTGAGATGTTGTTCTGAATATCATCGTTTGTAGGGATAATTATAGGTGTCACGTGACCGGAAGTTAAGGCTCAATTTTCTTGTTATCCTAAAAATGACTGAAAAATTGGAATAAACTGACTTAACGAAACTATAAATTAAAGTTTGATTCTATTAACATTTTAATCATCACTCTCATCATTTTTGTCACACTCAATCTGCTTCCCGGGGGATTGGGGGGGGGGGGGGGGGGGGGGTGTCAAATTGTCAAATGCGAATTTTTGAAACTGAATTAGCATTTTCTGGTATCTCTTAGGGTGTCGAAAAAGGAGAGGAGAGCCCATTGATATTCGCTTCTGATGTGTATATTAATATTATTAATTAATGTGGTATCTCTTAGGATGTAAAATTCATCCAGCCACGCCCTTTTTAAAAGACTTCCGGTATGTTTTAGGGGTATTTTTGAAAATTTCCGACGAGCATCCCCGTTTTTTTTCTCCTGGATCCATTCGCGCGTCATTCTCTTTCTCCCGTCAACCAACACGGTCGTTATTCCACACTAGCATCTGGTAGTGAGCACGTAGAATCGCTTTAAAAAGTGCCGGCGCTCTTTGTTGGTGGTATAGCTATTGCATGTTTGACTGAACCTGATTCTTGTGAAATATCTTCCACATGTAGTGAGGTCTTTGCCTTCGGTGATGGCTGTCCCAGGCTGATAACAGTTAGCAGACATGCTTCTCCACACATGTCTCTGTTGGGTGCAGTAATGTTCCAAGGTTCCAAAAAGCATTTATGACATCTTCAACTGCATTTGTAATTGCTTTCCAGCAAGCAACTTTTCTCTTTTCCAAAAAAAACTTCCAGTTATATCAGCTCCGCTGAATGTGTGGAAGACGGGTAGTGCTGCCAATTTACCACTGCCCAGAGCACAATCAATCGGATCAAGCTCAATCGCACCATGATTATTACCTGTGACAAACGATGTCTTCTGACACAGCTCTGGGTATCGCCTTCAAGATAGAATGAGGACGTCTGTGTCTGGGGAATTTGTTAAACAACTCTGTAGCTCCGTTGGCAGTTTCGTCTAGAGCATATATATTGAGCAAGATCTTTGTATCCACCTTTTCTTGATTACTTTGAATATGGTCTACACCTTTATGTGTTGCAAGACTTGTACATCGGCAGGCCACATCAGCCCGTAGTTACGTCATCTCAGCTTGATCGAGCCTGAACGGTGAACGAGGAGCTGCCAGGTACTTTGTTAGTTCGTTCTCAGTCGTACCCATGATGAGACAGGAGTCTTTGCATGGCGACCTTAATAAAAACTTATTATAAATTGATTTTAAATATTGCGGAATATAGCATATAGTATTTCATACTGTTTGGCTTGTCAAGGAATCGCAGCTGTCAGTGCATCACACTGCATCTCCCAGACGTGTGGAGTAAAAAGACAGGCTGGTCAAGATCCCATATATCGATTATGTGCAATTGATCAGTTTCATGCTATATTCCGCAATATTTGAAAATCAATTTATTATAATTTTATTCTGCTAGGTCGCCATGCAAAAGCTCCTGTCTCATCATTGCTATAAGACTAAGAACGAGCTAACAAAGTACCTGCCAGAGATGTTCCTCGATCGTGCTGAGATGACGTAACTACGCGCTGCTGTGGCCTGGGGATGTACAAGTCTTGCAACACATCAAGGTGTAGACCATCTTCAAAGTAATTAACAAAAAGTGGAAACAAAGTTCTTGCTGAATGCTCTAGGCGCAACTGCCGACGGTGCTACTGAGTTGTTTATCCATTCCTATGCCAACACGGACGTCCCTTTTCTATACATACATACATACATACATTTTATTGGAGCTCCCCATAGGGCTTTTCAGGCCAATTTACACGTGAAAATTTAATATATTAATAGAAAAATAATCTAATTTACAATATTAGGAAATTTAATATTTGGAATCTAATGAAATTTAACAACTAGTATTTATATATTATAATTAAAAACTGTCCTAAGTGATCCCAAGCCAACGATCTAGCATCGATCCTCTTAAAGAGTTTCGAAAAGCTTGTATGGACTTAGAGTCTTTGAGGGAGTCTGGTAGGTCGTTCCATAACTTCGTACCTCTGTAGGAAAAACTCTGTAGTGCTGTTGCAGTTCTACATTTCGGAATTTGAAGAGTATTACAATTCCGTGTGTTTCTAGAATGAACATCGGAGCGTTTGACGAACATAGATGACAGGTATTTCTATCTTTAAGGCGATAGCAAGAACTGTGTTATCATCTGTTGTATCTAAGGGTTTTCAAGATATATCATTTGGCACTGACACTGGTAAAAATCATGGTGTGATTGAGCTTGGTCCGATTTCTTGTGCTTTGGGCACTTACGACTCAAGACCTCACTACAGGTTGGAGATGTTTTGCAAGAATCAGGTTCAGTAAAACAGGCTACACCAAAGCAGTGCGCACATTCTGAGGCGCTCACTACAAGATGCTAGAATAACGACTGTGTTGGCAGTACAAGTTTGCTACAACCAGATGATTGATGTGAGAAAGATGAATGGATCCCTGTAATGACGAAACAACCGCCCGCACCGAAAGCATTAATCTATTTGGTCAAGTCTGGTTGTAAATAAAAACAAAATTTAAAAATTTAAAAATGCTCAGTCGAAAACCAATTTTCAAAAATACCCCTAAAACATACCGGAAGTCTTTTAAAAAGGGCGTGGCTGGATGAATTTTACATCCTAAGAGATACCACATTAATTAATAATATTAACATACGTATCAGAAGCGAAAATCGTTGCGCTCTTCTCTCCTTTTTCGATACCCTAAGAGATACCAGAAAATGCTAATTCAGTTTCAAAAATTCGCATTTGACAATTTGACACCCCCCCACCCCCCCTCAATCCCCCGGGAAGCAGATTGAGTGCGACGAAAATGATGACAGTGATGATTAAGATGTTAGTAGAATCGAGCTTTCATCTGTAGTTTCATGTTTAGACATTTTACTCCAATTTTTAAGTCATTTTTAGGATAACAAGAAAATTGAGCCTTAACTTCCGGTCACGTGACCCCTATAATTATCCCTACAAACGATGATATTCAGTACAACATCTCAGACTATCAAAAAACGCAATATCATTTTGAAAAATACCAAATTAAGACCAGTTTTCATTAGGTTTTATGATTCAGCCTCGTTTTCATGCAAGATTAGAGTGGGTACTTTTCAAACGCCCCGTAGACCCCCCCTGCACGACTTACAGAAGTGCCGACAACATTTAAAATGTTCTTTAGGTCCTACTCAACACTTCTGCACAGGTCGCGTTTAATCTTCACGAAAATCCCACGGCACTACATGTGCTCCCAGACTATATAGCACTTTTACTATTTTCACATGATCTGAGAGTAAAGGTTTTTATAAATATTACATAGGGAACCCTAAGGCTGAATTACATACTATTACAATGGGGACTGCTAGCTAAGAATGCTGTATTAATAAGCTTACCTCTTTATTACTGTCCTCCATATTTCTTTTAGTTGGTCGTAAAGAATGTTGACTTTGGTGACTCTTTGGTGCACGTAAAACACCTGCAGCTAACCAATCACTTTTCAAGACCAGAGCAATCAAAAAGGAATTGACAAAAACAATTGGAAAAGACACTATTAGATTAAAGACAAAAGCACTGTTATTAAATCTCAATTATTTTGGGATTAAACATACGTGTTACTAACGTGTTACCGGTGCGTAGAACGTGCCGATTGCTCTATTTATATTATAGCGAGAATAACCGCTGACTAAAAAGACTGTCAGCTAGACTAGACCCATTCTTTCTCAGTTTCCAAGATGGCGGACGAGATGGATGATGTTCAATGGATGAGCAAGGCAATCGATTTGGTATAACTCCATAGATAAGTGATGATAGCTTAGTCGCCGGTTCTAACAAAAAGTGCAATGCCAACATGTACTTTAATTAATGTCAGGTTTTTGAAGCACGATTGACTATAAAACCGCAATCACTAAAATAACCATTACTCTGATCTCTGGGCAAGATTAGGCTTGGAGTTACACTTAATTTCCATCATAAACGAATTTTAGGAACTGCATGTTCCGTGCCGAAAGCACATGTCTACTGTAGATTTGTCTGTCTGTCTCCAGCTAATACAATCTTGCATATAATATTATTCCTTTTTTTAAGGCAAAAGAAGCTCTTTCATCTGGAGAAGTTCCTGTAGGATGCATAATGGTTTACAACAATAAAATAATAGGACAAGGGAGAAATGAAGTTAATGAAACTAAAAATGCAACAAGACATGCAGAAATGGTCGCTATAGATCAGATAAGACAATGGTGTCAGCAACATAACCTGGATAGTACAATGGTATTTCAACATACAACACTGTATGTTACGGTAGAACCTTGCATCATGTGTTCAGCAGCATTACGATACGTCAGCATCCACAAGGTTGTTTATGGTTGTGGTAATGAGCGGTTTGGTGGTTGTGGCTCTATATTGACTGTTCATAAAGATGAGTATACTAAAAACATTGATCCAGTGGACCAAGGCATGATCCCTGGGGTACCATTTCAGTGTATTTCTGGCATACATGCAGATATTTCCATTAAACTTTTAAAAGACTTTTATCAAGGTGAAAATTCTAATGCTCCTAACCCTAAAGATAAGTCTAAAAGAAAAACATGACACATTACCATTTCAAACTTCTGTATCGATCAACACCAGTGACTGGCACTAGGCAAGCATGTGACACACACACTCAGCTACTTTTAAACACCTAAGTTTTCATTATTACTTAGTGATCTGTTGAATTCCAATATTGTGATGATCATCACACATCTGTTCTCCCTGAATCAGTGGCTGCTGATGATGGAAGGGAAAGGAAAAGAGAAGGAAAGAAGTAAGGGTGAATCTCCTAGCTTTCTCCTTTTCCCAATCCACTAGCATCAGCTCTGCAGGCCTGATACAATGCACAAAGAAACTTTTTCCACAAAACGATTTTATTTGAAGCAAGTGGAAGGCCTTTTAGAATTGAATATCTACTATATAATATACATCCTGAATTGAAAATGGCAACCAATGTGAATAACTATTGCTTTAACTGACTAGCCTAAAATACAAATGAAAAACCTATTGTTTCCAGGTTAACACAAGGCTAGCCAGTCAAGAACACAGGAGGTTGCCACGCCACAACTTTGATTTAGTCTATATGTACAATAACAAATATTATGCTATATTAAATCCTTTGCTGATATTAATTCATTGAGTTCTTTTGTAAGTTTTTCTTTCTCTTGTTCTAGTTGAATTGCTCGTTGTTTGTTCAGTTTTAGTCTGTTTTCAAGGACATGGAGAATGGGGCCACACATGATTTCAGTCAATTGACACAGTGCTTTGGTAAATACTGTAATAACAAACAAATCAAAATTAATTTCAAATCACACATCACAATGTGTAGCATAAACAAATGCTTTTTTTACAAACTTTCAAATGGATGGTGCTAGGATCACATACACAAACGCGATGACTGATATGTGCTTTTTCTGATAATAATGAATTGAAATGCATTTGGTGTATGAGTCAAATACAGATCTACCGGTACACGAGAATAATATCAATTGCCCTTGGGGGCTTTGCTTGCTCTTTGCATTATAGACCCACTTAAGAAAATGTTGGTTATTCGCACTCATTGAGCGTGATAGGATTGCAATCAATGCATCACAAATATACTTTCAAAGCTTACCTGCCCCATTATGTAAGCATGTTATCAAATCTGATGACCTGAAAATAATATATAAATAAATAAATAATATAATTATCTACTATTAAAAGTATAGACACAGGCAGCCCAACTAGTTGCTCTGAGGAATTTTTTCAGAGCGAATAAAATTTTTTACCACGCACAAAGCTAAGAAAGTCGATTAAAAATAATATTTTGTTATTCTTTGAGTGCATGGTTGGGCTTCCTGTGTTGATTGGTTTGTTGTGCAAAATTGCACACGACTTTCTCACTCATGACAGAAATCACCTGAAATCAAATAGAGTTGTATTTTGTGAAAATACTACCCTCTTTGACAAGTTTTTGAGCTAATAGCGTGCGAAAAAGCCATAGGAATCTCATCCACTTGCATTCAAACAAATGCACCACAGGAAGCCTGTCACACGCTCCAAGAATAACAAAAAACCTTTTGTTCAATATGGCTCGCGAGGTGTGTGGTAAAAAATGATTTATATTCGCTTTAAAAAATACCTCAGATCGAGTAGTTGGGCTGCCTGTGGTATAGACTTAAGTAGGTAAGTTTTGGTAAGTAGGTATCACAATATCAAATGTAGTGCATCAACTATGCTTGAAATTTAATTCTTAGCACTGATGATGGACAATTCATCGCAAAGCTCTTCAAATTAATTTTTTTTGAAATGTAGTAGATGTAGTTATATTTTAGGATTTCAATAGTATTGTGTGTTGAATGATCAAGGTACCTCATCACTTTTTGGTAGGCTTCCTCTTCTTCCTAATGCAATGAGAATATTATGGTCAAAATGATATTTTTTTCTGAATGACTATAATATACATTTTTGAGTGACCAGCTTTGCTTGCAAACATGTAAAAAACTATTGTGTTGCAGTCAAGAACAATAGGAGATTTCCATAATATCTCAATTTGTTCTATACTACTGTAATTACGTATAAATGGTATATCAATAATAGTTAACTCTGATATTACTTATCATAATCATAATCACTGTCAGTAGCTATATATAATGGAACATCAATATTTGCTTATCATTATCATTATTATCATCATGAATCATCTTTAGCCTGCAAAACAGGCATTTTTGCTCAAGTTTTCAATCCCATTCCCATTTTCTATTGTTTTTTTTATTTGTAAA
This sequence comes from Metridium senile, assembly GCA_949775045.1. Classification (NCBI taxonomy): domain Eukaryota; kingdom Metazoa; phylum Cnidaria; class Anthozoa; order Actiniaria; family Metridiidae; genus Metridium; species Metridium senile. The sequence goes on from OX459096.1 coordinate 18,890,013, forward strand.
TCCCAGTCCCAGTGCATTCAATCCCATTTTCCCAGTCAAAAATAAGGCCAATCCTAGCTCCCATTTTACCCCTTCAGGACCCTCTCGTGGTGTTTGTTGGGGAAAATCAGGTTTTGGGACTCCTGTGTTGTAACCAGCAAGCAAAAAGGAAGCATAGGAGAGGGGGAAAGGAAGAGAGGAAGGGAATGTCACTTCTTTTCTTTCCACCTCCCCCACCTTTTCTTTTGTGTCTAGGCCCCATCTTAGATAACACAGAATCCCAAATCTTGGTTTTCCCAAAAACTCTACAAGGATGGCAGTTCTGCAGGTTAAATCATCTATATCATTGACTTCATTGTCACTGTAATCCATGGAATGGAATATCAATAATGCTTGATGAGGTTCACCTTTGCTAATATTTGTGGCAGTTCAATCAGTCTATCCAGATTAGCTTCTGATATTGTTACAGCTGGTACAATTTGTAGCTCAACTTCCTCTGTTTTATCTCTGTTGTCAAAGGTGCAACACATAGAATCAGCTACAAAAACTGAGTATTTTAAAATTGATAAAAAAATATAATTATTATTTTCTATCCAACTGTTAGCTTGTTGAGCCACCTTGGGGGATTGGTGCACATCAACAGAGTTGACAAAACAGTATTTGCATTATCATATGATTACTCAGTCATTATTTCAACCAATAGTGCAGCAATGCTTGCAACAAGTGCAACAATATAAAAGTTCAAAAAGTATGAGGCCTCAACAGGGTTGTTTTGGGCTTTTCTGATGCAATTTCTTATTTAAATGTGTGGTGGTTTATCACTAAGATAATCATCATCATTATAAGTTCTTGTTATATATTATTTTAGTTAAACAATATACTTTGTATGTAACAAAATGAGTTTGTGTCTGACTTACTGTGGTGACCCATTGCCTCTACTGACGTTCCCTGATTGAAAACATATCACTTTCTGCTGACCAAGCTGCAATGAGAGTTCAATATTATTGACTGAAGTTTAATTTAATTAGTGCTTAAAGGGGGATTCGGGAGGGTCCTGAAGGGGTAAAATGGTAGCTGGGATTGGCCTTATTTTTGACTGGGAAAATGGGATTGGATGCACTGGGACTAGGATTTACTAATGCAAGAACAATAGAAAATGGGAATGGGATTGAAAACTTGAGCAAAACTGATGGGATTATGTGATTTTTGACGGGATGCTAACCTTATGTCATTAGTCAACAAATGAATGCAATTTCCTTACCGTTTTAGTATCATTAAAACAAGAGAATATTAGTCCAACAAACTCTCGATCCATCACTTGGTACATTGCTTGGGTACTCAAGTCTACAACAAATAAATGTAAATGTTTTTTTTTGGGGGGAAAACATGATAACAAACAAATCGTTGGGTTACCTGTGTCGTAACATTGTTGGCTAATACACACAAGATCAATGAAAAGCAAATTTTGCATGCTTTGGTTGGTTTCTCCTCAGGCTTGATTGATATTGATTAATGATAACCTCAACTTTGTCTCAGTTATTTATTTGTTAATATTGTTAATAAGTTGATGGATTATAATATTATACAAAGTACAAACTCACCTACATGTGATGGCCAAACAGTTATGTGTGGGTGTGAGTGATACCAACCAACAACACGCATTGGCCTTCTTTGTTTGGTCAGTAGACCAAGTCTGTGGGCTTTTGTTAAAGACAAATATATCAATTATACAATAGAAAACAATATCATTGGTGACAGACAATCCCCTCAGTGATTTTTCTGTGGTTATTTACAGTTTTAGTGATAAATACGGAGGACGTCTAGGATTAAAATAAGCAGTTTTCAATCATGAGACTCAGTGTGGTAGGTAAATGCTTCTGAGACCTGTTATGCCAGGAGACAATTCCCTACTCTCTGTGAACAGCACAATAGTATATTTTACATTCATGGAACCTCAGAATTTATGCCCTTATCAGAGAAGAAGTCAAGTTGTATTTGTAAGAGAGCACCTTCTCAATAGACCTTTTCACAGTTCTTGTTCAACAACCTCAGCCTGGATAGTGTGTAATATATTCTTTACAATTTGACTACTGCCTGTAGAATTTTGTGAGTGTTTCAATTAGCTTGAATTGTTTGATAATTTGTGCATAATTTCCCTAAGTTACTGCGAGATATAGTCAAATTGTACAAAATATTATTATTACAAGCTATCTAGGCTGAGGATGAGAACCGTGAAAAGGTCTATAAATTTATCTTTTAGGTTAGCGTGGTGTTTACAAGTGTTGGTATTGTGCTGCAAATTTGCCAACCTTTTCACAATAGATTTCTTTATTTCCTTTGTTCTAATAACAATAGTTGGTTGGCAAAACCATAACAAAATATGTCACTGTACATCCACCTATTTTGAGAACCTGTGTATTCCTCAAAGTCATGCACATTTCCTGTTCGGTAGGTGCTTTCTGTAACCAAATATTAAAGCCACCGTGTACATGGTATTGTTTTGACATTGTATTCACTTAAATAACTTAAATAGTATTTATTTTTCTAAGTGTGTGGATGGTTGTATTGATAAAATCTAGAACTGTTCTAGCAATTGCTGCTTAGAAATGTTTCTAACTTTAATAAAAGGATATTTCTGCCTGATTTGAGGCATCTGATAGTTGCTCTGGCGAGATCTCAACTCTATCTTTTCTTTTATCCAGACGTTGCAACATAATTACTGAATAAATGTGGGTAACGCCATTATCAACCTGAAAAAAGAATTACAAAAAAGGTTTATAGCTATGAGCAAGTCTTAAAGCTTATATAGAAAAAAACATTGTCATGTCAAATAAGCTTTATTATCATTTTTTTCTATCGTTTTGATTGGTCGTTGGAACTGCAAATAAATGCCTACAAATAGTATTCTGCTCATGCGCGTTACGATGTAAAGCCATTTGACTGCAAATAATAGTCTGCTCATGCAAAAAACAAAACATAAACGAAACAAAACTTAACGCATATTTTCAAAAACGTTTTTCAACTTTTAGTGCATGAGCCAGGAGCCGAAAAATGGCCGATTGGTACCACTGGGAGGGACAAAGGCTAACATACATCAAATTAAAGCTGATCATGAGTAGATTTCAAAAATGTATGATAGCAAGGTGGGCGTTGTCATTAAAGGCTGTCACGTGACCTAGAATGTTGTGCAATAGCCAAAAAATCTGTTTTTGGTATTCTTCAAAGAAACAAAGCTTATTTTGAAATGTTAATTTATTTATTTGTATATTTTCAGTGTATAATAAAACAGTGAACTGACTTCTTTGTCTATTATTGTTTGATCGTGAAATGTTTCACTTAGTTTGGTTTGACTCGTTCGTCTTGCCCCTTTAAAGATTACATGTCAAATCCCACCGCTATCTCGGTGTTACATGTAACACACACTTACAATGGACTGAACATATCAATACCATAGTTAGTAAGGCAAAGAGAACACTAGGAATTGTAAGACGCATACTAAAGCCCTGTGATACCAATGTGAGAGCAAAGGCATACCATGCTTTAGTCAGACCACAACTGGAATACTCGTCCTCTGTATGGAATCCTTACCATGACAATGCTGTCAAAAAGCTGGAACAGGTCCAGAAAAATGCCGCTCGCTTTGTCAAATCTGATTACCAAAGAGGTACAAGCTCATCAGGACTCATCAACTCACTTGGGTGGAGTACCCTCGAACAGAGGAGACTTTTGAATCAAATATTAATGTTTTATAAATTTCATAATAATTTAATAGGCCCTAAAATTCCACCAGAATTCGTCCTTTGCAACAGAAGAAGACGAACGAACAATGCAACCTATCGCCAAGTGCAAACTAATGTTTTAAGCTATACATACTCTTTTTTTCCTAGGGCAATACGAACCTGGAACTTGTTGCCGTCAAAAGCAATTGATGCTCTCTCTATCTATTCCTTTAAAATCAATGTAACAAAGGCCCTTTCAAACCTAAAAGTTCCGTTACACTTAAAACGATTGTAGAACACTTATATGTGGGCCATTCCACCATTACATTCACAGACCTAAATAAGCTTGTGTTTCATACACAGTTGCATTATCTTACAATTTATTTTTTCACACAACTGTCTTAGAACCTTGTCTACAATTTGCATGAAAAAAGTTTTCAGAAATAATTTTCGACTTGTCAGTTTTTTGTCCAAAAGGACCGGTACCGTGACGGACATTACAGCTAAAACTAACCCACTAATTCCAGTTGGGTAAATTAGAAGTGAAATTCCTGTGAATTGTGAGAAGTTTATAGCAAACAAATGTTTTTTAGCATTTTGGTTATAGGTTAAGTTTTCTTACTGAAGACCTATATCTTTTAGTTGTTTTTTCTATTTTTTTAAAAAAGGGAATATTTAGCGTGACGGACATTACAAGAAACGTGACGGACATTACAAATGGCAAATTCAGTAAGTCAAACATAAGAAAATTTCCTAATTTGCTTAGTAAATATCACACATAATAGATAATATTACAGTAAAATCACATTGAGAACCTTATGCACTAGTCAAAGTAAACCCCCACCCCCCCCCCAACCCGGGACAGGGTGGGGATAAGTGGGGCATTTGAAAATTTGACTTGGCAAATGTTGGTAAATACCCCACTTAGTGGGAGAGAAATGGAAATCAAATCCCCGACCCCCTGGAGTCAAAAATGATAATAGAGTAAAACTGTTAGAATATACGTGAAACTTTATAAGTGAAAAAAAAAGTGATTTTGTACGAAATCCTTTGTTTTCTATAGCTTAATTAGCACTCTTTTGTACAAAATTGCATTTTGTGTTTCACGGATATATTGTTTACACTTTTATAAAATAACAAAAATAAAATTATCTTTAGATAAGTATATATATATATGGTTGAGTCATCATCATAGCAAATAGTTTTTATTTCAAATTTTAACATTTTAAGCATACTGGGCAAAACCATTGACCAGGTGGGGCTACATGCCAACACAGTCGAAATGAAACCATACAATCTTGCATTGATTGCTGTCACAAATTTTTTTTAATGTGGTCGTACCTTTTAGGGTCTGAAATCACTATCTGAGTTAATTTATGCGTACCTTTTTCAAAACCGTCCGTCAAGCACCCCTATCATTTTTTGGAGGGAGTCCTCCCCAACCCCCCCCCCCCCCCCCCCCCCCCGGGGGAACAAAGCTATCGACTTGCTTGGCTTTTTAATACCTTGTTTTTCAGCGATTTGTCATCAATGCATTCCAGTTTTGTATAACTGACCTTGCGGTTCAACAAATCTGTGGGGGGCTCCTTGACTTTCATATAGAGCCACAGGGAGCCCAAGCTATCTTTGAAGTGATTTTTCGTTTCCAGTCCTTCTCCTAAGAGAATGTTTAGTTTCCAGGCCTCTTCTTAATACTCGAACCAATCCCGACCTAATGCCCCACTATATTAACACACTAGTAAAATATTCACTTTATCCCCACCCCCTTGGGCACCATTGCTTGACAAAAGTGATCCCAAGCCCCACATTGCCCCCACCCTGTCCCGGGTTGGGGGGGGGGGGGGGGGTGGGGGTTTACTTTGACTAGTGCATTAAGGGTCAGTAAACTCTCTTTTTGGTGCACGCCTTTTAATGTTGTCAAATTTTCATTATTTCAATGTCTCATGTGGACTGACCCATATATATATTTATGTATTTTTTTTCTTTTCTTTTTTTCTTCCTTTTAAAATCCTTCTTGTATTAGTGAAAACTATTAAGAAGCGTAATAAACCAAGAACCAAGAACATAAAACAAATATCAGAATTATTAATATTATCAAAGTTTAGTCGCAAGTTCGTTAAATTAATACGTAAGCGATAAATCAAATCACTTAATACTTAATACCTCTCCTATAAGTAAGCCCATGACCTCTTCTCTTTCTGTAGACAAAGCATGAATCATACAAACCATGTAAGCATCTCCTTCAAGTTTGACTGTCGACACGGCCGCCATCTTGAAAACAAGCAATCCATTTTCTGGGTTAGCTGTGGTAGAGTTGGCGCGGCTACCTGGCACTGATGTTTTTGATATGGAAAGAATCGAAAGAAAACCTTCTCAGCTGATGATTTTTTTCCGAAATTTACTGCATTCCAGCGCTTTCAAAATAACAAATATTATAACTGGTAACCACTAAGGATTTAACAAGCCTATTATGGGCAATAATATAGCACCGCATGTTGAAAATGCACGAAAAACGGGTGTTTGTTCTTTAGCTGGAAAACGTCTAAACGAGGTGAGTTGAATGCCTGGTTTCACGCCCTTTACTGCTAAACAGGTTAATACTAAAAGCGATAGCTCATTTCGGTATGGAATTATGGTTATAAATCGAGCGAGAAATATATGATAAACTGCCTAGCTATCAGTGGATTGTATTATGGCGACCTGCAGCTTAACATATTTGTTATTGACCAAATCGAAATATGGCGTCCAATTTAATAACTATTGTTCTTGACTAGCTAGCCTCGTGTTCACGTTAAAATACAATGGACTTTGCACATGTATGCGAGGCTAGTCAGTCAAGAACAATAGTTATTAAAACTGGACGCCATATTTCGATTCGGTGTATTGACTGCCTAGCCTCGAGTTCACGTTGGAAAACAATGAAGTTTGCATATTTTTTTTTTTTACTTTGCACATGCGAGGCTAGTCAGTCAAGTAAAATAGTTATCCAAACTGGTTACCATATTTATAGATTCTGCATTCAGTGTATGGGAGGTTTTCTTTTTATATTTGTAAATTAAATATATTTGAGAATCACAACATCATTTTTTTTTCAATTTGATTCTATTGCATGGGCATAGTATTTGTGCTCTATTAAGAGGGCCACAAGTTTCTCAATAATTATATCTGTCATGAAGTAATACCCTTGTAAAAATATAATACTTAATAAAGACATGTAATATGTACTTTTGCAGGTACCACCCCAAGTGTTACATCTTGGTTCGTCCCTAAGAACACTTGATCTCTCACAAAACAAACTTAAAACATTACCAGCTAATATTGGTGCACTTACAAGCCTGAAGAGTTTGACCTTAACGTCTAATCATCTAGGTTAGTGCTTTTGGTAAAATCATCAAATACAATTGATTACCAATAAATAATATTATCAAATAAAACTTATTGAATACACTGTCCAATTTCATTTCAATCTTCAATGAGCTTAGTTGCAATTTGCCTTCTTATCTATTTTCTTTCCATAAAATATGGGCCATGGTGACTTGGTATGTTAGCAAGTGAATGATTGAATGAGTCCATAGCATGAGTTGCCCATGCAGTTTTTTCACATACATTACATGGTTTGTGGTGATGATTACCATTATAGTCAAAATGAAGATGATGATGATAAAAGTCATATTTGTGTCTACCCTCCTGCAATTCCATCTTTTTCCCCTCCCCTATATACACCAAACCAAGTGTATGTAAGTCTCAGATTTATGTCCAAAATTAATATGGTATATTATTGTTTACCTTTACTATATTGTATAAAATGTAAATTGTGTTGTTGTTTCTGAAAAGAAGTAATTGGAGTACTTAGAGAAGTTACAAACCATATATTATACCATATACATTTTGGACATAAATATTCTGTTTGAGTTAAAGAAGGATCAATGTCTGAGACTTGCATTTGACCCAATGTATTTGTAAGATTTAATCTTGCTGGTATTATTATCTTGTGCCCGCATTAAGGCTGCCAATATTTTTCTTTCAGAGTCACTCCCAAAGGACATGTGCAAACTCAAGAAGTTAGAAACACTAATAGCAAACCATTCATCAATCAAACATTTACCAGCTGGACTTTTCAGTGGCTTAACAAACTTGAAAACACTGTCCCTTTCATCCAATCAGCTGTCTGTTTTCCCAGAAGAATTTTGTACACTGCGACACCTTGATGTAGTAGACTTGTCTGATAATAAAATCAAAATTATTCCAGAAAACATTGGTGACCTTCAGGCAGTAGAACTCAACTTGAATACAAACCAAATTTCCAAGTTACCACTATGTTTGGCATCATGTCCAAGGCTTAAAGTTTTGAGGGTTGAGGAGAATTGTTTGCCATTGGATCAAATTCCAACCCAATTGCTGAAAGAATCCAACATAAGCTTACTTGCCTTTGATGGGAACCTATTCACTATGAAAGACTTTCAAGATAAAGATGGTTATGAACAGGTATATGTTATTTGAAATAATTCTAACATCAATCTATATACTTACAGAGTTAATGGTCAATTGTCACATATTTAACATCATCCCGTCGGCTCAATAGCTAGCCAACTTTCGACATTTTGATTGAATAATCATTCAGAAATGAATCAAAAAGAGGCTCTTGGGAAACAATGAGCATTGATTTTTGTCTCGTTTTGGTTTATATTGTGTATGATCACTCAACCAAAATATTGAAAATGGGCTATTGCTAGAGCAGCCTGAATGTCAGGGCTCATTACTCAAACTGACCAACACTGTAATCTTAATATTATAATCCCTTTTTGAAAATTAATATAATTTGCATTTCCTAACCAGTGTTTGGTTTGTAATTTTACAGTACATGGAGAGGTACACAGCTACAAAGAAGAAGTTTGCATAATACAGGAATTCAAAAAATAGCGAGGCCCGTTAATTGATAATTTGCTTGAAATTGTTTCTCCTGATTGATCAATCTGTATCAAGTTGTATAAATATATATAATATAAATATAAATATATATTTATATTAATATTACATTTATCAAAGTTTTCACCCAAGGGTGATGAACAGACCAGAAAAGAGAAACATTTTACTGAAGTTGGAGATCTGGATCGCAATGCAACAGTTTTTGCTATAAGCCAGCAACTGTGTTTGCACACTATCAAATGTACATCTGTTTCAAAAATCACTGTTGCAGCTGAAGCTACAGTCCACACTCTAAAGCCTGCAAAGGATGCCAGTAATATCAACATCACATTTGTGATTGATTACACTTTTTTTCAATAACTATTTGTTTCACCATACTACTGCAACAACTTGTTAATGACACAAAAACGTACAACTTAAATATGCTAGGAAAAAATAGATTAAACAGGAGAATAAATGCCAACATCCTTTGCAGGCATTAGAGTGTGAAATAGGTGTGTATGGAATGCTCTGAGAAATAAAGTAAACATAAACTGAATGTCAACATCTTTTGCAGGCATTAGAGTGTGACATAGGTGTGTATGGAATTTATTTCCAAGAATTTGCACTGAGTAACATAATAATATACATTTATTGAGAAACTTATTTTAATTATTCAGGTTATAAATATAATCAATTAGGGTTTTATACACCCTTCCCATAATGCGGGACGCCATTTTGAATTAATTACTTGTGACGTCAAACACGGAAAGGTTTCCCATGTTATGTATATTTCACTGTACTTTTCACTCAGCGCTTCAGGTCCTGCAGGTGTATTTATACGATATTTAAAGAAGATTTTTAAGACATTCTTTAGATTTGTCCTTTTACTTTAAATTTGTTTGAGTTCTAAAATCTAATGCGTATTTTTATAACGCCTCGAATCGGCCGCAAAGAAGAAGAATTTATAGCGGGAGCTGTGAAGGTAATTTGAAGGCTAGACTATAGAATACCCCGTCACTCCTTAGACATCCACTACGGTTGCACTCCGTGGTCCGCAGTCAGATACCACAGGAAACCCATAACGACTAAAGCTGAACTTGGGGGCAAAGTGTTCATTACATATATTTGATAATATACTTATTATAACAGTGATCAATATGATATAGTCTACTTGAAAGTTGTGTGTAAGGACTGCTACCGCAGTCCGCAGTCCGCAGTCAGGCACATTAACACAGGAACCCCAAATACAGTATAAGATCCAGTTGCATAGTCTACTTCAAAGTTGTGTGTAAGGATTGCTACCGCAGTCCGCAGTCCGCAGTCACGCATATCAACACAGGAATTTTTTTTCGTTTTCTTGAGCTAACAAGCGATGGTATTCCTGACTCAATGCATATTATAGCAAAGTCAGAAAAGTACAAGCCGATCGAGCTATCTTTTTACCACTAGTTTATCAGTATTATTAGTTAATATATTTAATAGATGTTTTGTTGTAAACTATTCTATTGATGACATCTGAATCACCGATTGTTCGAGTATTCATCACCCGAGACGCACATTTTATAATATCTCGCCACTCTTTCGAAGTGTAATTCTTTATCTTCATTTAGTATGATGTCAAGCGACTCTAAAATCTGGTTTTTACAACACTTGTGTGAAATCTCGCAAGCTGATTGGCTGAGAGCTATGTTCAATAAAAGGACAGACACATGAAATGGCGTCATTTTTGGCTATTGACAATAGATTACGTCATCGTGTCACGCAACACTTGTGCAAAGTCAAAGGAAAGTTTGCGATTTACACGAAGGTGTTTCCTCCAAAAAAGTCCGATAAAAACATGTTTATGGAGAGATTATGAATGGGAATTGACTTAATGTAAGTAGAAAATTGCAATAAATGTCATTATGTTTGCATCGATTGTTTGTCATTTGTATTTTATATAATTTTTTAACTTTTTTTGTCAAATTTTTAACGGTCGCTAGCCGTCGAAAAATTTTTCATCAAAAACATGCCAGAAATATTTTCGATGAAAACCATTCCTAAAGCGCTTGTGTGAATGACTTTATTTGCCATTTTTAATTTAAAGTGAAAAAAAGTTGTGTGTTTTTGATTTGATAACGTTTTGACGGTATTTTTTTTATCATGTCATGTTTTGAAAGCTAGATTGTAAAATGTTTTATGGTCGTTTTTGTCGTTGTTTTAATGCGTTAGAACTTCACTTAGCTTTTTGAAAAGAAAATGCTATCTGTATTTCTCAATAAAAATGTAATTTTTGCCTTCCTTTGTAATTGAATTTGATTATTTTCGCAATGTGATCTGCCGTAGCATGAAGGTCGATGCGTGACACATTCGCCATATAACTGACATTCAACTTGTTTGCTTTGTGTTGTAAAAAACAAATCGCACAAAGTTTTTCATTGTCTGTCCTGTTATTGATCATAGATGGCGTCAAAAAATGTTCAAAACTTTGCAGTGAAACCACTCGCTACGCTCGTGGTTCCACTTGAGTTTTGAACATTTTTTGACGCCATCTATGATCAATAACAGGACAGACAATGAAAAACTATGTGCGATTTGTTAATTTGCCGTGATATCAAGTCAGTTTTCTTGAACCTGAACACATTGATTAATTCATTGAATAAATAAATAAATAAGCTTAGTATTAAGCTCACGGGCACTGAAATATCTCTCTACATTTTTATTCTAAACGTATACTTCGAAAGAATAGCGTTGGAATTTAATATGTCGAGATTCAGTCGTTATGATTTCTTCAAAAGTTATTGCATTTATATCGATAGCACTATGCAATGCCTCGACACAATTGTTTACACTACGTATCTTTAGCTTGAAACTCGACAATTTTTTAGAGAAAGCATAGCTCGATTGTCTTGTAATTTTCAACTTTGCTACAGTGAGCACTGAGCTCGGGCTATCTTTGCATATTAGCTCAAGGAAACAAAAGAAAAAAGGTATTATATTGAGAGTGTGAAAACAGTAAATTACCTTCACATGTACAGCTCGGATCGACGGGAGCCGCTAAGAATCTTCTTCTTTGCGGCCGATTTATAACGTTTTAAAAATACGTGTTAAAATTTGGAACAAAGACAAATAAAAGTTAAATGTCTAATCTAAAGAATGTCTTCAAAATCTTCTTTAAATATTGTATATATACACCTGTAGGACCTGAAGCGTTGAGTGAAAAGTACAGTGAAATATACATGCCATGGACAGACCTTTCCGCGTTTGACGTCACAAGTAATTAATTTAAAATGGCGTCCCGCATTATGGGAAGGGTGTATATAACTTATACCCTAATGTAATGTGATGGTTATGATAGCTCATTTCACATACATTATCTCCATGCATTGTATGTTAATTGTAATAACTTGGTAGTTGCTGCTGAAGGATGTCAAAACAATTATTATCTTCGTGTTTGTAAGTAGGGTACCAAAAGGTAAGAAGTGTGGATCCAGAACAATTTAGAGGGATGACTGTTCACTTGAAACAGTCATTTTTAGTTCTGTTTTTTTTTTGTTTTGTTATTTTTCAACACCAAAGGAGGATGACTAGTCACACAATTTATCCCCTGGATTGGGATCGAAAAGGTACTGTGTCATTTCGAGACCCTAAAAGGTCCGTTGAGCACGGGTTTTCTTCTCAAACAGCTGTATTTATGAGCAGTCAGTTATGATGTGTGTAAGAACGAGGCAGGCAAACGGCAATGGAATGCAGAAAGGTGCTAATTGTGTATTGTCTTATCCATCCATCTCATTGGTTAAAACATGAAAATCTGCCATAATTTAAAAACTAAGTTGATTTTTTAATATTTTATTTGATATCTGATTCCCTTTTCATCTAAGATTTCCTGAGCCTTTATATATCAAAATTTCTATGTGGAGAACATATTGAATTGTAAACTTTGAGTTTTTACATATTTTATTTTTAAAATGTGTTACCTATAGGCTGATGTACTTTCAGTCTGAAAACTAAGACCCCGGCTACACGAATCCGGATACTTTTGAAACCGCATACCTTTTGATGCGAATCGGCCTATCGTCCACACGAATCCAGTGAATCCGGTCACCGAAACCGCATACTTTTACTTGAATCCTCCGGATACGCGAATTCGTGTGGACGCAAATATTTCTATGCGGTTTCAGGCAGATCGGATTCGTGTAGATGAGGCCTAAGACATTCTTTTGTGGCAGGGCCATAGCTTGGGGAGGGGCAGGGAGGCCCGTGCCACCCCAAAACCATTATTTGATTGTATGGAATGGTAATTATTTTCAGGGCTATTTTCAGAAATCAATGGGTGAACCCCCCTATGAGGGTGCTATGGCCCTCTGTGCGGAGGTTGCTATTGCCGCAGGACAAAAGAGAGTTGCCTCGTTCTTACACACATCATTACTTAACTTATTGTTGACAATGAACGGTGACAACATTAAAACTATTTAAAAACTTATAAAACATGATACCATTTCAGGCTCTTTGTCTTTTAATTAATTACTTTCGCACTAAATCACAAATGTTCTATTTTTATTTTGTATGACAACCTTACTGCAAGTAGGTGTATTGTTGAAATAAATTTGAACATATCTTGGTCCTGTGTTGTTGGTAAATGTATTTGGTGACATTCTGGGAATGGAATTTCCATTTTTAAGTACAGGTAGAAAAACATTTTAAAAATGCTCTAAAACAGTCAAAAACCAGCCAAAATGACACCAAATACAATTAACAACAACACAGGACTGAAATATGTTCAAATTTATTTCAACAATAAATACGTATTTTTACTATTTTTTCGTCTCATATTTACTGTAAAAATGGATTGTTCGTGCTGTCTGTGGGCTGCCCACGGGCAACCCAGTTATCAATATTTTTGTCTGTCACGGGATAAGAAGAAAACCAACTGGAAATAAAAAAAATTTGGAAAATAACATATATTATTTTATAGAAATCCGGACTATAAACATTTGGGTTTTTGAAGCTACCGAAAAACCATGCCTTAAGGTAGTTCGGGAATCATGGATTCCTTCGATCTTCGATAGCATTTGTTTTAACTTTTTTTTTATAAATGTTTTCAATGTCACTCAACTGTTTTATTTGGATTATTTTAAGCCTAGAGCGCGACTCACTGAAGCATTGTGCTACACGCACATAAGCATGGGAGGGGGGGGGGGGGGGGGGGGGGAGGGGAGAGGTGTTTACTCCCTAAGTACGGGAAAAGTACGGTGTTCCTGGAACTTCTTAAAAATGAGCGGTCAAAAATCAAAAAATTGCCAACTAAAAAAAACCAGCTGTATTTCTTCAAACCAACTCACATATATACAATCTCCATTTATTCAGCTTTAAGAAAATGTATACTTTTATTGGGATTGCTTCAGTAGTTAACGTGCTATGAGGAGTTAATGGACATCGGTCGCGAAGGTCCCCTGATACCCCAAAAGGACCCTAAAGATACGCACAGCGAATATTTGCAACCCCAAAAGAAGCGCCAGTCAACCCTACCACTTGGACAAAGGGAGTGTATACCCCTCCCCCTCCCCATCACTTGATGAATATATGCAATGTTCATTTTGAGACCATATTGATAAAATAAGCAATAATACAAATACAAAACGCGTAGTTTTACAATGCCAATATTTTTTATTTAGATTTATTCGGAAATACATGCGCAAATGATTCCATGATTACTAGATTGTTGTTTATTTTTATTTACGGAGATACGTTTATGTTGGTGTCCTTTTTCTTCGCATCATCAGAAAGCAACTATAAAATCAATTACAACAATGAATTACAACCATGCATTACAACCATGAAAATTCAACACATATGTACCTCAATGTAAGTCACGCAATTAATGTGAGCATAAGAAACTGTGAAATTCGATAATAACAAACTAAAGTTTATGGTAGTGCAGTTATGTATCTCTATTGACAACATCATATTTCCAGGGTAGATAAGGAATAAAAATAAATTTATAGCTGCTTTACGTAAAGACAAAACTCCGACCTAGATCTCTACATCTATATTAAGCCTCGTCACATTGTTGATAGGCAATCAGTTTAAACGCTTTTAAACTCTTTAAACATTGTTGAAACATGTTAAAAGCGTTTACTAATTAAACATTGCCATTGCCATACGATCTGAGGCTTCAGTGTACGAACGCATAATAATATTCCCGTCTTTAGCAGTAATTATAAGTACTTATTGACTGAGTGGGAGGGCCGTACCGTACGGGAAAATATTTGGCTCGCGGTCATGACGTACGTACGGAACGAGCGCAGCGAGGTCCGTACAAATGACCAAGAGCCAAATATTTTCCCGTACGGCCCGACCTAACTCAGTCAATAAGTACTTATAATTTAGTTTTTTATCATATCCCCATCACGTGACTTTTTTCCGAAGGTTTTCTTAAGAGCGCGCGCCGGGCAAAATACGGGTCATATGATAAATAAAGTTCTTTACTTGGAGCAACATCTCTGTAGAACAGAACGTATTGATAGCGAATACCTTGGCAAACCTCAGGTCAAAGAACATATCGATCGTCTTTGAATGATATGTGGATATTTACCTCTCTTGTAATTTTGTCCAACCACCTGAAAAATAAAATAAGATGAACAATTACAATGTAGAAATAAGAACTTGAAAATTCAGAAAAACACCAAAACGAGGCAACAAAGGCTCCATCAGAAATTACATACAAATTCCTACATTTTGACTTGTAAGACTCGTTCAGTTCCACGATTTAAAAAGTGGTCTATAAAGATGTTACTTTTAGATGGAATATCAAAAGAATTGCAGGAACGTTGTCCTGACCTTTGTAGTTTCGTGGAAAAGAAATTGATTAAAGGGATCACTCAAGCTGAAGTCTTTCTTTTGTTATTCCTGATATTCCTTTCATAGTAAATTACCAATGCATGTTCTTTTTTATATGGCAACATTCTTGCATTGAAGTGTATAATAATAATAATAATAATAATAATGATGATGATGATGATGATGATGATGATGATGATGATGATGATGATGATGATGATGATGATGATAATGATGATGATGATGATGATGATGATGATGATGATGATGATAATAATGATGATTAACTGTGAATGATATGAGGATATTTACCTCTCTTGACAGGTGGCCATTCAACTGAAAAATAAAATAAGATGAATAAATATAATGTAGAAATAAGAAAATTCAGAAAAACACCAAAACGAGGCAACAAAGGCTCCATCAGAAATTACATACTAATTCCTACATTTGACACACTAAGTATCCCGTTAGATGATTGAGTCTCACCGCTATTTTGATGGTTTTACTTGGAACTGTTGGCAGTAGTTAGAGTAATGCTAATGCTACTATTGCGCATGTGTTAATTATATATGCAAATATTTTTTTGGAAACACGATTAGGAACGCCGTTGCATAGACGTTTTTCCCCGCCCGTTTCTCCCCTTAGGAGGTGGGGTGGGGACAGCTGTACACAGGCCAAGTATCGTGTAGCATACTGATGTAATTAATTGGATATTTACCTCTCTTGACAGGAACTTCTGGATCTGGAAATATAAACAACGTTAGTGCCAACGGATATAGATTTGAAAATACATTTATTACTTTAATATAGAGTTGTACACTAATGAGAATGGAGCAAAATAATATATGCCAACCAGCACATAAGCTTGGAAGTCCATGTTTGAAGTTTAGTTGCTATCAAATGATAGCAGTTGATTAATCGAAACATCTGAGTGGGGCTATCAATATTTTTATCAATACTCCAGTTTCGTGTTATCTGGCAACGCTGTACTGTCTGTACAAAAGGCGCGTCTGTACGACAGGGATAACTGACCTCGATTCAGCGAAAATTTAAATGTGATTTCTATTGTTAAGCGATAGCATTATCCCATGCTTTGCAATTGGACTTCGCGTAAATATATCTACAACAATTCGAGGCTTAAGGCCCGGGCAAACGCGCTTTCAACATTTGCTCCAACATCCGTTCGATGTTGTTGAGTGGCAGTGTTTAAACGGCTTTTAAACTCTTTAAACATTGTCGAAACGTGTTGAATCATATCGATGTTGAAAGCGTTTAATTAAACATTGCCATTCAACAAAATGGAACAGATGTTGAAGGAAATGTTGAAACCGTTTGCCCGGGCCCTTAGCCTGTAAATAAATAAACTTTATTGGGTTAACATATAAAGTATATGCACTTCTTTCCAATCTGGCCCGGAAACTGAACAGTTAAAGTTGTTAGTAGTTGCTTCAGAAAATATAGCTCCGTGATTTTGAGCATTTGATCTTTCCAAGTAGAAACCCGCTTTTAAAAACAATTAAACATCCAGAGAAGCCGTTCACAGCATAATATGGTTATGTTTATACTCAGGCGACTTTTAACCGTCGACAAAATTATATATATCATTAAAAAACTCATTAATAATCCATGAGCTATTAGTCCAATCGGGGCATTCCAATTTGGTCACATGCATGACCTTTATACCTCATAAAACACTGCCATAGGTACATTATATAAAAACACATGTGTCTTTATGATAAAAACAAAACACTTGTGTCTTTATGATAAAGGTACGTGTGTCTTTATGTACCTATGACACTTGTAAAGGTCTCAGTTTTAATCTCTCATCATTGACCTTTACTAGAGGCATCATCCGAAACAATGCTATCAAGCTCCTACTATATTAAAATACTCATAAAATACCCTTATACGTATCTACATCTCACTCTGTGGTATATTGAACTCAGCAAAATGACCTCCTACCAACATATGTCGCTTCATAGCTCAGTTGGTAGAGCATTGCACCGGTACTGCAAAGGTCATGGGTTCAAATCCCATTGAAGTCCCGAAATTTTTTTCGGGCTTCTATAATTGCAATTGCATAAATTGCTTATTTCTCCGCGACGATCATAATCTTATACACATAATAAAACCGCGGATCAGACTCATATACGTATCTCCTACTATATTATACACGACCTTTCTCAAATGTGGGATGCCAAATGTGGTGCTTAGTGGTGCGTGGTGTGATATGAGAATGCGCAGTGTACCTTGCAAATAAAGTTTGTCTCCAAATTGGACTTTTCTTCAAGAAACTTTTATAATTTAGTTTTGAAGTGTTGGAGTTTTTTTAAGCTATATATAAAAACTCGCAGCACGTGTTTTATCAAGGATCAAAAACCCTCGCTGCGCTCGGAAGATTTCTCGAGACCCTACTGTCCGCTCAATTTTGAATGAGAGCAGGGGCGGATTTAGACTAGTTCACCTAATTTCCGGAAACTAGTCAGATTTTTTCCGAAAATATAAAAAGCTAAGATAATACAAATAAAATAATACAAACGAAAAGAGTTAGAGTGTAGTTTACCTTTTCGAACCTTTATTTGGTCGCCATTTTGTAATTACCACAGGAAACCCACACTTAAATCGTTCCCAGGCTCTTTCAGACTGCATTCTATCTTGGCGCCTGTATAAGTATTTTGGGAGGGGACCCACTGGGATTTTTGTCTGAAGGCCGCCAATCTCGAGCCCAGAGTCTGACCGGCGTCTAGACAGCGGACTGTTGCATGAAAAGTGAACTAGTTCACTATGACGTTTTGAGCTCAGTGAACTACTGACACACCCACTGAGTAGTTCACACGGAATTTAGAACTCAAGCTCGATTCTGATTGGCTAAAATCTGCGTGAACCATCATGGAAACTAGTGACAAAAGTATAAAAGGGCTACCCTACCCTAGTGAGGTTCTCTCTGTGTCATTAGAGTTGTTTGACCTTGTATCAGGTGAGCGCGTATCGAACAGAACTTAACGACAGAAACTGGCGATTTATAAGCTCTTCTTGCACAAAACAATAAACATACCAGCAAAATATAAATCGCTGCAACCTATTATCTATAAATTTAACTTAGTGATCGGATTATATATAGATTAAAGTCATACTTCTTTACGAATGTCAGACGTGACATGTCAAACCTCGAGCTAGCGACAACAACAAAGAAAGAGCTCAAATCGGCCTGTCTTAAAACTACTTCTAACAGCCTAAAGCGCCTCAAATACAGCACAAATTCATTCAGTTACTATCTATCTTTCTTTTTCTGGCGTTTATTTTGCAAGAACAACTCAATAATACTGTTTCTGAGCGGTTTTTGAACGGACTGTAACCGACCCGTCACCGAAGGCTCGCCGGTAAAGATAAAAGCTATCATGGACCAGCGGATCCAAGGACAACGGAACGACGGACCAATAATTTGTACTTTTTATGTTGCAACTTTTAGTGTTTGTAGTTTAGAATGTACAGAGTAAACTGTTATTTATATATGCTTTATCCTATTCTTTGGCTTGGAAATGGCTTGTTTCGAGTTGGAAACTACTCAGTCAAAATGCTAGATCCGCCCCAGAGCCTTATAAGAGAATGACCGAGAGAATACAGCGATAACAATTAGAAATCTTGCAAAGTACGTGTAGGAGTACGTGTAGGTTTTTTCATCCATAGCCATGTATTACACATCAAAATGTCCGTAAAAAGAATGGTGTTTTCGATTCCATAGCTACTTTTTTGAAAGGGTTTGTTTAATTTAAATATAGCCCATATTGTAACTTGACATGATAATTTGTGCTACATTTGAGGCGCTTTGGGCTTTTGGGAGTAGTTTTTCAGACAGGCCGATTTGAGCTCTTTATTTGTTGTTGTTGCGAGCTCGAGGTTTAAGACTGGTCACGTTGTCTGACATTCGTAAAGAAAGAAATGTGACTTAAATATACTCCAGATCACTAAGTTGAATTTATAGTTTAAAGGGTGTAGCGATTTAAATTTTGCTGGTATGTTTGTTGTTCTGTGCAAGAAGAGCTCGTAAATCGCCAGTTTCTATGCCAGATAAGATCTGAGGCTTGTACGAACGCATTATTCCCGTCTTTAGTAGTAAGTAATAAAGTTCTTTACTTCGAGCAACATATCTGTAGAACAGAACGTAAGGGCGAATACCTTGGCAAACATCAGGTCAAATAACATAGCGATCGTCTTTCAGCGGGAACAAGTTACAAACTTGGGAAACACACTATTTATCCGCTATTTTCATAATTGTCGAAGCACGTGATCTGCACGCGATCTTCCCCTGTCAAACTATTAAATGACAACGTCAGTCAACGTCAATGAAAGAAGGAAATTTCTGATGAGGGTATGCATGTTCGTCATGTTCCATATTAGCATATTATAGTGAGGCCGCAAAGGCCATCGGGGTATTATTGTCCTATTGTCCATTTTGTCTGGTCGGAATGATGTCACAACCAACGGTTATGATTCCGAAATACATTTTTTATATTCATATAAACTAGTGAAGTTATAATCCTGGAGCAAGATTAAAATATGTCAATCAATAATGATGATAATAACAATAACAATAATAACAACAACAATAATAATGATGATTAAATGTGAATGATATGTGGATATTTACCTCTCTTGCCAGGTGGCCATTCACCTGAAAAATAGAATAAGATGAACAAATATAATATAGAAATAAGAACTTGAAAATTCAGAAAAACACCAAAACCAGGCAACAAAGGCTCCATCAGAAATTACATACTAATTCCTACATTTTGACTTGTAAGACTCGTTCAGTTCCATGCACGATTTAAAAAGTGGTCTATAAGGATGTTACTTTTAGATGAAATATCAAAAGAATTGCAGGAACGTTGTCCTGACCTTTGTAGTTTCGTGGGAAAGAAATTGATTGAAAGACAAAAGATGATCACTCAAGCTGAACTCCTTCTTTTGTTATTCCTGATATTCCTTTCTTACTAAATTACCAATGCATGTTCTTTTTTATATGGCAACATTCTTGCATTGAAGTGTATAAGAGTTATCTGGAAATGCTAATAGTAGAAATACCGAACACAGTATATACAATATGGCTATAGAATAGAATGTATATAGAGTGGTTGTCTCAAAATAAAATTACTGCGGTTTTCGATTTCTGCGAACTCAGACATTTCAACGGCTCGTTGTGAAATACGTTTTTAGCTGCCGTCAATCAAGGATTTAAAAGGTACCGACTAATTAGTTTTGATTGACGGCAGCTAAAAACGTGTTTCACAATAAGACGTGGGAATGTCTGAGTTCGCAGAAAGTGGAAAACCGCAGTAACACTTTCTTATAAACTAAAATTGTTGGGCAACATTAGTAGAACACAGTGAGCCCTTATATCTAACACTAATATCTAACTCTTCTTTATGAGGAAACTCACCCATGGCATTGCCAATCATCGCCAGCACTGAAATAACAGCAATGGCTAGATACTTCACGTTCATTGTTCACTTTTTGATCAGTCTAAAATATGGAAGAAATGAACACCATTAGTTATGTGCCCCTCCCGGTGGTTTTAGGGAGCAAGGGAACAAGCATAATTATTTTCAGGGAACAAGGGAACAAAATATGATAAACCACTAGTTTTTGAGGGTCATAGGATCATAAGGTAAAACATTTCAGGGAAACAGTTATTTTGCTTATGGGGAACAAGGGAGAAAATGCAAAAAGATCAAGGGAACATGGGAGCATGCACCTCCCCCCCCTTCCCCGGGAGGGGCTCAGTTATCTAGCCTCGTGTAGTGAATGGAACTTCCTCCCCGAAAAATATTAAGTCTTATACATCACATCACAAACGACCCATAAAAGGTACGCACAGTTTAAAAGAACTGTTCAAGTCTAGTTGATTTCAATCTCTAAAATATACGACTGGGCGATGTTCAGCCAAGTTTACTTTTAGTAACAAAGCCAAGAAACAATGACCCCGCTTATAGGTGCGAAATTACGTTACGTGATTGACGTTTGAGCCAGAACCCTATAAGGTACGGACCAAAAATATTTTCAACTCGGAAAGGAGCGCCGATCATGGTCAAGTGGACACGGGGTATGGATTTTTTTCAATTCGGGTGCTATGCTTTGCAGCGTAATAGAATTGTTCAATTCGAATGCTAAGAAGACTTAATTGCACATAAAAGTCGGTGACAATCGTAAATGTAGAAGCCTGGCCGTGGCTTAATTAACTAGAACGAAGCCTGAACGTACCTTATCAGCTGTACTTGACGTCGACGCAGTCTTGTTAACTATGATATCAAACCGTGAAGTAAACTCTTTTATGCACACACATGCTGATTGGTCATTCCTTTTTAGCCAATCAGCACAAAACTTGTCTAGGTGTAGATCCTATTGCCATTTACCTCTACTAAGTGGATGTGCACTTGTGATCATGAATTGCATATCGTGGCAGGGGTGGCCTAGCAACACAGCAGTGAAACGACTACGGACGAGTTGCAAACTTTTCACAGCGATAAACATGCCATTGTAAACAGTAGGGATTTCGGACTACAATTTATTAGAAGTCACTTTTATCAATGTTTTCAACAGTGGCTTGTGGCTCAAGGAAAAATATGAAAGCAAATAGCTATGCGCACACCTCATTAGTACGTTATTTCACACATACCATCATTTTACGAAAAGTTTCTATTATAACTATTTTGGTTTTATTTCATGGTTTTCACACTGGTTCAGGCTATTCTTATAACCATTGCAGGCAAACCAAGATAAATAACTTACACAAGTTTGTACAAAATGGTGTAATTTTACTGATAGACAATACATTGTTAGTTTTGTTTTATTCTATATGTATCAGTTTTAGAACATTCTGATCATGAGTTTAAACGGTAAAAGATGACTCTAATTTCACTAATATGGTCTGGGGGTTGTGGAGGGCCCCAAATACTGCAATACCATACCCAAAATTTAAAAACACCGCGATATTGCGTAAAAAATTGAAAGTACCGTGATATCGTACCGAAAAGGACAAATTTCTAAGTGCCGCAATCAATTCATACACGTGTAATAGTATACACTGCTGTTTGCTGTTAGTCAAAACTGTTACAGACTTGTAATTACAAAAAATGACATATTGTTTTCGAACTCAAACTTGACCATGAAACTTTTTTTGATACTTCAGTTCTACACCTTTCGCCCTTAGGGTTAGGGTTAGTGTCTGAAAACACTTAAGGATTGTCTCGTTCATGTGTAGATTTTATGAAAGAAGTACTAACTAAACACGAACAATTACTAACTAAGGACCTTATAAAGTGCAAATAATATATCCGTGAAACATTAGTAAATACTAAATAATACAATTTTTGCTAATTCTAATGTTTCCATTGTTTAATAATGCACTAAATAGTAAATAGTACAAAATGATAGTGCTACACTAAACAATGGAAACCAAAAAAATGTACTATTTAGTATTTACTAATGTTTGGATATATTATTTGCACTCTATATCCGTGAAATACAAATGGTAAATAATGTAAAATAGTGCTTTATTTTTCAATGGAAAACAGTAGAACTAGCAAAAATTGTACTTTTTAGTATGTACTAATGTTTCATGGTGCATTATTAAACAATGGAAAACAATAGAATTATAAAACATTATACTATTGAGTATTTACTAATGTTTCACGGATATAGAGTACAAACATGATATCCGTGAAACAACCAATTAAACAAAAGAAAACAACAGAATGTTCATAAAATATCATTACTTTAGTACTATTTATGTTTCACGCTTTTCATGTTTGTACTTTACTATTTGCACTTTCCTATGCAGCCGCTCCTTTGTATCGTCACGCAATACGAGTCTCCCCACGGAGCGTCTGCTTACTTGAGCAGAACATTCCTTTCCCATTGTTTTAGTGAGTGTTCAAAGAACCAATCAAAAGCTTTGATAGAAAATCTCAGGCATATTAAGGCCTGGGTATTCAAGATGGCGTCAATAAAGTATGAGGGGGTGGTCTATCTCATCTATTTTTTAAGGTATCGAAATAAAACATTGACATACCAAACATAAACACAAAATAAACAATTTATTATTCTGGTTGTCATGGATACAGGTAATGTGACCTTTGAACCCTCATTTGAAGAAATTTCTAAAAAGGTTTGCGGGAGAGTAGTAGAAAGTTTTTATTAAGGACATATTCTTCTGTAAATAGATTAAGCATAGTGATCCTCATTTGGTTCCAACTAGAATGCTTGGAAATTATCTATAGATAAGATATTATTAAAGGGTATCATATTACACCAATACCTTAACTAGGGTTGGGGTTTATTTTGACATGTTTTCAAGTTGGACCCAGGAAGAATGTACTAAGACTAAATAATTTCCATAAAAACGTCTGCCAAATAAATAAGTTCTACTACTCTTCCAGAAACTTTTCCAAAATTCATTAAAATCAGGGTTCAAAGGTCATATTACTTATCTCCACGGCAACTGTAAACTTAAAATATCACTATTATGTGTCCGTTTCATATGTTAAATTTTCAACACCATATCTTACAACTAAGCAAAAATAGACCACCCCCTCCTATTTTAAGGCTGGCATGTCAAGACCCAGGCCTTAATATACCTGAGATTGCACACTATTGTCAATAACATATAAATTGATGCCAAGGATGTTAGCCATGAGTGCAGTGTATTTCAATAAATCAAATTATTGAGTGCATGAATTTAACTTCGAGAAAATTACCCAAAGAAAGTTCTATTAAACTGCTTCCTGATGATATTTGAGGTTTAATTAACAATGCTCTGGAGTTAGATATTTCTATCTTATATATAAATAATGACTTTATAAAACAATTGAATTACGTCTTTGTATTTGAATTAATATGTGTGTAAGATATACAATATAAAACGATCAGTGTTTGAATATATTATATAATTAAGTATAAAATGTCTTAAAATATCCGTCGAGTAAGATGAAGAATTACTACAAGCGATTGATTCAGATGATTCGCTATGAGAGGACTAGACTTTCTTGGGACAAAATCAAAACTGATATCAAGTTAAAAACAAAACGATTATGGCGAGAAAACAAAGGAGATCAAGCTGATATAGACTAGCATCGCCAAAGAACTAGCGTTTTCAAACGATGTCAGTCTGCTAGTATTCTTCCTACCACTTGTACTTTTAATCAAGATAATGATTCATCATCGACACTGCTTGATTCTCTTCCATCGTTCAGTCCATTATAGAACTTGACTTCCACTTCAAACTAGCGCAATTCAACAAGATTTTCAAACGGAAATGGTATGTCGACTGTTGTTACTAATGTTACTCTGGTTATAACTCATGGTTCAAAGTCCAGGTTTAACGAATATGCAAGCCTCACGCTGATTGGCTAATTGATGGAAAGGAATGTTCTGCTCAAGTAAGCAGACGCTCCGTGGGGAGACTCGTATTGCGTGACGATACAAAGGAGCGGCTGCATAGGAGGCTATCTACTTACAGGCAGCCCAAGGGTATAAATGCGGGTTCTGGGCCAATGGATCATTTTTGTGGATCATGCGCCCGCGAGCACCACGTGACCCCGGGTCAGCGGTTTGAACGACGTGCTCTAGTGCGAGGGTGGATCCTGCGCCCGCGAACACCACGTGACCCCGGGTCAGCGGTTTGAACCGTAACAGTGGATAAGGGGGAAAAATCACTTTCGGAGCGGGTCTCGACACGATGCTGGGGTTTGACAAAGACGCCATTATAAGACCACCACAGCCCCCTACGTGTGCGATTTGACCATCGGACTTCAATCTCTCTTCGTGTATCTGGACATTGTGGACAGTCAAATTGTGGGGGATGTTCGGGCCCCACTACTGCGCACCGTCCCTGTCCAAGGCCTAGATGGGGAAACGATCACCCTCAATTACGACAACCCTCAGTTC
The DNA here is from genome assembly GCA_949775045.1 of Metridium senile. Classification (NCBI taxonomy): domain Eukaryota; kingdom Metazoa; phylum Cnidaria; class Anthozoa; order Actiniaria; family Metridiidae; genus Metridium; species Metridium senile. Next base: position 18,915,380 of record OX459096.1, read on the forward strand.
TTGCCCCTGGCCACTAAAGAATTCGAGACGCTGGAAGTCCTTATAACCAGCGACGTGGGCGAAAAGATCACATTTGAACGAGGCCGCGTGGTGTTGACATTAAATTTTCGTCGGTCTTCCTATCTTCGAACGATTATGTGCAAGCAACGTGGAGGACAAATGATGGTGTTTCATGGAGGTCGGGTTCAGAGAGGTTACGGACTGGGTTCGTTTTTTCAGTCGCTGGCTCGAAGGGCCCTCCCCTTTCTGCAGAAAGGCGTCCAATCGTTGGGACGCGAGGCCCTCAAGACTGGAACCAACATCACTCAAGATGTGCTACGAGGGAGAAATCTCCAAGAATCGGCCCAGGCCCGGCTGCAACAGACGGCTAAAAACTTAAAAGAACAGGCCTTAAACCAGATTCTCCCTCAATCGGGCGGGAGCGGCCGAAAACCTTTAAAACGGAAAGCTTCGCAAGACCCACTCAGTTCAACGCCAGTGGTTGGAAGGAAGAGAACTAAAACGACTCGTCAGCAGCGCAGGGGAGTCGTGAAGAAGACAAGAGTACCGCACCTTAAAGATATTTGGAGCCAGTAACGAGTAAAATGGCCTTTGTGCACCCTCACTCCACACCCTGCACCAAAAGTGAAGTCGACTTGTTCGCCGTTCCGGTTACGCAAATAGCTCTAGACAAGGGACGATGGATCGACCACCAACCCATCTCCAGTATCTCCTCGTCGGCTCCCATTGAATATCAAGTCGTGGGCACGGACAACTACTTAGACTTGGCCAAAACGATGCTCTTTTTGCGTCTTAAAATCACCAAGGCCGACGGAAGCGCCCTAGGGAATGGCGAGAAAGTAGGACCCGTCAATTTGCTCATGCAGAGTCTGTTCAAGCAAGACGATTTTTACCTGAATGGAATTCTAATCACCCAGTCAACGGGCACGTACGGGTACAAGAGTATGATGGGAACCCTGTTGAATTATGGCCCTTCCGCCCAACAATCGCACCTCACAGGAAGTCTCTTCTACAAAGACACGGCGGGGTCCCTGGACGTCACCGATCCCGCAGGTGCGAATACCGGGCTCAAGAAACGAACCACGTTTATCGCGGAAAGTCGTGTCGTGGACATGTTTTGAGTGCTGCATTGCGACATGCTGTTCAGCGAACGACTGTTACTCAATCACGTGGACGTGACTTTCAAGTTGAATCCCAACACGCCCGCGTTCTGCCTCATGTCCGAGGAAGCCGCGCCCAATTACAAGATCAGTGTGCAGAATGCCGTATTGAAAGTGCGCACCGTCAAAGTGAGCCCCGCCCTGCAACTGCACCACCTGACCGAACTCAAGAGGGGGATCAATGCCAAGTACCCCATTCGCAGGGTCGACTGCAAGACCTACACCATCCCCACAGGAAACCCCTCCATCACCAAGGATCACTTATTTAATGGACAGATTCCTAAGCGCATTGCACTGGGCATGGTGGATTCGACCGCCTTCAATGGGAGTTATACCAAACATCCTTTCAACTTCAAACTGTACGGGGCCAATTCCATCAAACTGAGTGTGGACGGAGAGATGATGCCCTTTCAGCCCCTCAATTTAAAACTCGCACAGGCCGCTCAAAGAAACTTCATGGAGGCATATCAAACCCTGTTCTCGGGGACGGGCCGATTGTTTGCAGACTCGGGCATTAACATCTCTTGCCAAAATTACAATCAAGGGTATGGCCTGATTGTTTTTGATTTAACTCCCGACCTCTGCAGCACTTCAGATCATTTCAACCAGAAGCAGAAGGGGAACGAACGTCTCTCTAGACGTGCAGTTCACAGGCCTGACGGGCGCCATCAACCTCATCGTGTTTGGAGAATTCGAATCCATCATAGAGATTGACTATTCAAGACACGTTACCACCGACTACTCCTCATGAATACCCCACTATTAGAAACCATTCTCAGACGCCTCGCGGGTCCCAAGTTTTGTGGAGTCTACGCCGAAAACACACTTCCTCGGCGCCTAAAAACTTACCCCTGCGGATTCATCGCCAATACAGACCCTAAAAGTCAACCGGGACAGCACTGGGTGGCCTACTTTCCGTCTCCAGAGAAAGGCGAATTTTTCGACAGTTATGGGCACCCTCCTGAATTTTACAGCCCTCATTTTACAAGACTGTTGAACCGAAATAGCAAACGGTGGACATTCAACCCGACGCCGTTGCAGAGTGCCAAGACAGCCGTGTGTGGAGAATACTGCGTGTATTATCTAGTGCACCGCACGCGTGGCGACAGCATGACTTCCATTGTAAACCGTTTTAGTAAGAATCGTATTAGCAACAATCATAAGGTCTATGAGTTTGTATTAAGATTAATGAGACAATAAAAAGAGTGAAAAATTGGTTTTTATTCATGTTTCTTCTTCATACATTAATCGTAGGGGAGCCATTGGAGTTGCTTTCTTCCGGCGGGAGTTGAACTTCGTTTCTCTAAAGGAGTGGACAAGACTCTCTTGATGGGTCGAGGAGGCGGGGAGGGAAGCGAGGGAGGTATTTCAGGCGTGGTGGGTAGCGTTCGTCTCTTGCTCGTCTTGTAGGAAGTCTGTGATGAAATGCCTTTCATTATATTCATAAGTCAGTATTGTAAGCTAAGAATGTAGTATTGTTTATCTAAGTTATGTTAATTATGTTAATTCTATTGTTCCAATTTTCGTTTAAATACGCCCATACGCGGTTTAGTTAAGTCTTGTAAGCGTTGAAGCCACTTGATGTACAGTAAAAGTAAAGCGGATCAGACCTGCAGCGTCCCGTCGTTAAAAGTGGATCAGACCTTCAGCGTCCCACTAAAGGAAGAACTAGTACAGTGGACAAGTATACAAGTTGTGGATCGATAAGTTTGGAAGCCAATTGCAGCACCAATGAAGTAAAAACCCAACGATTCAAGCTGATTCACAAGTAGAGAAGTACTTTGAAAGCTAAGTAAAAAAACCACTGTGTAAGCTGTTACTCAAGTAAGAGAGAACGAGTGAAGAACTAACTGTTCCAAATTGTGATTCAGAACGAGTGAAGAACTAACTGTTCCAAATTGTGATTCATAATTAAAGAAAATAGTTTCGTGAAAGAATTACTCGAGTGGATGGTTAAAAAGAACGCGTTCAAATATCTCTACGTTAAACAAGTTCAACTACAGAAACTAAAGGAAAAGAACGCAAAAAACAAGAACATTAACGATAAACACACGTTTAGTTTAAATTATTTCATTAAGATTTCGTAATTAAGTAATAATAATAATAATAAGTTAAATCTCGTATACATTAGTTTAGATTATTTCATTAAATAGTCATTAAATAATAATAATAAGTAAATTTTCATCGATAAAGTATTTAGTTAAATGTTTAATGTAATTAATATTAGAGTAATAAATGTATTTAATTTATGTTCGTAATTCGTTTTCTTTGGGGGAAGGCCTGTGGGGATTTTAGTGGCTTATCGACTGCCCAATCGGTCACAGAATTTTGGTGTCAGAAGTGGGATTGATTGGGATAAGTCATCGCCGCCTCAGGTCAGACTCAAACAAAATGAATTACGAGGATCAGGAATTAGATAGATTAAGGGAAGTACAACGCATTCCTGTGAGAATTTCTACCAGAATGAATATAAATCAATGGTCTATGTTCAATAAACATAAGACAATACGTCACGATCGCACTCTCATCACAATACCTCTTACTCCATTTGTTCCTCAATTATCGAATAACATTAGATTTGCTACGTGGAACGCCCATTCTGTCAATAAGAAAGCTGGCTCCATATGTGATTTGATCATATCAAAACACATTGATATTCTAACCATTACTGAAACATGGCTCTCTGCTGACCAAGAAACTAACAACAACAACACTATTGCGGAAATGCTTCACACTTTGAAAGACTACGATTTTCACCACGCCCCCAGAATCAATAGAACAGGTGGTGGAGTGGGTGTTCTCTTGCGCAAAGGATTTAAAGTGACCAGAAATGAACCCATTGTATTTACATCTATGGAATATATGGACTTATCAATCAGCTATGGAACATCAACTATTCGTCTAATCACCATCTACAGACCTCCCCCATCCAAGAAGAACCGCGCAACACCAGAAAAATTCTTCAAAGACTTTTCAACTCTCTTAGAAACAGTAGCACTTATATCTGAGTATGTGTTACTAAGTGGAGATTTCAACTTTCACATGGATAATGATAATGATATTAACGCTAACTCTTTTAAAGACATCTTGGATTCAGCAGGTTTAGTCCAACACGTTGTAATGCCAACACATCGTAGCGGTCATACGCTGGATCTTATTATAGACAGAAGTGATCACACTAAGCTCACCAAACTCTCAGTCATTGACGATCTTCCCTCTGACCATAGTGCAGTAACTTGCTCTCTCGCCTTCGCCAAACCTCCAGCTGGAAAGGCTCACTGTCGCCGTCGTCACCTTAAAAGCATCAACTTGTCATCGTTCAAAGCTGACATTGTCAACTCTTTATCTAGTCTAACTATAAATGAGCACAATCCCGACAAATATGTCGAACACTATAACCAGGAACTTGGAAATATACTTGACAAACATGCACCTGAGAAACATAGATCCTTCACTCTACGTCCACATGCTCCTTGGTACTCTTCTGAGTTACGTGATGCCAAGCGTGAAAAACGTCGTAGTGAGCGTGCGTATCGTTCATCAGGACTAGAGATTCACAAACAAATCTACAAGGATCAGTGCAAGCGTTATACATCATTAGTGGATCAATGCAAGGCTGAATACTACAAATCAAAAATTGAATCTTCCGATAACAATCAGCTATTCCGGCTGATTGATGGTATGTTCAAGGTAAAATCGCCACCAATCTTACCTTCGCACACTTCATCCCTAGAGTTAGCTGAAAGATTTAGTAATTACTTCATTGAAAAGATTGACAATCTAAGACAGAATATATCCTACTCAGTACCATACAAACCGTCGTTGAACACTTGTCTCTCTGCCAACTGCAGTTTTAGCAACTTTGATCAAGTCTCTAGTGAAGCTGTAAGTAAAGTCATACAAAAATCACCATCTAAGTCTTGCTCGTTAGATCCACTTCCGACACGTCTATTAAAATCCTGCATTGTGGAGGTATTGCCTTTAATAACAACTTTAGTTAATTCCTCGCTGCAACTGGGTATCTTTCCCACTAAGCTGAAGGAAGGGCGATTACTCCCTGTAATTAAGAAAACATCACTCCCTAAAGAAGATCTATCCAATTACAGGCCAATTACCAACCTTCCATTCATCGGTAAACTCATTGAAAGAATTGCTGCCACCCAGGTTCGTGACTACCTCTCAAGACATGATCTTTACCCTAAATTCCAATCTGCATATCAAAAATTCCACAGTACTGAGACTGCTCTTCTTCGAGTTAACAATGACATCATCCGAGCGCTAGATAATAAGCTGGAAGTCATCCTGGTATTATTGGACTTGTCATCCGCCTTTGATACTGTAGACCATAAAATACTAATCGATAGACTTAGCTTCAACTTTGGTTTCTCCGACACAGTACTTAAATGGTTTCAATCGTACATTACAAGACGTACTCAGAAAGTTGCTATTGGATCTTGTGAATCAGCATCCAGGACTATCAAATCTGGCATTGCCCAAGGTTCAGTGATGGGTCCATTGCTGTTCATACTATACTTAGCTCCTCTGGAGAACATCATTAAATCACATGGTTTAGACTGCATGTTGTATGCGGACGACACGCAACTGTACATAACAATGAACCCTGACTGTAGAGCTTCCACTCTAACTAATTTGGAACAATGCATTAATGACGTACAAACATTTTTTACTACTAATAAGCTTAGCTGCAATACATCAAAAACTGAAATAGTTCATTTTTCGTCACGTTTTTCTAAACAAATTTCATTACCTAGCATAAATGTTGGCAAACATATAGTAACTACTAGTAAAGAGGCTCGTAATTTAGGAGTAATATTTGACCAACATCTTTCTATGTCTACTCAGATAAATAATATTTGCCGTTCAGCCTCGTTAGCCATAAAAAATATTGGTAAGATACGGAAATATCTCGATAGTGTTTCTGCTGAGCGCTTAGTACATGCATTTGTGTCCTCAAAGCTACAATCATGTGCAAAATTGTTGGGACATTGTCACTTTTTTATGAGCGTTTTTGATTTCGTTTAAAAAAATATACAAAAACTATCAATTTGATTTGCAAACCCCCTTCCCCCCTAAGCAATGTTGATTGGTCTTTCAAATGGCAACCGTTTCACATTCCCACAATTCAACATTGAAACGGGGGAGAGGGGGAAACGGAAAAATGATGTTGAAATATTTTTCATGTTAAAACCAGATAATGTCCCAAGGTATTTTGAACATGATTGTCTGAGACGCAATTTTTCTGGTAAACTTGTGTACGCGCATGAGTGGCCTTGTAATATATATCAAAGTAAAGCATTTAAGCGGTAAATCATTCCGGAATAAAATTTATTTGCAACTATAGACAATGTTGATTAAATATAAGGAAAAGAAATACACATAAGAACTGTGCCAATTCGTAGCGCGCGTCATTCATTTTAAAAGCAAACGTTGAAATGGTGTTTACGAGAGAGATAACTCCCGAGATTCGTACTCAACCACGTCAATATTACAAAGAAAGTAGTCTGACAGTGTTCGAAATCGCAAAGAAACAAGACGTCTGTCGTTAATCTCTGTATCGTTCACTGCAGAGCAACAAAAACACGCGTGGAGTTATCAATAATACCTTCGCTTCAATGCGACATCGAATATATCAAAAAGCTAACACAAGGAGAATGCTAAAATATTAGTGTAATTTTCGTAATTTATCTTAGTAAGAATACATACAAATTACCTCTAAATAGCTGTGTATTACTTATCAAAGCAATAACTTCAGGTAGAATTTGTAATATAATCCCCCTATAGATGAAAGACAACAGTTCCCATGGCACTAAGAAAGTGGTGGTTGATTGATTAAAGACGTATTTCATATTCTTTTTAAGTTAGCCGACGCTTTACCGGGTTTACCGTTGAAATATAGTTAAAGATATGTCTTTCTTCCCTTTTAGAAAAATGAAAATGGTAAACCGTGCAATAATGCATATATGAGGTCTCTAAATCTTTATATACAATTTTCATTGCGGTAAATCGTTAATTTTCTTGCTTAAAATGAGCATTTTTCATCGAGTACGTATAAATCTGCATTTTCGTCGGAACTTGTAGAGGCCTCGGAGTTAGTACACTGCATAATCGTGGTATCACAAAAACGGCAATAACATGTTGTTTATCTTTGAAGGACGGTTTTAGCTAAATTGATCCCGACTTCGAGTAATGATATCTTTTGTGCGTGCAAGGAATACACATGATGCCGTAATTTTAGATCGTGCGCCAATCATAGATTAATGATGTTCTTTTCTGTTGTAATATTTAGACGTTTGAACTTTGTTACACATGTTACATCATATCAAATTGTAGCTTTAACGTCCATAAATAGGATTGCTTATCTGCGGTAATAAATTAACACCTACACCGCACGATATAAAAATCAAAGCATATGCGCCTCTCCCCACCCCTCTAAAATCGAAATTTTAATGTCTATCATATGGTCTGAAAAATGAGTTTTTTCGCCATAACTTTTCAAATCACTTATGGATTTTCTTTATTTTTTCACATAATACGGGTTTTTATCGTTTACTGTGTTTCTAAAAGTGAAATTTTATTGGCATTGAGATGAAAAAAGTTAAGGCTGAAAAACTACCCCAGACAATCATGTGCAAAATTGTTGGGACATTGTCACTTTTTTATGAGCGTTTTTGATTTCGTTTAAAAAAATATACAAAAACTATCAATTTGATTTGCAAACCCCCTTCCCCCCTAAGCAATGTTGATTGGTCTTTCAAATGGCAACCGTTTCACATTCCCACAATTCAACATTGAAACGGGGGAGAGGGGGAAACGGAAAAATGATGTTGAAATATTTTTCATGTTAAAACCAGATAATGTCCCAAGGTATTTTGAACATGATTGTAGACTACTGTAATAGTGTGTTATATGGCATACCTGCCAATCAATCACAACAGTACAGCGCATTCAAAATTCTGCAGCCAGACTAGTTACTAGAACTAAAATAAGGGAACACATAACTCCATTACTTTACAACTTACATTGGCTACCTATACAGTTTCGCATTACTTTCAAGGTATTATTGCTTACTTATAAGATCGTCAATCGTAATGCACCATCATATCTAATTAATTTACTTGAGCATTATACACCTAGACGTACATTACGCTCAGCTACTAAAGGTCTATTAGTAGTACCTAGGTCAACAACATCTACATATGGAGATAGAGCGTTTTCAATAGCAGCTCCAAAACTATGGAATAAACTTCCACCTACTATAAGAAACGCAGATTCAATCAACAAATTTAAAACATCACTAAAAACATATTTATTCAAAGAAGCTTTTAATTGTTAGTAGATATTCTCGACTTTTAATTATTATTATTATTATTATATATATCGTATACTATAGTATTATTAACACTATATTTAGCATCTAAATTTTAATTCACTCTATTTTATTGTATATTTTACTAAATTTTTTATTGTACATTTCTAAACTTATTTATATATAGATATATACTTTGTACTGTAAGCGCATTGAGGCTTGCGAAATGCGCAAGAACCGTTAATTAAATTAAATTAAATTAAGAATGTACTAAGAGAGGGATAGATTTTGGGGATAAAGATGGTAAGAGGAACCTTTGTAGTAAGCTTAGGGTTTTTGATAAGGCAACTGGGGTACCTTATGCTGGGAGTGAGGACGGGGAAGAAATTACGGAGGCTGTAGGGAGTGACAGTGCAGTTCCAGGGGCATATGATCATCAGATTATGTTGCTGGAGTTACAGAGACAAATGAGACAGGAGGAGGTGGAGGCATTAAGGGAGGAAAGGGAGGCCCGGAGAGAGGAGTGGGAAGCAAGGAGGGAGGAAAGGGAGGCACGGAGAGATGAGGAAGAAAGAAGGTTAAGAGTAATGACGTTAGAGCTGGAATTGAAAAAAATAGAGCAAGAAAAAAAAGTGAGAAAGTTGCATGCTATGAGAGACATGAGAGAGGGATTTTTTTAGGGTGTTTGAAATGACAGCCAAATCACTGCTAGTACCAAAAGAACATTGGTTGGGTAGTCTTATTCCAAAGCTAAGTGAGAAAGCCAAATCAATATACCTCGAGATTAAAGACCCGGATGCACAAGACTACGATCTGACGAAATTGGCTATTCTGGAATCATACCAACTGACGGTGGACCACTATAGACATAGATTTCGACACTCGGAGAAACGACAAGATGAAGACTTTGTTCAGTGGATGAGAAGAACTAGGCGATATTTAGACAGGTGGATGTTAGTGGCTAGAGCAACTGGAGATGCTGAGAAGATATTGGAACAAATCACGATGGAAAAAATGTTAGAAGCCGTTGGCCCAGAGTTACGTGCGTGGCTTAAAGAAAAAAAAACGGAGTCAGCAGAGGAGCTGGCTAGAATAGCAAATGAGCATATCCAGGCAAGAAAGGGTCCTCTAATAGACGGGAAATATGTTTCTACAGAAAGGTTTAAGCCAAAGAGACTTGCCCAGGAACAACCTAACAGTGGTAGTCCAGCAGTACTACAGGGTAAGGTACCGGCTAAAGGAGAAAATAAGTTTAATGCTAACTTCAGGGGGAAGTGTTATAAGTGTCAACAGGTTGGCCATATATCAATTTGTGAATTCACGAACTACGCCAGATTCTGGTGCATAAATTGCATTTTAATTCGAGAACAACAAAACGTGTTTCACAACGAAGAATGTCTTTTCCCAGCAAACCCTTGCGGGCCTGGGGATTCCACAGGGAACCCAAACCGTTACAGTACTCCCCCTCTAGTTACAACATGTAACGTTGTGGTGCTTTGACGAGTCTTCCACTACGTGTTTGGTAGGATGCAGGAAGGGGTTGGATATCCTTGGTTGCTTGTGGTTTAGATTGATTTACTGCGGTTTGCTGAACGGACTGTCTTAAAGCCTCTGTGTTGCTTTGTAGCTCGTTGTCAGCGGACGTCTCGATAAATGCAGGTTTGAGACGATCTAAGGATACTGTGTCTTGATTTGTTGTTTTCCGAGTAGCGAACTGTGCTTCCACTTGAGCGAACCATATTTGAGGATCAGTTGACCAGAATTGAGGTAGCTTTAAGGCAACAGCGTGACAGGAAACTTCGGGTTTGTTTTCCTCTTGATCAGGCATCTTGTCGAAGCGGCGAGCGGCGAAAATTCGTCAAAATGAGTACGTTTCCAAGCGTTGTGAAGCAGCTGACTTCGCTGTGCCGTTGCTTGCTCTTACGTCGGGGTCACCAATGTGAATTCAGATGAACTACGCCAGATTCTGGTGCATAAATTGCATTTTAATTCGAGAACAATAAAACGTGTTTCACAACGAAGAATGTCTTTTCCCAGCAAACCCTTGCGGGCCGGGGGATTCCACAGGGAACCCAAACCGTTACAAATTAATTGTCCGAAGAACAAGCCAGCGTAATCACAGAAACCATCTCAACCTGGTAGTGGATATCTGTGTCTTACACCATTAAATGAAGGAAGTGATCTTCCGGAGTACATCATACCTGGAGTTATTGAAGGATGTCCTGCGAAAATGGTACTAGATACTGGTTGTAGTCGTACACTAGTCCATCGTAACTTTGTGGAAAAAGGAAAAGAAACATCAGAAGGCGTGACAATCCTTACAGCTACTGGAGAAAGAGTTGTTATACCACTAGCGTAGGTAGAGATAGAAAAAAAGTAGACAAAGGTATGTTTAAAGAATTAGTAGGTGTAGTTGATAATCTTCCTGTCGATTGTTTAGTAGGTCGATCTTCCTATGGTCGTGTTATCTGTCGCGAGGATTTACTGAGACAATGGGAAGATGCTTATGCTGTATCCACTAGAAGCCAAACTAAAAAAAAGGCGCAAGAGAGGGTAGATAAGCTTATAGACCGTGAAAGTCGTTTATCAGCCAAGAATTTATTCACAACTGAAGAGAAAACGCAAAGTGAACAAATCAACTAAGTGGAACCATCAGAAGAGAAGGGTAACGAACTGAGTAACTTAGAGGTAAGTATATTAGATAGAAATCGGAAACAAGTTGTTTGTGATCAGAAAGATGATGTTACGCTTGCTCAGTGTATATCTCTAGCCATGTCTGAAGCACCGAGAGAGAAAGACGGTTACTTTTTTAAACATGAGTTGCTTATGCACAGGAAGTTCAGTAAGGAAGAGCATAATGGGGAAACCTATGTAGATCGTATTGTGGTACCCGAGTCTTATAGACAGGAAATCGTAAGGGTGGGTCATACAATACAGCTAGCTGGACATCTAGGTAAGGAGAAAACCCTTGCAAGAATAACCCCGCATTTCTTTTGGCCGAAGCTGTCCTTTGATGTAGGAAAATATTGTGCTACTTGTCCAAAATGCCAATATGTAACAAGGAAAAAGATTGCACTCAGAGCACCATTACAACCTGTACCGATAGTGTCAGAGCCTTTTCGTAAGATAGCCATTGATATAGTGGGGGAACTACCTAAGTCAAGAACAGGGTGTAAGTACATACTTACAGTTATTGATTATGCTACTAGGTATCCAGAGGCGTTTCCGTTAAGAACAACACATTCCAAGGCGATAGCAGACGCACTAATACTTTTGTTTTCTAGAGTAGGTTTACCTGATGAAATTGTCTCGGACCAAGGAGCAAATTTCATTGGTAAACTCATGACGCAGCTATTTGAACAACTTGGTGTTTCAAGAATTAAGACATCAGTGTATCACCCGGAAGCTAATGGACTCGTGGAACGTTTCAATGGCACCTTAAAACAAATGTTACGAAAGTTTGTTTCTGATAATGTTGCACTATGGGATAAGTATTTACCATATCTTTTGTTCGCTTACAGAGAGGTCCCTTGTCATTCTACAGGTTACTCTCCCTTTGAGCTATTATATGGGCGTACCGTCAGAGGTCCTCTTGCTGTTGCGAAGGAGACGTGGTTGGAAGAGAAGCCAGCACAGACCAATCTACTGACCTTTGTCATTGAAATGCGAAGACGAATGGGGAAGATGCAAGATGTTGTAAAGCAATACCTAATGAATAGCCAGGCTAAACAGAAATGCCAATATGATAAGAAGTGCTCAACTAGGAAATTTGAAATTGGAGATCAAGTACTAGTGCTACTACCTTCGCCAGGAAGCAAGCTTGAATCAAAGTGGCAGGGTCCATATTCAGTAACGGGTGTGAAAAATGAGGGAAGGACGTATGAGGTGGACACAGGCAAGAAGAAGAAACAACTTAGAACGTACAATATTAATTTATTGAGTCGCTGGCAAAGTAGAGAGGAGTCAACTGCATTTGTTATGGAGGAATCGCGAGAGATGAAACTCCAACACGAGAAGAGTTTACCGCAGATTTCAAGTGACGAGACTTGGAGAGATGTAAGTATTTCCAATGATATTGAATCAGATCAGTACAATGAAGCTAATGATGTTTTAGAGGAATTCTCAGACGTATTTTCAGGCAAACCAAATCATACTACTGCTGCGGTACATCGTATTAACACTGGGGATGCAGAACCTATCCGATCATCTTCGTATAACATTCCACAAAGACTTGAAAGCGCAGTCATTGCTGAGATAGAAAAGATGTTTGAGATGGACATCATCGAGCCTTCAAGTAGCCCATGGGCGTCTCCTGTTGTCATTGTTCCAAAACCAGATGGAAGCATAAGATTCTGTGTGGATTATAGAAAGTTAAACCAAGTAACCAAGATGGACGCTTTCCCTATTCCGAGAATGGACCGAATGCTTGACAGAGTGGGTGCTGCCTCCTTCATTTCAACTTTAGACCTAACTAAGGGATACTGGCAAATCCCCTTACATTTGGATACTGTGGAGAAATCCGCCTTTATTTTCAAGAAAAATCTCTACCAGTTTAAAATGATGCCCTTTGGAATGAAAACAGCACCAGCCACCTTTCAGCGAAGGATGACCCAAGTTGTGTTGAAGGGATTAGAAGAATTTACTGATGCCTATATTGACGATGTAGAGATAGACACCCAAGGATCATTTCACTTACACATGTCACACTTACGCTTAGTCTTAGAAAGGTTACATAAGTATCGCCTAAATGCAAGACCGTCAAAGTGTAAAGTTGCCATGTTGACAGTCGATTTCATTGGTCACAACGTTGGAAACGGAAGTATCAAGCCTAGAAAAGCACTTGTACACTCAGTCGAGAAGTTCCCAAGACCGACTACTAAAAAACAGGTAAGATCTTTTTTAGGATTAGCTGGGTATTATAGGAAATTCATACCTAATTTTTCACAACGGGCAGTAGCTTTGACCGACTTAACCAAGGGTAAACAGCCAACAAAAGTTGTATGGACAGAAGATACAGAGATGGCATTTAATGATTTGAAAAGTGCGCTTACATGTGGTCCTGTGTTAAGACCCCCTGACTGGTCTATGGAATTCATAGTGCAGACAGATGCGTCCAACCGAGACCTGGGAGCAATTCTAAGCCAAAAAGATAGTAATGAAGATGAACACCCTATCCTTTTTGCAAGTCGTAAACTACAACCTAGGGAGGAAAATCTATCAACCACAGAAAAGGAGTGCTTGGCAGTAGTTTGGGCTCTTGATCTTTTCAGATACTATCTCTATGGAAGACATGTCATTTTGCAGACAGACCACAACCCTCTTGTGTGGCTATCTAGAGTCAGAGACAAGAGTAGAAAACTTCTACGTTGGAGCCTCACCCTTCAAGAATATGATCTAGAAATAAGTCATAAAAGTGGTAAGCAAAATGTGAATGCAGACGTTTTGAGTAGAATGTAAGTGATTAGTCAAGAGTAGAAGAGTGATCTGCGTGAAAAAAAAAAAAAAAACAACAACAACAACAGTGTAATTGTGCAATGAATGTGTATGTTTGGGGTGTGTGTAATGATAATGTAAGAAAAAAAAGAAAGGGAACGCTTGTTCATTATTTTTTGTGGCTTTCGGGAATTTATCTTGTTGTTCATGTCCCCTGTCTGGAGCCTTGCACACCGGATGTTCATCCTTATAGCGAACCTTGTTCTCATCTTTTCAGTACAGAGTACTTTAAGTTAATTTTTCATTCGTATTGAATATTTCAAATTTGTTTGAAATTAGAAATAGTCTTTAAGGAGGGAGGTGTGATGAAATGCCTTTCATTATATTCATAAGTCAGTATTGTAAGCTAAGAATGTAGTATTGTTTATCTAAGTTATGTTAATTATGTTAATTCTATTGTTCCAATTTTCGTTTAAATACGCCCATACGCGGTTTAGTTAAGTCTTGTAAGCGTTGAAGCCACTTGATGTACAGTAAAAGTAAAGCGGATCAGACCTGCAGCGTCCCGTCGTTAAAAGTGGATCAGACCTTCAGCGTCCCACTAAAGGAAGAACTAGTACAGTGGACAAGTATACAAGTTGTGGATCGATAAGTTTGGAAGCCAATTGCAGCACCAATGAAGTAAAAACCCAACGATTCAAGCTGATTCACAAGTAGAGAAGTACTTTGAAAGCTAAGTAAAAAAAACACTGTGTAAGCTGTTACTCAAGTAAGAGAGAACGAGTGAAGAACTAACTGTTCCAAATTGTGATTCAGAACGAGTGAAGAACTAACTGTTCCAAATTGTGATTCATAATTAAAGAAAATAGTTTCGTGAAAGAATTACTCGAGTGGATGGTTAAAAAGAACACGTTCAAATATCTCTACGTTAAACAAGTTCAACTACAGAAACTAAAGGAAAAGAACGCAAAAAACAAGAACATTAACGATAAACACACGTTTAGTTTAAATTATTTCATTAAGATTTCGTAATTAAGTAATAATATTAATAATAAGTTAAATCTCGTATACATTAGTTTAGATTATTTCATTAAGAAGTCGTTAAATAATAATAATAAGTAAATTTTCATCGATAAAGTATTTAGTTAAATGTTTAATGTAATTAATATTAGAGTAATAAATGTATTTAATTTATGTTCGTAATTCGTTTTCTTTGGGGGAAGGCCTGTGGGGATTTTAGTGGCTTATTGACTGCCCAATTGGTCACAAAGTCATCAGCCCGTCTATTGACATTTCTGATAAATTCTTCGGGGGTGTTCATTCTCGCCAAGACTTTCGTGAAATCGTCCCGTCCCAACGGCGAAAACCCTTTTCGAGATCGCAAGGCATCGTTGACGAGGTCGGTGATGCTAGAACCCTCTAGGGTTCTTCCCTCCAAGGACACCACACCCCGATCGTCCCACTGAATGGTCTCGGGGGATTTCTTCATCCACTGCAGTAACCCTTCAGCTTGACTTTTGAATTTTTTAGGCACCGTTTTCACAATTTCGGCATCAGGAACAGACGCACTCGCTTGGGGCTGTGGAGCTGGGGCTGCTGCTGTTGCTGGAACTGCTGGAACTGCTGGGGCCACTGGAACTGCTGGAGCTGGTGCTGCTGGTGCTGCTGGGGCTGCTGGGGAAGGTTGAATTATCAACAGGGGGACGTAACTTTCTCTCTGATGCTGCATATTAAGAGTGACTGTCAGTAAAAATGGAGAATCCGCCGACAGTTGTGAAAAATTCAATTCTCTCATTATTTGTCCAAAAGACCCTTTGGGTGAACTCTTTTCAAAAAAAATAGTTAGAGGTTTGGCCGATTTTTATTTTTGGAGAAATCGAGAAAAGTTGAAATTCACGTCCGAGACCGTCTGGCGGCCTTGAAAACTTGTCCAAAATAGTTCATTTTTGATCGGCGTTCACAAACTATTTAAATAACCTGCGAACGTAGAAATCTAGTATGTTGTTAAACAGTCTTAAGTTTATCTCTGGAGGAAATTTGAGCTTCAAGAGTTTATTATTTTATTTTGTTCTATTTAAATGAAAATATCGCATTTCAGCCATCGGAGAAATCATCGAATTTCGGTCAAGTTCTATGCGATAGTTCTAAAAGGCCATACATTATTTTTACAAAATAACAATTTCCACTGAGAGCCCAACTATTATAGTTGGTCACTGCCGAATATCTAAGCTGGCCCGCAAAAACTATGCTTTCTAGGAGAATATTTCAAAGACACAGTTTAATCAATTGTCACGCAACATCACATTTAGCGTTACTAATGGTTGATATCTAAAATGTCTCTCAAACATGAGTTTTACTCATGAAATGCACAGTTTCTATTGTAATTCATAAATTTATGTATATCGTACGTTAACTATATCAATTAAAAGCCCACAGCTATAAAATATATCGATAATTTATCTAATGAGCGTCTGTTAGTGCACTTTGTGTATATACCTCGGTAACACATTCACTTTAAACAATAACAAACATTCTACTAATTTTAAAATGTCTGTGAAATAATCAAGTTTTTGAGTAATAAATGCTGAAAATCAAAGATATAGAGCCAAATGACTTACATTATATCATATATCCTGTATATTATCAATGAATAAGAGATTCAAGTCGTGAGAAAGCTGGATTAACGTGAGTTTCAAACCCGCCGTGACAGCTACGAGTTATAAACACGTGCAAGTAACGAATATCATTTCTTAGTCTAATTACTATATCATTATGAAATAGAATAATCTTTCTCGCCATTGCTAGAAGATGTGAAGATGTAGTTTATCTGCAAGCTGGCAGAAATTTCCTCAATTTAGACCATGATCCTTGCCTGAATTGCTTATAGGCGAATGATATAATTACAATACTTTGCCTATTTATCATACTTTTTTAAGTCAAGAACATTGCAAACCGATCCAATATTAATATTAGTAATCTAAGAAATGTTTAGTTATTTGCAATCAATACTTTCCGAGATATGAGCTTTCAAATTACTATAAATCCAAATGTAAACAACATGAAACAATGTCGTCAGCGAACGTCTGCCTATTAGGGGTGGACCATTATTTTTTTAGGGGGGGGGGGGGGGGGGGGGATTGCTGGGCATATTTTTTGTGCAAGATATTTTTTTCCCATTCTACGTATGTGCAGGAATTTGTTTGTCATTGTTGCTGTGCACGATTATGTTTTCTCTCTTTAAGGCTGTGCTCGCATTTGTGCTTTTTTGATATTTGTCCAACCCCCCCCCCCTCAAATATCTAATGGTCCGTCCCTTATATAAGGCTATGTACATTTGATTTGCAGAAATTTTCCTTTTTCAATATTTTAACACAAAGGTAAAAACACTACCTGTGTTAAAAGACTTCAAACCCTTCCCTATTTTTACACAAAACTTCGATCAAAGGAATTGAAGTTGTTAAAGTCAGCTCAGTATAGTAGGACCCTATTAGTGAGGTTGTGGCCGAGAGAGAATGAGGAGAGGGATGAACCTTATATGCCACGCCTCTCAACTAACGGACAACGTACACTTTCTTTTTTTTTTTTTTTTTTTTTTGTGAGGGAGTCGTCTTTCGTCATTTCGCAGATGTTGTAGTGGTCGTAAACAATGGGGTGTTCATTTTGAAAATGGGCCAAAATCTCCAGTTGAGCATGTGTGAACTTTCTTCTTGTTGTGCGATGATGTCGGCTTCTGTTTGAGCTGTAGTGTGTTTGGAAGCTTGTCTTGAAAAAAAAGGACTTGATCTGTTGTGCTGTCAAAAACTCAGACACTTTAAATAGCCTTGTTCCATCTGCGCCAACAGACCGCCTCATCTCCTTTGCCACCATCTCCGGGGTTACTTTTCTTCCTGACTGGTCAAACCGATGTTGAACTTGGCCAGAAGATAAGGTTTTTGATTTTCGTTAAACCGGTAGGACTTGGTAGTTTTTTTCAAAGACCATCCTTCATCGAGAACTGTGGTGGTACTGGCACTTCATATTACTTTTACGGGACTGAGTTGTCATTTGCGTGCGGTCCATCCGTTTTTCTCATTATCGGCACAGAATGACTAACTGTTAATTCCTGGCCACAAAAAATATTCGTAAACAACTATTTCATTAAAAATAATAAAAAATGACGTAGAGAGACAACTAGGCTTTCATCTCCAGTTCCCGACATTGTAACATTTTGTCAAAATAGAGCTTTTATTTATTACTAATACGTATTACTAACCCTACCCCTACCCCCAAGGGTATTTTGTCAATTATTGGTCTGGTACATTTCTGAAGTACTATCGCGCTTCAGTTCATCCCGAAAAGATTGTTTGTTTTGAAATTAATGTCAAATCAGTACACGACTTTGGAAGCTTTATTCGTTCAATTTTAATATACAAATCACGAAGAATGACGATAACAAGTTAACCGTACCGGTCTTAGCTGTGCATAGCCGAGGTTTATTACACAAGTCCGTTGCTGTAATTCAAGCAAGGATCATGGACATTTCTGCTAGCTTGCAGATAAACTACATCTTCACATCTTCTAGCAATGGCGAGAAAGATTATTCTATTTCATAATGATATAGTAATTAGACTAAGGAATGATATTCGTTACTTGCACGTGTTTATAACTCGTAGCTGTCACGGCGGGTTTGAAACTCACGTTAATCCAGCTTTCTCACGACTTGAATCTCTTATTCATTGATAATATACAGGATATATGATATAATGTAAGTCATTTGGCTCTATATCTTTGATTTTCAGCATTTATTACTCAAAAACATGACTATTTCACAGACATTTTAAAATTAGTAGAATGTTTGTTATTGTTTAAAGTGAATGTGTTACCGAGGTATATACACAAAGTGCACTAACAGACGCTCATTAGATAAATTATCGATATATTTTATAGCTGTGGGCTTTTAATTGATATAGTTAACGTACGATATACATAAATTTATGAATTACAATAGAAACTGTGCATTTCATGAGTAAAACTCATGTTTGAGAGACATTTTAGATATCAACCATTAGTAACGCTAAATGTGATGTTGCGTGACAATTAATTAAACTGTGTCTTTGAAATCTTCTCCTAGAAAGCATAGCTTTTGCGGGCCAGCTTAGATATTCGGCAGTGACCAACTATAATAGTTGGGCTCTCAGTGGAAATTGTTATTTTGTAAAAATAATGTATGGCCTTTTAGAACTATCGCATAGAACTTGACCGAAATTCGATGATTTCTCCGATGGCTGAAATGCGATATTTTCATTTAAATAGAACAAAATAAAATAATAAACTCTTGAAGCTCAAATTTCCTCCAGAGATAAACTTAAGACTGTTTAACAACATACTAGATTTCTACGTTCGCAGGTTATTTAAATAGTTTGTGAACGCCGATCAAAAATGAACTATTTTGGACAAGTTTTCAAGGCCGCCAGACGGTCTCGGACGTGAATTTCAACTTTTCTCGATTTCTCCAAAAATAAAAATCGGCCAAACCTCTAACTATTTTTTTTGAAAAGAGTTCACCCAAAGGGTCTTTTGGACAAATAATGAGAGAATTGAATTTTTCACAACTGTCGGCGGATTCTCCATTTTTACTGACAGTCACTCTTTTAAAAGAAAGCGTTGAAACTGTTGTTCGTGATTCTTGAGTTTGATGTCGTCAGGAAGCACAGCGTTGTTTAAAGTTTGCGACAGGTCTTGACTCAACGTGCCCATGGTTCGGACGAGGGGGGAGGTTTGAAGATCCGTATTTCGTCGAAGGACGTCCATCACATCCTCCGGAACCAAAACCATCTTTCGACTGTGTTTCATCATTTAGACCACAGGCTGCTCAGAACGGAGAGGACTGGAGGCAGGAGAAGGGCAAGAAGATTTCCGCCGTGTTGATTTAATTCCTTCCTTTTCGTTTTTAGCGGTACTTTTCTATCGGCTAACGCGTGCAACACCCTTCGGTAACGTTTGAGTTTCTTTTTCTGGGATGCGCTGAGAGGAACCACCCCCTTTACTAAATTGAGTGAAATTTCTGCCAGACACTTGAGGAGATCCGTGTGACAGGTTTTCAAGACGGCCTTTTTTTGATCCTTGTTGAACCGCACTAACACATTCAACAGGTCCAAGTTGTTTCTCATGCGCTGAGACATGATCAAATGACTCCGAGTATTCAGTTGGTGGACTTATGTACGTTTTGTGTAGAACACCTGCAGCTAACCCGGGAAAATGGACGTTCGAAGTTTTAGAGAGTCGGGCGTGGAGGGGTGCAGATCGAACAACAGGTACCCGTAGGGAACTTGAACGGCGTCCCCATAACTCTCCATGACGTAGTTCGTGGCGTGAGGAAAGGCTTGCCGGGCCAAGATCGCCACTCCCAAGGAATCCCGTGGATGTTTGAACGCCACAATGTAGTGGGTGTTGAGGGAGATGGTCCTGGAATATTTCCCCGGCGGGAAAAGATTTTGAACTAAAAAGAGGGTGGAAATGTTGTGATGGTGGCACCCCTTGATGATGGCGTTCACCATTCTATCTCGATTGGTGCTCTCGTTCATCAAATCGTCAATCACCAGCAGTCCGGGCGTTCCGTCAAACAGGGCTAGATATCGTCTGGAAATCCCCGCACAAACTGAATGCGACGGATCTCTCTCTCCATGTCGACAAATTGGGGTTGAAATTCTCCATAGCAATAGACGATTTTTTCAATATCCGCGTCAAACATCTCGTTGGCATGGTGTAAGAACCGATGGGCCCAGGTCGTCTTGCCCGAACACGTAGGTCCCGTAGTTGAATATTCGTGGGATTTTTAAATGTCACATCCATACTAATCTAGAGTCAATTCTCAACTAAATCCATGAGGACGAGTGGAGGGCTTATATTCTTAAAAAAGTAGCCCGATCTCGTCATTTAAAAAAAAAAAAAAAAATAGACACACCCCTTTTGCGCATGCTCGGCACAAAGTGGCCAAACTTAATGATCCCATAAGGGTGTAAGAATTGTTTGCGAATAAGTAGAAACCCGCGCGGGTTTTTTTTTCATAAGCATTTAAAGTCAAGATTTGTACGAAAAAAATTTTCAACTAGAAAAAATATCTATTTTTGAGATATTTTCCTGATTACAAGATTATCAAGATTTTGAAAATTTCAAAGGTAAGCAACAACTTCTTCTTTTTAGCGCTATTTCAACAACAAGACTATAAGAAGAGACTTTTTATTCTAACAACCTCCTTTTTCTTGTTGTTGAACTGCGATTAGTATCTTCTTTTAAATCTAATACTTCATCTTTGAAATGTAAGCTATGAACTGCCTCAACTAGAGTTAAAAAGCGTGTGCTTCGTCACGAACTGAAAAAACAAAATGGCCGAAGCGAGGATGAATTTTTTTGAGCGTCGTCTTGATGAAATTTTTTTTTCTTCAATTTTTTTTTAAATTTAAAAAAATAAAAATAAAATAAATAAAATAAAATAAAATAAATAAAATAAAAAAAGTTTTTTAACTCTAGTTGGCATAGTTTTTTTTTCTCATTTAGTTGCAGCGATGAAGCCCAAGCTAAAGTGTCCAATATGTGGCAAGAATTTTACAAATCAAACGAATCTATCAAGACATAGAAGAACAGTCCATGAAAGACCTAGCTTTAATTGTCAAGAGTGTTCGAAGGCTTTCACCAGGAAGGTCGCCCTAAAGCGTCGTCCAAGAAGGCCATTATTAATGTGAGAAACGATGACAATCGTTGTTTTCAATGGGCCATACTGGCGGCTCTACACCCACCTGAAGGGAATCACCCGGAACGAGTGAATCGCTACCAAGCGTATAAAGACGAGTTGGACTTTGAAGGAATAGAATTCCCCGTCTCTATCAAAGCAGTGCCGAAGTTTGAGAAGATGAATAGCCTCGAAGTCAACGTCTTCGGCTATGAAGGGGGAAATTTATTCCCCCTTCACATCAGCAAGGAGGAATTCCCCAGACACGTTGACCTCTTGTTGTTTTCCGCAGGAGAACAACATCATTATGCTTGGGTGAAAAGCCTAGATCGACTTCTGGCTGGGCAGTCAAAGAATAAAGGTCGTCTATACCATTGCCCGTATTGCCTTCATGGGTTCGTGCGTCCAGATCTTCTGGACGCACACCAACCAAGGTGCCGCCAACACGGTGCCCAACGAGTGGAATACCCTGATAAAGACCACATGCATTTGAACTTTAGGGACTACTCCAAACAATTGCGAGTACCATTCCTCATATACGCTGATTTTGAGTCTCTATTAGTTAAAGTGGATTCCGCCTCACAAGATCCCAGCACGTCCTCCACGGAGAAAGTCCAACACCACCAAGCATGCGGGTATTCGTTTGTGACTGTGGGAGGCAATCACCCTCCAAAACCAGTCATTTACAGGGGACCTGATGCAGTAAATCATTTTTTACAGGCCCTCATAAAGGAAGAGGAACGGATTCTGACCATTTTGGGGGAGGTCATCCCCATGCAGTTGACTTCAGCTGAAGAAATTCAATTTCAAAACGCCTCATTGTGCCACATTTGCAAAGAAGTTTTGGGGGCGGACCGAGTGCGAGACCATTGCCACCTCAGCGGCGCATATAGGGGGGGGGGGGGGGGGGGGGCGCCCACAACGCCTGTAATTTGAATTTCAGGCTAGCACAACGTATCCCTGTAATAATGCATAATTTAAGGGGCTACGATGCCCATCTTATCATGCAGGGCATTGGCAAAATAAAAAACAAACGGATTAACTGTATTCCCAATAATATGGAGGCTTACGTCTCATTCGCCTTGGGCCGCCTTACTTTCTTGGACTCACTCCAATTTATGAATGCTTCCCTGAATAAACTTGTTAATAATCTTGCCCAAGAGGGGGGCGTGCACTTTCACATCTTGAAAGCCTGCACGGACCTCAGTCAGGTGCCGTTGCTATTACGTAAGGGGGTGTATCCCTACGAGTACATGGATAATGTGTCCAAGTTTGATGAAACAACTCTGCCTCCTAAAGAAGCTTTTTACAGCTCGTTGACGGAGGAGCATATTAGTGATCTCGATTATCAACACGCCAAGGAGGTCTTCGACGCTTTTCACTGCAAGACTTTAGGGGACTATCACGATGTTTACTTAAAGAGCGATGTTCTGCTTTTGGCGGACGTGTTTGAAAATTTTCGCAACCTTTGTTTGAATTATTACCAGCTGGATCCAGCTCACTACTACACGAGCCCAGGTCTGGCCTGGTCGGCGTGTTTGAAGATGACGAATGTCACATTGGACCTCATCGCCGATCCCGAGCAGTATTTGTTTATTGAAGAGGGGCTGCGAGGTGGAATCTCCACCATCACGCACCGGTTCGCCCGAGCCAACAACCCCTACGTGCCGGACTACGACCCCGCCCAAGATCCTAACTACATTCTCTACCTCGATGCTAATAACTTGTATGGCTGGGCCATGTCCCAGCCCCTCCCAGTCAACAACTTTAAATGGGTAGAGGATGTACAAGATTTTGATGTGATGACTGTGCCTGATGAGAGCCCTGAAGGGTACATTCTAGAAGTGGATTTGGAATACCCTGAAGAACTGCACGATGTACACAACGACTACCCTCTTGCGCCTGAACGGATGACCGTGACTTCAGAGATGCTGTCTCCCTATTGTCAGCAGCTGGCCCAAGAGCTGTGACTGGGTGGACCCTCCGTGCCCAAACTGGTGCCGAACCTGAGGAACAAGACCAGGTACGTGGTCCATTACAGAAATCTGAAGCTGTACCTCTCCTTAGGGATGAAATTGGTAAAAATCCACCGAGTGCTAAAGTTTACTCAACGGGCTTGGTTAAAGCAGTACATTGATTTTAACACAGCCCGGCGAAAAGAGGCCACAAGCTCCTTCGCCAAGGATCTGTTTAAACTATTGAATAATTCAGTGTTTGGAAAAACACTGGAAAATTATATTATATTATTTATACCCTACTCAACTATTCTATCTGAGGATTTTTTTTAATGACAATAAAGTTATTTTTATCCGTGCGCCGAGCGCCATATTGGAATAGTATACCTTTTTAGTATTTACTATTATTTCACGGATGTACTATTGGCACTATATATCCGTGAATTACAAAACTGCTACATTAAACAATGGAAAAAAATAGAATTAGCAAAAATGGTACTATGCACTATTCATTAATGTTTCACAGTATATTATTTATACTGTATTCCCGTGAAATGCAAATACTAAATAATATAAAATTGTGCATTATTAAACAATGGAAACATTAGAATTAGCAAAAATTGTATTATTTAGTATTTACTAATGTTTCACGGATATATTATTTGCACTTTATAAGGTCCTTAGTTAGTGCTTGTTCGTGTTTAGTTAGTGCTTCTTTCATAAAATCTACACATGAACGAGACAATCCTTAAGTGTTTTCAGACACTAACCCTAACCCTAAGGGCGAAAGGTGTAGAACTGAAGTGTCAAAAAAAGTTTCATGGTCAAGTTTGAGTTCGAAAACAATGTCATTTTTTTAGAATTTAAGTCTGTAACAGTTTTGACTAACAGCAGTACAATTTTTGCTAATTCTATTGTTTTCCGTTGTTTGATAATGCACTATTTTATTTGTATTTCACGGGAATAAAGTGTAAATATTATATCTGCGAAGAATTAGTGAATAGTACAATTTTTGCTAATTCTATGGTTTTCGTTGTTTGATAAAGCACTAGAGTGAAGGCATTAACCCGTGAAAAAGAAATTGCTTGCTAAATTGTAATAGTCAAAAGAAAACAATGGAATTATGGTCTTCTAAAGAGTGTTACTCTAATATCTATTTCACGGGTTAAAGGACTTCACTCTAGTACTATTAGTTACTACATCAAAGACAAGTTGTAATGAGGTATTGTTCCCTTTTGTATTAGATGTTTCTGGTTGAGTGATTCAGACTAAATAGTAACTAAATAGGTAAAGGTTAGATAATGAACGCGAGTGTCCTATGGGGTCTATGGGATATAGAGTATCGAGCATTAGATAGAAGGCCACGAGGGCGCAGCCCGAGAATATGAATATGATCACTCCCACGAAGAATGTTGTCAAAATTAAATATCACATTGTGACCATAGCAAAACAGCGTTTTATTATATGGCTTACTATATAGTACTTTTAATGCATTGCCGAACTTCTTTATAGTATTTCACTGTTGAGGTGGCAAAACAATAAAAAAACAAAAGGCCTCGCCAAAGGAATACTATATTTAGATACTATGGGATATAGATTTGCATGTTTAAAGTAGGTTATACGAAAATTTTCTATCATATTAAATGTAACTATTTTGATTTTTACACTGGTTCATGCTGTTCCTATAAAGTACCATTGCAGGCAAACCAAGATAGATAGCTTACAGAAGTAGTTCAGATACATGACTTATGGTCAATGGGTTTTTAGTAAACATATATAATAATATAGAATAGAATAGAATATAGAAATGAATGAGACGGGAAAAAATAGAGTTAAATACAATTAACTTTATCTACAAAATTAATACATAGAAACGGGATAAGTATGAATTTTGAAATATACATATATAGTACAAAAAAGTACAATACATATACACCTACTTGCAGTAACGTTGTCATACAAAAATATACATTTGTTATAAAGAAAATAGAACATTTGTGATTTAGTACGATAGGAATTGATTAAAAGACAAAAGAAGATCACTCAAGCTGAACTCTCTCTTTTGTCTTTTAATTAATTCCTTTCGCACTAAATCACAAATGTTCTATTTTCTTTGTGACAAATGTTGTATTTTGTATGACAACCTTACTGCAAGTAGGTGTATGATCATGAAAACTAAGCTATAAAATACAGAGAAAGTTGTATTATTATTTGTAATATAAAAAATATTATAAAATAACTAATATATAACGCGCGCTCTCATTGGCTGAAACGTGCAAAAACCGTGTTTCTATAAGAGCATAGAAACACGGTTTTCAAGCATTGTCGCTGGATTTATCCGTCAAAATACAAAATCGTGTCGTCTAATGAAGAAAATCAAAACTTTTGTGTCAATTTTGACTTCGACGGCCTTCACCACTTTCATGGATATATGCCACTTTAGAAGTCACGAACTAAAAAGTCTCTAAAGGCACTTTTTAAAAAGCTTTAAAAAAAAAAAAAATCTGAGTTCACTGCAATACTCAAAGTAAATCAAATCGCGACAAGAAGATCACAACACTACTTTGTCTACCGTAAAAGAAATTTTAATTCCTATAAATAAGTACAAAGTAAATACAAAAAATCATTTTGATGTCATTGAATTTGAACTATAGTAGAAAAATATACTTTAGCAAAAGCTACAAGCTTTATAACTTACATGTACATCATAATAACAGAGAAAGTTTTCCTTCGTCTTGCTTCAGTTCTCGGTAAAGTCGTTCGCCAAGCATTCTTTTGCTTAAACTCTCCTCATTGCTAGAAATTTGGGTCATTGTACAGCGGTTTTCTTGGGCTCAGATTTTGACGGCTAAAACTCCAAATTTCCGCAATATGATGATTGGGAACCCTGTTTTCAATCCCACAATGCATTTGAAGATAAAATAAATAAAATGGCGGACCAAGAAAGCTTCCAAGTTTGTTTCTTTGTTTTATTTTATTTACAACTCGAAGCTGGATAAAAACATGGCGCCGTTTCAAAGATGTTTTTTGCAAATGTTCACAGCCTTCAGGAAGAAAATTGGACAGTTATTCTACGCATGTTTTTGGCTATTTGGACTGTTTAAACAGTGTACTACTGAGATCTATTCGCGCACTCATCGTACATGATAATCTTCTACTTCAAATTGAACGAAAAGTACATGGAGGTTGGACGATTTCAAAGGAGATGTATGGCAAATTGAGGGCTTACATATGAAAACTACCAACAGCTCGGGAAGGAATGCTGCTGTTATAAATTAATTGTGAATCATTTTTGCAGTGAGTACAAAGATTTATATGTACTTTCATAGTTTTCATTCGCGCACCGAGTGCAATATGCTTACTTCGTCCACAAATACTCAAAATATATTATTTGCCATACATTTTCTTATAAAAAGTGGCAGCCATTTTGTTTATTTTTGCGTGCTACAACGCATGCGCGTCGCCATCTTGACCCAAATTTCTAGCAATGTGTTATTCTTCTTGAAACCTTACATGCAGCTCAAACGGTCACCAGAGCTTCCAGAGCTTCCAGAGTTCCACAAATTCAAGTCAGAGTTTCGACTTCAGAAGCAAAATAGGCAGAATTTTATCGACTTGCAAATAGACAAAGTGAAGCGTGAACACACGGCTTTGAGCAAAGCAGCGTTTCAGTGAAGTTGACTGGAAGAGTTTTTGCTCACGATTTCAGCTAGATTTTAGACTTTTCTAATGTAGGTGAACTCTGTTGTGTGATCAAGCATATTAAATGGAATTTACTTTTATATTTTCGTTATTATCTGTTGTTGTTATTTTATAAAAGCATTAGAAGATATTTTCCGTGTTTCTATTCTCTGTTAGAAACACTTGGGATTGTTGGGAGAACACGAGAAATATTTTGAATCACGAGCTGAAAGCGAGAGAATAGAAACACGGAAAATATCTTCTAATGCTTAAATACATAGAATATTGGGTTGGTAAAGTAGACGTACTAAATCCGTGAAACAAATATTACTAATTACTGCTAAAAAGTGTTGATGAGACAATAGAGAACAAAGGAATAAGCATAATTTAGCACCTATTTTGTACTATTTTTGTTTCATGGATTAAGTGCGTTTACTCTAAGATACGAAAGTCAACATAGGTTGTTAATGACATTTTTAAGTTTATCCTTAACTAATCCTACAAGTTTGTACAAAATGGTGTAATTTTATAGACAATACATTGTTAGTTTTGTTTTATTCTATGTCTAGCTCAGTTTTAGAACATTCTGATCATGAGTTTAAACGTTAAAAGATGACTCTAATTTCACTAATATGGTCTGGGGGTTGTGGAGGGCCCCAAATACTGCAATACCATACCCAAAATTTAAAAACACCGCGATATTGCGTAAAAAATTGAAAGTACCGTGATATCGTACCGAAAAGGACAAATTGCTAAGTGCCGCAATCTATTCAACTGTAATACACGTGTAATAGTATACCCTGCTGTTTGCTGTTAGTCAAAACTGTTACAGACTTGTAATTACCAAAAAAAATGACATATTGTTTTCGAACTCAAACTTGACCATGAAACTTTTTTTGACACTTCAGTTCTACACTTTTCGCCCTTCTCTGTCTGAAAACACTTAAGGATTGTCTCGTTCATGTGTAGATTTTATGAAAGAAGTACTAACTAAACACGAACAAGCACTAACTAAGGACCTTATAAAGTGCAAATAATATATCCGTGAAACATTAGTAAATACTAAATAATACAATTTTTGCTAATTCTAATGTTTCCATTGTTTAATAATGCACTAAATAGTAAATAGTACAAAATGATAGTGCTACACTAAACAATGGAAACCAAAAAATTGTACTATTTAGTATTTACTAATGTTTGGGGGATATATATATTATTTGCACTCTATATCCGTGAAATACAAATGATAAATAATGTAAAATAGTGCTTTATTTTTCAATGGAAAACAGTAGAACTAGCAAAAATTGTACTTTTTAGTGTGTACTAATGTTTCATAGTGCATTATTTAACAATGGAAATCAATAGAATTATAAAACATTGTACTATTGAGTATTTACTAATGTTTCACGGATATAGAGTACAAACATGATATCCGTGAAACAACTAATTAAACAGAAGAAAACAAGAGAATGATCATAAAATATCATTATTTAGTACTATTTATGTTTCACGCTTTTCATGTTTGTACTTTACTATTTGCACTCTACTCACAGGCAGCCCAACTATTCTATCTGAGGATTTTTTTTAATGACAATAAAGTTATTTTTAACCGAGCGCCGAGCGCCATATTAGAATAAATATCTTTTGTTAATCATTGAGCGCACGGGTGAGGTTCCTGTGGTGTATTTGTTTGAATGCGCCCGGATGGGATTCCTGTAGCTTTTTGCAAGCAATTTTCGTCAAACGGGTCAAAGTCGCGCGGTGTTGAAGAGGGAGGTATTTTGACAAGGTATGAAACTCGGTCATATCGTACCGAAAATGACAAATTGCCAAGTGCCGCAATCAATTCAACTACAATACACTTGTAATAGTATACCCTATTTAGTATTTACTATTATTATATGGCTTGATAATTTCCTGAATTCTGATTGGCTGGCGCGCGGTTTGTCCAGAGCCGTCTTGGACCGTTGCTAAGACAACGGTCCAACATTTGTATTTTATTTTATTTGACCGTGAAGCTCAAAAATAAAACCTTTGTTTCATTGTATATAAGTTGTTTTTAATTTTCTAAAGAACATAAAGTTCGTTCACATACCTCAATAATAGTTGAAAAGTATATACTTTTAGTTTTTATCTATCCTTGTAAACAGCGGTGAGTTGAGCTATCTTTCGTTGCCGATAT
Source organism: Metridium senile (assembly GCA_949775045.1). NCBI lineage: Eukaryota > Metazoa > Cnidaria > Anthozoa > Actiniaria > Metridiidae > Metridium > Metridium senile. The sequence goes on from OX459096.1 coordinate 18,944,826, forward strand.
GTCGATGCTTTTGATTCACTTTTAAAAAGCTTTGAAATTCCCAATAAATTTGTCTTCTAAAGTTAACAACGTCTTTCAAGTCAAGAAGTGTTATTGTCTTTCTTTTTCTGCATTCAAAAGGTTCAAACATCTTAACAAGGTCGGTTTACTTGATTCTATTAAAGTCCTGTCAGCGATCCTCATGTTTTCATCTTCTTCATAAATTATGACACTGACAAATTAACTCTGTCAACAGTTGACGATGATTTTGATTAAAGTTCTAATTATTTATCGAAAAATAAGCTTCCGTAGGCTCTATTTCTCGATGCAAACGTCCACAAGAACGACGAATTACAACTCGTTTCAACAACCATCGTTCGAAATTCGAAATTGGTTGGAGGATTATGAGATTTTGTTACCAGTTTTAAACAAACAGAATATAATACTAGGAGTAGATGATATGACCATCAACTTCATTATCTTATTATATAAATATTCATTATATAAAGCCACCATCATTGCAGCAATTTAAAAATTTGTTGAAATATTATGAATTGATTGAAAGAAAAATGACCATTAATAAGAACAAAACTCACATCCACAATAAAAAATGGGGAAAAATAGTAATTGCTTTTAATTTCACCACAGCTAATATAATTAGATTTAAAAGACTAAGTCATGTATATTTATTTTTCGTCCTATGTAGTAGATGTAGTAATTATGGTGTAGTTGTGTTGTATGTAGGTTATTCTTGTGTGTGATGGCGCTTGTTTGTGTATATATAGTTAATTATAAATAAGCTTATTTCATTGAAACTTTAATTATTGTAGATCTTGGGTGTCACATTGTGTGTGTTTTTCTCGTGTGTCACATTTATTGTGGCACTCTTTAATTGTAAATTTTGTGTGTTTTTTTCTTTGTTGTTAGTTATTAATAAAAATAAAAAAACAACCATCGTTCACTTGTTTATGTCAGCTAAGATTCTCAATCTTTGTAAAACTTGTTTTTTTGTTTCTTGACTTTCTTTGATGTTGAGATATTAACAAAACCTTTTGTCTTTAAAGTCTTTTAATCATCTTTGATTTTAGAATGATGGAGAATTGAAATAAAAGCTGTAGTAATTCAAATATCTTGGCATTAAGATTTCTGTAAGTTTGTCGAGGCAGCCATTACATGCTGAATGACTGATCATGAACCGGTTTCAACAGGTTTCAACCCGCTCTTTTTCAGTAAAGCCATATAATAAACGAATTATTAACCTCGCTTGCTCGATCTGTACGGGAAAATATCAGACCGAGGTCTTTTATGTACGGACCTCGCTGCGCTCGTTCCGTACTGTCAAGACCTCGGTCTGATATTTTCCCGTACAGACCTCGCGCTCGGTTAATAACCTCTTATTATTTCACGGATGTACTATTGGCACACTATATCCGTGAATTACAAAACTGCTACATTAAACAATGGAAAAAAATAGAATTAGCAAAAATTGTACTATGCACTATTCATTAATGTTTCACAGTATAATATTTACACTGTATTCCCGTGAAATGCAAATACTAAATAATATAAAATTGTGCATTATTAAACAATGGAAACATTAGAATTAGCAAAAATTGTATTATTTAGTATTTACTAATGTTTCACGGATATATTATTTGCACTTTATAAGGTCCTTAGTTAGTGCTTGTTCGTGTTTAGTTAGTACTTCTTTCATAAAATCTACACATGAACGAGACAATCCTTAAGAGGCTGTCTCCGTAATAACCTCCAGGTCGATATGCAGCTTCAAAATAGATTTCTTTCATACTCTACTATTTTGAAGTTCTGTCCTTGGGAACAACTAATATCGAAGTGATTTGGCTCAAATTTATTTTAATATTTTTTTTGGGACCGTTTAATGTTCGACTAGTCGAAGGCCAATTTGAACTCCGAAATAGTATGGAATAACGACATATTCTCATCTCATTTTATACACCAAAAACATACTCAAATGATATAATATTTGCACAAATGTATAGACATTTCCTTCTAGTTTCAACGGCCATATGACTTAAATAATAATTATTTTTTATTTTAACGTCAGCAGCTTAGAAAGTGACCCTCCTGCACTCGCATCGGACATCGGCTCAAAACAAGTCAACTTTAAGAACTTATTTCAAAATCGTGGCACCTGATTGAAACTTCTCCTTTACTTCACTATAAACTAATAACATTAATCAATACAAAACGCCAATAAAACCTTTCTGATCTACAATTTCGAAAGAATGACAAGGACTTAAACTTTGTTAAATTTCCAAATGTGTCAAAATCGAGCATTCTTTATCGGTAAAATACTCATTGGTATTAACAGCTAAAATTACCTTAAACTGCATTCAATAATGCTTGGCTGTGCAATTAAGTTGTTAACCATCCTCTTTAGCGATCTAAATAACGTAATAACTTGACCTTCAAGGTTAGAGATTCAAGTTTTTTCTGCAGGCGTGAGTTCCATGCGTTCAAGTCCAGAATCTAGCAGTTAATTTTCGCTGTTTCGATTGCTTTAAATGTCCATGTGACCTTCGTTTAAGGTACCGTTTCCATCAATATAAATGTCTCGGGGTTTACTAACAGTTATCAATGAAATTAAAACTCAAAATAAGTCATAACTTGGAGTTTAAGATATCTTCTATCTGTTATAAATGTTTGTTTATATTCGGCACTCGTTCCCAGTCTATCACCACTATTGTACCTAGGGAGGGAGGGAGGGGAGCCGTAGCAAAATTAAAAGAATGAAGGAAATTAATAAACTAACAAGTAAAAGAAAAAAATAAACCAAACTGATGCCCTTTATAAGGGGTGGACCATTTAACTTTTGAGGGGGGGGGGGGGGTGGTGGATGATTTTGAAAAAAAAAAAATCCTGCAAGCCAAAATTGCCACTTAAATCTTTGCTTTTCTATAAAATAAATTTCGTGCGCGTGCCAGCGGGCTAAAAAAAATTTCCTGCACGGACAAAATCATCCACCCCCCCCCCCTCAAAAGTCAAATGGTCCACCCCTAAACAAAAAGAAAAGCACATTGGATTGAAAATATGTATTTCATATGTATTTTCCGGTTACAAATAAAATTTGGGAAATGAAGCTCATGTTGTTACTTAGTACAAATTATAAAAGGGTGCAACAAATATAGTACTACATAGTGATATTTTATGCTAATTATATTGTTTTCTATTGTGTAATTAGTACTATGTAGTGATATGTTTTGCACGCTTTTAGTGTTTGTGGTATTCAGTCATTAAACAATAGAGTGAAGACACTAAGCCCGTGAAATAGATGTTAGACTAATACACCTTACTAGTCTCTAACTCCATTGTTTTCTTTTGTGTCTATTTGACTATTACACCTTGACTATTTAATTTTGTTTCACAGGTGAATGTCTTCACTCTAATAACAAAAACATAAAATATCAGTAAGAAAAATAAGTTGTATCTTATATAGCGTCAATATCAGTAATTTCAACAACGCTTTTTCGATATGAAAAAATTAAAATTTAAGAAAAATTAGAATACAACTTTAAAAATTAGAATCCATCTGTTGCCTTAGAAACGCTTCGACAATGTGTCAATGATATCATAATGTGGAACACTGAGAACAAGCTACTGTGCAACCCTAGTAAAACCGAAGTAATACACTTGAAATCACGGTTCAGCAAACACGACGATCTACTGCCAACGCTTTCTTTTGCCGACACTTCTGTAACATTGTCTGACAAAGTCTGCAACCTGGGAGTGATTCTTGATAGAAACGTTACCCTGTCCAGACACGTTAACGAAGTATGCCGAAAAGTAGTATTAGCCATAAGATACATTGGCCGCATAAGAAAGTATTTATCTCGTGACAACCTCAAACGACTTGTACAATCCATGGTGATATCCCGCATTGACTATGCAAATGGATTGTTGTACGACGCTCCTGACTACGAACTAGTAAAGCTCCAACGTGTCCAAAACACCGCAGCACGTTTGATCATGGGTATGAAAAAACACGACCACATTACACCTGTTTTAAAAGAACTGCACTGGCTTCCTATAAAGTTCCGGATACAGTTTAAGATTTTATTACTTGTCTACAAGTCACTTAATGGATTAGCACCCAACTACTTATCAGAACTAATTAAAATCTACCGTCCTACCCGTACTCTGCGCTCTAATAACAGACTGATTCTACAACAACCGAAAATCAACTCCATAACCTATGGCCAAAGAACCTTTTCCTATGCAGCACCAAAACTCTGGAACTCCCTACCTCAAAACATTCAAAACTGCAAATCACTGAAACAATTTAAAACTGAACTGAAAACATTCCTATTCCGTCAAGCTTTTAACTGTCACTCAATCTAAAACTACTAAATAATTTTTACTTTTTCTTTTTTAATTATGTAAACGCATTGAGCTTTAAATGCGTCCAAAGAACTTATATTATTATTATTATTATCATCAATTTGAAATAATATAACTTTTCATAAATTTAAAACCGATATTACATTTTTTTCAGTAAATAAACCATATTTGAACATTATACATACAACATTTTTTTAAAACAGCCTGATTGTTTATTTGTTATTGTTAATTTTATTAAATTGAGCAGATTGTAGAATATTATAATAGAGGCATTGTTGCCAAATTAGCAACAAATACAAAAACACTTGTAAACACCCACCTATATCCTTTAATAATTGAACACTTTTACAGTGAATATAATGCTCTAAGTAAGAAAAGAAGTGAAAAATGCATAATTTTAACAAAGGAAGGCAAGTACAGGCATGTCAAGGAATAAAAACACAGGTAACCCAATCGAAAAGTTGTTAATAAATCAATTAAACATGGCCTGAAATTCTCGATTTTTAGTAAGAAAAGAGGAGATTATGCAATAATTTATACTATGAAAATATAAAAAATGAAAAAAGGGTAGGCCATAGGGTAGGCCATAGAGTAGGCCATGGCCCTAGCCCAGGGTTTGTTGTTACCCGTTTGTATAGTCATTATTTTAAATGTATTTTTTTTTTCCTTACAGGTACCAAATGGTAACAAGATGTGGCATTTTCAACAACTGTAAATAATGTATTGGGGGATTGACCATTGATATTTGATGGGGTGGGCCAATACTGAGTTCACTCGATATTTGTACAATATTGTTTTTTCAGAATTGCGACCTATTAAATGCTCTATATTTGTTGTGGGGATTTAACCCACACATCCCACCATCAAATATCAAATGGTCCATCCCTTTAGGTGGCTTCCAGAAGTTTTATTTTGGATAAAAGGTTTGAACCATTTTAATTTTATGTTAATTGACGTTTCCATAGCAACGACAAACAAACTTATAAGCAAAATACAATGTAACTAGATATCTTTCTATTTGGGACTACCCGCAACAAGTGAATACAAAAACTATAGTCTGTACATTTTGAAGCAAACTGAACTGTTCGTTTTGTTGAAATATATTGCTGAGTCATTTTTATTTTTCGTGTTTGAGTAATACAAATATAATCAATCAACCTGTAAACGTTTTGTGAGGTAGCACCACATATTGTGGGAAACATTTTTTTCACAAAAGTTTGTTTATCAGTGATGGTAACGTTAATTAACAAGCCTAGTATCTGCTAAACAAATTGATTCATTTAAACAAGATTTTATAGACAACACATGCTTGTATGGCTGCCATTGACTTTCATCAATCAAAAGTTAAAGTGAATAGTTAAGGTGGCTGGACCCAATAATTTTTCGCGAGTACGGTCCGCATTTGAAGCTCCAGTATAAAAACGCGTTCGATTTCAAATCCACTTGAACACATTTCTTTCATAAAGACTGATTTAGGATGTTTTTTTTGAGAAATCGGACATAATTTTAATTGATTATTACGAAATATATGTTTTAGCCTTGAGTCCAATATGAGCCTTTAAAGTCATTTTCTAACAAAATGCTTCATGCTGCTTACACCTTGAATGTTTGCCCCCAATTGTGGAAAGTTTTATCAAAATTTATAAGGCGGATTGCGAGATATCGAGGATTGTTTAAATTAAGCGGATAATTTACGCAAAATCTAAATAGATTTTGCATCGAAATATTTATTATTTCTTGGGTATCTGTTAGCAAACATCATCGTTAAGTTCTTTCTTTTCTCCTATATCTCTTGCTCACTTTATGGCAATTAGATAGCAATCGAGCCATACGATCTTCTCAAAACGTAAAATATATGAGCCGAACCAAAAATCCAATGTTTACTTTTTTTTCGCGGTTTTGTATACAATTTCACAAAAATGCAAAAATCGTAAAACTCGTCTTTTTGTTTTTAATAAAACTTTATGAGGGCTTCAAGCTATTAATGTTTCGTAAAGTCTCTGATTTTCATGTTCATTGGGTAGTTTTAAAGGTAACTAATGTAGACGCAAAGTTGAGTAATATTGAGATACTGCTCAAAGATGTGGTGCTCGGGGAGTTCCATTGTTTGATGTTTGGCACAACAAGACATTCCTTCACACCATTTGCATGATTTCACCGCACTTGGCTGCCCTACGAATCATTTCCGAAGTATGGTAATACACAGATGCTTCGTTAACGTTATCGTGCGCGTTTCAAAAGCACATTACCATACTTCGGAATTGATTCGTAGGGCAGCCAAGCGCGGTGAAATCATGCAAATGGTGTGAAGGAATGTCTTTTTGTGCCAAACATCAAACAATAGAACTCCCAGAGCACCAGATATCTCAATATTACTCAACTTTACGTCTACATTAGATACCTTTAAAACTACCCAATGAATATGAAAATCAGAGACATTACGAAACATTAATAGCTTGAAGCCCTCATAAAGTTTTATTAAAAACAAAAAGACAAGTTGTACGATTTTTGCATTTTTGCGAAATTGTATACAAAACCGCGAAAAAAAGTAAACATTGGTTTTATGTTCCGGCTCATATATTTTACGTTTTGAGAAGATCGTATGGCTCGATTGCTATCTAATTGCCATAAAGTGAGCAAGAGATATAGGAGAAAAGAACGAACGAAGGTTTTTTTGCTAACAGATACCCAAGAAATAATAAATATTTCGATGCAAAATCTATTGTTTAGATTTTGCGTAAATTATCCGCTCTATTTAAACAATCCTCGATATCTTGCAAACCGCCTTATAAATTTTGATAAAACTTTCCACAACTGGGGACAAATATTCAAGGTGTAAGCAGTATGAAGCATTTTGGCTAGAAAATAACTTTAAAGGCTAATATTGGACTCAAGGCTAAAACATATATTTCGTAATAATCAATTAAAATTATGTCCGATTTTTCAAAAAAACATCCTAAATCATAATTCAGTCTTTATGAAAGAAATGTGTTCAAGTGGATTTGAAATCGAACCCATGCGTTTTTATACTGGAGCTTCAAATGCGGACGGTACTCGCAAAAAATTATTGGGTCGAGCCACCTTAAACATTGAAATATATCTTGATTTGAGTGATGCATCTTTGAGTTATAAGTGGAAACTATAGACTGTGTCGGTGTTTGATATAAACGTTAAGTGATATAATGAAATTTGTTACACCGAAAAAATGTTGACTTAACTTTACTGACGTTTCGGAAAAAATAGCTAAAGCTCGAAACGTCAGTAAAGTTAAGTCAACTTTTTTACGGTGTTACAAATTTCATTATAATACCTATCGTTTAATGACTGTGACATCATACGTGTTTTTTTAAAACCAAAAGAAATATATTAAAAGAAATAGATTAATTAAAATCATGGAAAGTGTGACAAAAGTAAACTTCTGGAAGCCACCTTAAAGACTGATAAATACATGTGTGTTTTGCAGCAGGTATCAACAAGTTTAGCCACAATCATTGATGTAAATAATAATAATAATAATAATAATAATAAAACGTTGATATACATTCATCTTTATATGTTGTGAGTTGATATAACTATTTTAAAATAACTGTCTTAATGCTGGGCATGTGTATATTCATGTTGTAGAAATGTTTTTCATGCCGGGCATGCCAACATTGATCTTATTCTAGAACTATTTTTGCACGTGTTCTAGAAATATTGTAATTTTTCATGCCGGGCATGAACTGCCTTCTGTATTTTTAATGCCGGGCATGTCCACTTTGCACGTGTTCTAGAACTAATTTTGAACGTGTTCTAGAACTATCTTTGCACTTGTTCTAGAACTGTTGTGATTTTTCATGCCCGGCATGAAGTTACCCAGTCTCCACTCGGAGATTATACTACCTGTTCGCCTTGAAATAAAGCCAGCTAGGGCATGCCAACACAAAATGTCATGCCCGGAATGAAGTTGCCCAGTCTCCACTCGGAAATTATATTACCTGTCCGCCTTGAAGTAGAGATAGCTAGGGCATGAAATTTAATGGGTCATGCTGTTTTACCCATAATTCCAAATAATCTTCTACTTATAACGCGCTATTCCTTTTCCTTCCATTAAGGGAATTAATTTTTACGTCGTATGTTGATATAGAAGAAAAATCTATTTGTTTTGCGCACCATGCCTTAAAAGACGCACGTTTCTCTCTTAAAATGAACACTTGAACGAAAAACATTGCTTGCAAGGCATGCGGTCATGTCAAAAACCACTTTTGAGTGCATTTTATGAGGTCGTAAACGTCTTTCATCCAGCCATCGCATGAAATATGACGAAATTCATGCCTGTGCCTTTGAAAACACTGAAAACACAGTAAATGTTTACTTTACACTCCGTTATTATCGAGTGTCATAGGTGGTATCGATGATATCATAAAAACAAGTTGCTGTAAGAGGTTTAGTAGCAAAATCAGGATCTGCTGTTGTTGTCATAATTCAGAAATTGTGATTGGTTGAGGTATCTGTGTCAAAAGTGAAGCTACTGCTTGTAGAGTTAAACAGGTTAGTGAAACTAGACGTAACCTTCTATTATCCATGATAAATACTGTCAGACAAAAATTAGCAAAAATGAAGGTTATCAAGAGTGGCCATTATTATTATACGCACAAGCATATGCGAAAATTCTAATATTTGATTATATGGCACCATTACTGCCAAACTGCAATATATCAGCGTGCATCGATCAGATTTTGTTGGTACAAACAACATTGCCTCACAGGTACTTTTGTTCATTTTCTAAAGAATTTCTCAAGTCCACTGGATAACACTGGGGGCGGACAAACTCATTCTTAAACTTTTTATTTTTACAACATTTGTTCTCATCCAACAACAAAAAGAAACAATAAAGGAATTATACTATTCTTAAACTTGTTATTTTTACAACATTTGTTTTCATTCAACAACAAAAAGAAACAATAAAGGAATTATACTATTCTTAAAGGGCAAGCTTCATGGAACCACCGTGTTATCGTTAATATACAGTTTTGAATAGTATTTGAAGTGAATAAACTAATTTTCAAAATGTTTTTTTTTTCTTTTTCAATTCTCAAACCCGTTATTGTTCTCAAAAGTTTGATATTTTATTCAAATTTTGCCGCACGATCAAAATATGTGACGTCAACAATAACAACAACAACAACAACAATATAAAAAATGCCCACAATGTGCGTCGCGTATGGCTGTAATTCCACCCCAAGTGACAGAGTAAGTGTTCATCATTTTCCCGTAAATAAAATATATATAAAAAAGTGGGAGTCATTTGTACAACAAAGAAGACAGTGGAAAGCGACTGCTACGAGCTACTTGTGCAGCTTGCACTTTGAACCACATTGTTTTGTCGACTACAACCAAAACGAAGTGAAAAGATCACTTGGATTTAATGTTGTGTAAGTATCTTGATATAGTTTTAACGATACTGAGATTTTTTTTAGTAAAATAGAAAGCATTTTGATTAAAATACCGGCGTTTTATGGTAGCCACTGTATCGGTCGAACGGCAACTTTCCCGCGAAAAATGTAGGAGAAACTAGCTTGTATTTTTTTAAGCAAAACTATCTCGAAATCTTTCACAGAAATAAGCTAAAACTCGATGCAGTACCATCTATTCAAGCTGTAGCTGGTGGAATTAGTGCAGAGCCTAAACCAGAACGATCTGCGTTCAAAAAACGACAGACAAAGAGGGTGAGTCGATCTGGATCGTTTACCGGTTTTTCCCCGGTTTGTTATTGTTGATTACCATTTACCATATTGATAACGTTCAAAAGGTTATACATGAAGCTTTAGAAGGCTATACCGGCAAAGAATGTCAGACAAATAACGAAGAGTCGAAAGATGCCGATTGTGTTAGCAGTGTGAGTATGAATTGTTGTGTTTAGGTTTTATAATTAAGCAATTAAAATATTTACGTAACTGATGTTTTTATTAGTTACGTGCTTTTTTTTCCTTGAAATTTTAATCTAGATTGGATAAAACTTAGTGTAAAAAAGCAATCTATTTTGATATATAGAGTATGTACAAATAAAGAAGTCAATTTTCCGTGTTAAAGGTTTTTTTTTTTGGCTGTAGGGAAAACCCTCAAAATTGATCCTCACAAGTTATGTTTACATCCTAGACAATATCATCGTCCAAAATATCAATGTCTACCCAAACAGTACCTGACTGCAGAGATGTGAAAATACAAGCACACATCAAAGGGAAAAGCAAAGGTTATTACAAATAAATAATTTAAAGTGTGTTAAGTACATTTTTATATGCAATACTAAATTTGATAATTGACTTGATGAATAAAGGTGTTCAAGTCCAATGTGTAACCAAGAGCAGGGGAATCCAGTGCAATATTTTGACAAGTAAGAGACTTAATTCTCAGTTAATAATAAAGGTTTAATATCATTTTTATATAATCAATTTACAACAGTTGCAGTTATATGTCATATTTTCTGTATATTATATAATGTAGTGCCCAAAGAGACTAAGGCCAGCCCACGTCCTCAAATAAATGTCAATTCTACTAGTCACAGTGAAAGTGAAGAAATGGAAGAATCTGATTTAAGTGATTATGACAATGATCCAGACTACATGGCTGATGGTCATGAAGTTACTGATAGTGATAGTTGCAATGATGATGACTCTGAAGAATGGTGAGAATCAGCTTTTTATTGACAGTTTAGAAAGACACAAACCAATGACAATATAATGCAAAATAATATATTGGAAACAATCTAAATATTAGTTAAATACTTTGCACTATCAATTTGCATGGTTTTAGTGTTAATACACTGTACAGGTTTTAAATTACTGATTCATTTCTATTTATATTGTAGGGATCCAACTTACACTATCTCCAACCAAGAAAAGAAGTTTATAGTGTTTGAGTCATGCCTATTAAGCTTATTCTCATTGTGTTTTGTTTGTTTTTCTAAAAACGTACAAGCTTCAGTCTCATACATCATAGGCACATTTGTGGCAGTAACGCAGAAATGCAAACAGTGTGTTCATTCTTTTAAGTGGTCATCGCAGCCATATCTAGGAAATTTGCCTGCTGGAAATATTCTTCTCTCTTCAGCTATTCTCTTTGCTGGTGGGCTGCCCAGAGAAACATTTAACATTTTCAAGTTCTTGGGTGTTGCCTGCATTTCAGAAAATACATTTTTCCGCCATCAAAGCTCCTTTTTATATAGAACCATTGACAATGTATGAAATATTGAAGAATGTTGTATATTAACAAACATAAACAGACTAAACTTACCATTAAAGATTGGAGGAGATGGCAGAAATGATAGTGTAAGCCACTGTGCAAAGTATGGCAGTTATACTCTGATGGATCTTGACCAGAAAAAAATCATTGCTATACAAGTTATACAAGTATGGCACACTTAGCAGTGTTAGAAATAATACACTGGATAGTATTGCAGATTTTAAGGTTGCTAGTGGCTAAATGAAAAGGTAATTATTTTCAACATACCACAACAATTTTTAATAGACTTTATTTCTTTATGTCAGAGTAATGAGGTTGCTAGCTCAAATCACATGGAGTTAGAAGGCTTAAAAAGAACACTGGAAAAACTGAAATACCTTTCCATAAAAGTTGAAGTGTTGGTTACAGATATATATGATATACCTAAGAGAAAATTGGGTTGCAATTAAACATTTCTTTGATGTTTGGCATGTAGATAAAGGTAGCAGTCAATGGTTGGCATTTTCAATCAATTCAAATTTTAAAATCAAGTTATGACTTTCATTGGCAGGCCTCAAGAAAAAACTCACTGTCCTTGGAAATAAAAAAGGAAATGAGTTGGTGCACACCTGGATTAAAAGTATAACCAATCATATGTACTTGGTGTCAGATTCAAGGTAAAATTAATGAGACAAATAAAAACTACACTATTTACTGTGCTGTTTTATATTGACATTTATATCTGTCCTAATTGTACATTGTTGTAATTAGTAAGATAAACAAATACATGAATTAATTAAAAACTGAATAAATAAGTTAGTAAGTAAATGAATAAAACAGTTAGTAAATAAAAGATAAGTAAAAAAATGAATAAATAAATAAATACTAAAGGAAATACGAGAAAAAAATATTTTCCTTCTCATAGTAATGGTGATGGTGATCTTGCTTTGGCCAAATGGGAGTCCTTGGTTGGACATCTCCAGAACAAGCACTCCAGGCATCCAAACAAGCTCTACCCCAAGTGTACACACTCTAAGGTCAAACGAAAATGGTTCAAACCTGGTATGTTTTCACTGTTTAATTATATACATTTACATTGTACATAATTTTTTCACCGTCATAATATGTGATATTATGCAATCAATTATTTAATTAAATAATCAATCAATCATTTTGCAATCATTTTGATGACTTGTAAAAACATTTCTTAGCATGTACCTTTTGTTTATATTTGTAACTTCAGGGGAAGAGGTTACAGTGAAACTTGCTGATATCCTTGAGAAAACAAGACTACAGAATGACATAAAGAAATTGTCTCCATATGGACAAACATCTGCCATCGAGGTATTCCATAGTTTGCTGAATCACTTTGCACCTAAAATGGTGCAACTGTCTTACAACTCTATGAAGTGCAGGTGCTGTAATATGATTTCAATATATCTTTGGCCATCATGTAAGATGAAATGTTTATCTTTTGCACATTATTGATAGGTTACAGTTGGCAGCACTACACTTCAACGAGAACAATTCTAGACAACAAGCACTAACAAAAGAAGGCCAGCCAAAATTCAGTATACACTTCCCAAAATTTAAAAAGGGGAAGTACACAGTGAGAAAAGAGTTGGTTGAATGCACATATGGTAAACACTATTTTGTATCTATGCTATTTTCTGTTCAACCTTTTTCTATTCATTTTTATAATATTTTTGTTTTGATTTAGATTAAGAAATTGAATTCTATTTGCAGAATATGTTGATAAACTCTATGAAGAGCTATACAATGTCCTTGGGAGAGAGCCAGAGGATCAAGTGCTACAAACCGTTCCACCACCACCTCTGTGCCACACATGTAAACATCCAGTAAAGCTAGAGGCAGCCAATGATCACAGTTCACCATTCTCAAAAAAATAAAAGTTATTACGACAACTACATAATTCATAGCAATAAAAAAAAATCAACAACTTTACGAAATTAATTTGCTTCGAAAAAATGTGAAATTTATTCATTATAAACTTACATCATCATAAGTAAGGTAATAAATTAACAAGACTTACAGTTTGAGCCAGATGCATCCAGATCACTGAGTGAAATTACTTTATTTTAGGTTGAAATGGCAATGCCGCGATAAAAGTAAAACAATGCCAGTCAAGAGTCATGAAATCCTTCAAACAAAAAATCTTCTTCTAAGCCAGGAGGCGGGAAATGTGCCTTTATACACGAAACCACACAAGATGGCAAAATTACACGAATGTGTCGACCGAGCCAACCCCAACACCAACGAACAAACTGTCTGTAAGCAATATGTCGAAGCCGTTTATGCTCCGAGACTTCTCCAACTTCAGTGTACTGCTGTTTATAAGCGAACCACGCCGTGTCCAACACATCAGGATCAACGCACACCGACAAAAAAACCTGGGTTTGATGTGATGCACGCCGGTACAACGTTGATATTCCTTTCTTCGAAAAGAGTTTATTCCTATCTACGACGTTTAACAACTCTTGGCAGCAAACACACTCCCTGTCCGTATCCTGTCTTTGGCAAAAGCTACACTGACACCAGTCATTATTTGTCATTCGCGAATTTGGCATTTCATCATCAGAATTTGATATATTTTTTGTTTGAGTCGGACCCTTCTGGCTCAAACATGTAAGGCTGAATTTCAACTTCCGAATCTTCAAAGTCTAGAATTGCTTCTGAACTGCTTCCAGAGCAAGAACTGAGTGAAGAGTGAGTAGAATGCATCGAATTTGACGAGTTGTCCGCCATCTTTGCTTGCATCTCGAAGCATACCAAGGACTCCCGTGACGTCACTTCCTGTCTAGCCTGTCACTTCCGCTTGGCGCTCAAAGTGTGTGAAGGAATTTTCTTTGATTAATTTTTGCCAAAAGCATAACAGAACCTTGATTTTTTTAGCTCATTTTTATTTTTCTTGTATTAAAGTTATGAAGTGAGTGCTTTTTTAAGCACATATTTTTTCATGAAGCTTGCCCTTTAAACTTGTGATTTTTTACAACATTTGTTCTCATTCAACAACAACATCAAAAAACAATAAAGGAATATAATGCTATTAATTAACACTGTTGCCGTTACTACACTATAAAAGTCCAAGTTGTTCCGGACATCTCTTCACTTTTCAGTATGTCTTTGTCGAAGTCTGTACGACGTATGAAAATCAAAGTTGGCGAGGCCGAGTCCAAAATAGTTTTAAATAAAAGGGCTACTGAAGTACCTAAATGACCCATTTTGAAGAGAAAATGCATTAAATTTAAAACTTAAAAATCGACTTTTCAGTGCAATAGTTTTAGATTATGTTTTTAGATTCCCGAATTTTCCATTTGAAATACCCGCGTTGACCTCTATGTAAACCGCCATCTTGCGAGCCAGCAATTTCTCAGCGGACTCTCCCCTGACGTCATAACGTCAAGCTAGCTCGGCTAGCTCGTGTTGGAGCTCGTTGAGCTTGTTTCGATGTACGAATGAGTGATTGTTTTCTTGTTTTTCTCAACAATCTTTTATGTTGGTTTTCCGAAAATGGTGCACTGTTGTGTGCCGAAATGTACAAACTATTGTACGAAAACGAAGTCTGTGAGTTACCACATAATTCCAAGGGATTCTAAACTACAGAAAGCTTGGATTGCTCGGCTGAGACGTGACAACCTTCCCCCGCTAGAAAACTGCTATGTGTGCAGTGATCACTTTGAAAAAGATTGTTTTGATTTAGACTTGAGAGAGAAAGTAACTGGAGAAAAAGTGAAAAGACGTTTGAAGCCCGATTCTATCCCAAGTATCTTCAATTTTACAACTTCGAAAAGACCACCGAAGAGAAGGTCCAGTACAGAGAATCGTTCATTTCAAAAACAAAGAAAACAGGTAAGAGCAGATTATTTTCAATGCATGTTATTTAGTCTATTTTGGCATATGTTTTTTTAGTCAAAAGGAAGTTTTAATCAGTCAAAATGACATATTTGTAGAAATGAATACGAAACCATGATAAATACTCGAGTGAGTCAACACTGCAAAAAGTTATCATCCACTAGAATCCCAATTACTTAAACTTAGGTCTACCCGGTAAGTAGTAAACTCCAACTTAAATTCAGTAGCGGTTGTACTTGATCCAAGTGTATTCTCACTAATTTTCAGTGATTTGTTTCTTGAAAGAGTTGAACCTGGACTTGTAATAAGTGATTTTTTTGAGTAAATATTGGCACTTGCAAGTGAACTCTTTTTGCACATATCTCGAAACACAATATATTCGTGATTGAATATATTCGTGATTTAAATTTCACATATTTTGATAATAACTCTAAAATGTACACTTAATAAAATATTGCAATAAAAAGTCAGAAGAATGCACTTCAAAAAATTGAATAAAATTAGGCATTTATTATAAATATAAAATTTCATAGATTTACTCACAATTTAATCTAAATCCAAATACAAAAAGATATGTATTTTTATGGTCGTGTATTTGTTTTGGATATTAATCTTTCAATTGTAAAAAAAAGTTGGCAATTACAATAAATTAATATATTTTATCTTTGTATTTTAATTTGATGTTTTTGTATTAGTTAGGTGTATTCAAATGATTGCAATTGTGATAGTGTCCTCACATGAAAAAGAACATTAGTTAATAATCAGAAATGAATACCAAACGAAAGAGCTTAGTTTGAGTGATCTTTTTTAATTAATTCCTTTTCCAACAAATTGCAAAAACGTTTTTTGCTATTTAGTGTGCACACAAGCAATAAATATACTAGTCATCCCATTGGTATTGAATTATTTCTTAGCAACATTTACTTTCATAATGCACATACTTTTCTCATATACCTTATTTCTTTGTTGTGATAGGTTTTAGAAGAACTACTAATTCCCAGCACTAAATCAAGTACATGTACTGATGGTATTACCAACAATAATGTTCAAGTGAATACTGATGATTTACTTGCACTGGATGATGTACCATAAGCAAACTTAACAAGGGATGTTGGCACTCAATGTTGTCTGGATCAACAAATACAATACATTATTAGAGCTAATGCCTCAACTCAGACAGACAATAAATCAGATGAAGTAGATGAACCTAACAACTGCATGCCCATAGAAAACCCTGTGTATGTTGCTTCATGGCTGGTAAAACAAGACCATAGTTATGCTAAAAATTAAACATGCAATGATATTGAATCACAACCACAATCAGTTCAGCCTAATGAACTCTCACAAGAGCTGCAGGATGAGGAAGAAGAGACAAATATTGATGTGGACTTAGATGATGACAACAATGACCAGGATTTCACTTTGTCTCAAGACTACAACACATCCACTGATACTGACACTGATACTGGAATAATGGAAAACAATTTTGCTGAGGAAGCCAAGTATTTAGTTTTTAACTTGAGTTGTTTAAGTACTGCATGAACTGTGGTGAAATTGTGGTTGATGTCAATTATTCTTTCACTGGAAGCCTGGTCTCTGTCACAACGACATGCATGAAAGGACATGAAGCTACATGGAACTCACAGCCAATTCTCAACAACCATTCTCCTGTTGGTAACCTTTTAATTTCATCTTCAATTCTTTTCACAGGCAACACTTTCGGTAGCATCAAGAACTTTGCTTCTTGCTTAAAACTGAAATTTTTAAGTGAAAGAACATTTTACCACATTCAAGATTGTTACTTGTTCCCAGTTATAAATGACATGTGGAGTAAAAAACATGAAGAGGTTGTTCAAGATCTGAAGCAAAAAGCTGTTGTGAAGTTAAATGGAGATAGACGCTGTGACAGTCCTGGGCATAATGCAAAGTATGGGACTTATACCTTCATGGACAGTGACACCAGTAAAATAGTTGAATTTAAAGTAATATAAGTAACTGAAGTTCCTAACTCTAATGCTATGGAGAAAGAAGGCTTTGAATGTTGCCTTGAATCACTAATTGATGAACAAGGAGTGTCCATACACACTATCACAACAGACCGCCACCTTGGTATCAATAAGGCCATGAATAAAGAACACCCAGACATAAAACACCAGTATGATGTTTGGCACTTTTCCAAATCCATTGTCAAGAAACTTAAGCCAAGCTGAAAAGCAGTACAGAACTTACCCAATGGATCCAGTCTGTATCTAACCACCTCTGGTGGAGTGCAGCTACATGTGGAGGAAATGCCAAGCTTTTGGAAGAAAAGTGGCTATCTATACTAAATCATATCTGTAACAAACACTCATGGAGAAAAAGGCGTGGGTAGTTATACCACAGGTGTAGCCATGCACCTCTGTCACAGGCACAGAAGAGGACAACTGCATGGTTAAAACCAGAAAGTTCAGCATTTGTTGCTCTGGAGGGAATTGTCACTGATTCAAAGATTCTGTCAGGTTTAGCAAAACTTACAGATTTTTGCCACACAGGGAATCTTGAAGTATTCCATTCAATGATGCTCAAGTACCTTCCAAAAAGGGAGCACTTTTCTTACAAAGGCATGGTTGCAAGGACTCAACTTGCACCCATAGACAACAATGAGAATGCTGGGAGAGGCCAGGCGGTTATACGGAAAGGTAACAACATTGGTGAGGCTAGATACAGGAAGTGCTTTCCTAAAGTCCACAAGCGCTGGGTGGTAAAGCCTATCATGCAAACCAAGACCTATGCCTTTTTACCAGAAATGCAACAATCTGTTCTAAAGAATTGCCAAGATGGTACTGTTGTTGGACATGCAGCAGAAATTAACCTACCACATAACATTGCCAGTGAACCAGCCCCTGAAAAGCAGGAATTGATACGTCGGCATCGATCAAGATTTATTAAGTAATTTATCCCGCACAATAGGAAAAAAAACAGCCAAACAGGAAACAGTATTCAGCCAAAAGCAATATTCAACTAATCATTCCTATGGAACATTGCAGCTATAAGCTCTGTTTCTATAGTGTGGGAGAAAATACTTATTATTTAGTACTATGTACATGAACAATTGTGCATGAGATTGCATTGATAGACAGTCATTGGTACACACGTGGGACCACTATTTTATGTAACTTAAAGCTGCAAGTATTGTAGTTTTTAATCCAATGTTTAAAACATTATTTGATGTTGGTGACAAACTTTCCCTCAATTTGCTAAGTGGTATGTGGCAAGATGATGTAAGTCTGTTCTCTTATTGATCACAGTGAATTTACCAACCAAAGCACAATAATTCACACAAGTGTTTTAAATGTCTTACATTTGATTTTTATTGTACAGTAAACACGTGTAAGTACTAACAATTTAGGCAAAATAGGTCCTAATTAATCAGGACTATTTGTGCACAGGCAGCCCAAGCAATGCACTTTTACAGTCAACATTGATATCTTGGCTATAACAGAGACGTGGCTCAACCGTAGCCTCCTCCGCAGGCAACTTTTTTCACTTTTGGGCTTCCTTTTTTGAGAAGCGAGTCGAAGAGAGACTGGGACTGGGAGCGAAAAAAATGAGGGGTGAGGGGGTGAGGAGGGAAGAGGGGAGAAAAGGAGTTGCCTGCCAAAAATCGACAACGAATTGGCAGTTCGCGCATGTTGACTGCGCATCACAAAATCCACTTAGTAGGGGAGGGGATCGGGAGGATTTCGTGAAACAAAAACAATATAGAAGAGTTACTGGGTGGCGAATTGTTTTGTTTTATTTGGAACACCGTCTGAAACTCTACTAAATCTGTTGATAAAATTTACTTCTTTAACCTCATATAACCAAAAATATCAATAAGAATACTGTGAAGGCTGGTAGAGTTTTTGAAACACAAATAGAAGGGAGTTGTTGTTTATTATGAGCTTTGAAGAGGACTTTTAAAAATGCTTCGTTTGTACGGCTAAACTCGGTCTGACGAGCCACGAGGCGACATTTATGGTATTAAAAAGACACAAATAATTTCTGGCAAATGAATGTTCAAAGAAGAGAAGTTATAACGTCTGTAGCTGATGATATTGTCAATAACAGCCAGGGCGCTAGAGGCGTCTGTTGAATCTCTGTTGGAATATCAACGGTCATTTTAAATTACTTTGCTTTGCCAGGTACCAGAGATTATTTTACTTGCTTTCGCGTTTGTAAATTTGACGGTTTGTGAAGCAACTTAACGAGAAGTTTCTCTTGAGGATAACAAAACACACATGCACGTACAAATGATAAATACAAATACTAGATCAAGAAACCCTCTCGGTAGTATACGATTGACCTTTCGCAATATGTATAGCTCCTATTTCAACAATTCAATCTCGTAATATAAGTCGTATAAGAAGCAATACCGTTGATAACTATAAATACACGGAGATTGCAAACGAGGACAATACTTTGGTTTGGTTCTTATCCTCTACCTTGAGTTTACTCTGAGTTTTTTTCTCCTCTATCGCCTCAACGTGTAACTCTTCGAACTTCTTTTGAATTTTATCGATT
This sequence comes from Metridium senile, assembly GCA_949775045.1. Classification (NCBI taxonomy): domain Eukaryota; kingdom Metazoa; phylum Cnidaria; class Anthozoa; order Actiniaria; family Metridiidae; genus Metridium; species Metridium senile. The sequence goes on from OX459096.1 coordinate 18,964,797, forward strand.
TCATGTGTCCTTCTAGCGATTTCAATACGCACATCTTTAATACCCCTGTGAATCTTTATATATTCAGCGCTACAAACAGGAATTTGACTGAATTTATAACGTGGAATTTTTGATCTAAATTTACTCTTCGCAATACTCGTCGCCATCTTGCACTTTGCTACTTTCACCCTACTGGTGTGTGTGTATTTTTCACAACATTTATACCCCGTGGGGTCCCGGGGTGAATACACATGTCCCCTATGGTCCCAACGTTCGATTTTGGCAGGCTACTCCTCTCTTCGCTCGTCCCTCACTCTCGGCCCCAATCCTTCTCTCGGAAATCCCACAGGAAACCCAAAGGAATCCCAAAAGAGAAAAAGGAGTAGCCTGCGGAGGAGGCTAGCTCAACCCCACTGGAGATGAAGCTTGCATTGCTGAACTCTGTCCTGAAGGTTTTCAGTTTATTCACTCTCCAAGGGACAACGAAAAGCGCGGTGGAGGTGTTGGTATGCTTTATAAGAACAATCTCCAAATTAAGAAACAACACTGTGACTCTTTTTCTTCATTTGAATATTTGGACATTTTATTGCTTAATTTGACTAATGTAAGAATTTTTGTTATCTATCGCCCTCCTCCTTCGCAAGTTAATGGTTTGACAGTTTCATCGTTTTTTACTGAATTTTCAGATTTTCTGGAGAAAGTTGCTATTTTACCTGAAACTGTCCTTCTTGTCGGTGACTTTAACTTCCACGTTAACGATGCCAATGATTCCACTGGGAAGAGGTTTCTCGACCTCAAGCAGCATGTCCTTTGCCCTACGTCCAATGGTGGTCATACTCTGGACCTTATGGTTACTCGTGCTGATGGTATACTGGTATCTGACATCAACGTGTCAGATTTGATAATCTCTGATCACTTTCCTGTTCTTTGTCACTTAAATCTTGTAAAACCTCTAAGTAAGAAAAAAACTATCTGTCTTAGGAACTTAAAGTCTGTCTGTCTGGAATCATTTAAATGTAATATCAGTGAGTCCTGTTCTTGAGGACAATTCAATCTGTCAAAGTTGGTATCACATTATCATGAGGTTCTTTCTTCAACACTTGAATCTCATGCTCCGCTTAAGCGTAGATCTGTTACTGTCCGCGTCAAGAAGGCGCCTTGGTATACACATGACATTGACTCTCAGAAGAAATTGAGGCGAAGGTATGAACGCCGTTGGAGGTCAACCCGACTTACATCTGACAGGGAGCTTCTTTCTAGGCAATGTGCGGTGGTCAATAGGATGCTGTTTTCATCTAAGCAACAGTATTTCAGTAGTGTGATCTCTGATAACGAAAATGACCAGCGCTCTCTCTTTTCTGATCTACTTCAGCCGAGGCAGTACTTAAAGTACCCACCTAGCTCTAATGACACATGTCTGGCTAATTCTTTCATTCAGTTCTTTACTGATAAGATAGAGTGCATCAAACAGAATATCTCTACAACCCTCTCTGGTCTAGCACCGTTGCAACAAGACACTGCAGTTACTTGCTCATCTACTATTCTATGTTTTGAAGCTGTAAGCCAAGACGATGTGTCACGTTTGGTTGGGTCTACTGTGAAGTCTTGTAGCCTTGACCCAATCCCTGCCTCTCTCCTGATGAAGTGTCTTGATATTCTAATACCAGTTTTCACAAATATTATCAACCTCTCTCTTGTTCAAGGTGTATTTCCTGATTCTCTGAAAATTGCTAAACTAACACCTATTCTCAAAACGCCCAATGCTGACTATGTTGAATTTTCTAATTTCCGTCCTGTTTCTAACTTACCGTTTATCTCTAAGCTAATTGAAAAGGCTGTTGCACTTCAGTTAAACAATTATCTAACTGACCATTACCTTCATGATTCATTTCAGTCGGCTTATAAAGCCATGCATAGCACTGAGACTGCAGCGTTGGTGCGTGTCTATAATGACATACTTCAATCAGTTGATGCTGGCAACTGTGTCATTCTTATTTTCCTTGATATGTCAGCAGCCTTTGATACAGTTGTTCATGATACTTTACTTGATAGACTTGCTCAACGGTTTGGAATCGGTGAAGTCGTGTTAAGCTGGTTTAGATCCTACCTTTCTAACAGGAAGCAATTTGTTGCAATCGATGATAGTGCATCCTGCCTCGTCAATCTTGATGTTGGAGTTCCGCAAGGCTCTGTATTGGGCCCTATACTCTACCTGCTCTACACCTCTCCGCTGGCTGACATTGTTAAGCGACAACTATCATTTCTACGCTGACGATTCTCAGCTTTATATATCTTTCAAGGGTGATGACAAACTTGCACAATCTAGACAGTCGTTAGAGGAATGCCTAACTGACATTTCCAGATGGATGCTTTCCAATGGTTTAAAGTTAAACCACAATAAGACTGAACTGATGTGCATCCACTCTAGATTTCAAGATCGTCCTCCCTTGAATGAGATTATGGTCTGTGGCGATACCATTGTTCCTTGCATGTCAGCTGTTAACCTTGGAGTTGTTTTTGATCATTGTATTACTGTGGTACTCTAAGTTAATAACTGATCTGTAAATCGTCTTACTTTCACTTGAGGAATCTTTTAAGTCTACAACGTTTTTGAAGTAAGGAAGTGTTCTTGTCTTTCTTTTTCTGCACACAAAAGGATAAACAATATTGAAAAAGGTCGATTTCCTTGATTCAAAGTCCTGTCAGCGATCCTAATGCTTTTATCTTTCATCTTCTTCATAAATTACGACACAGACAAATTAATTCCTTCAACAGTTGTCGGTGACTTCGACTTCCTCGGCGGACCTCGGTCCGTACATCCAAGACCTCGGGCATTTTTTCACGATTCCAACTCAAGTCTAACTCAAGTCTAACTCGGATTCCAACTCGGGGATTTACTACTCCCCAGGTAACTTTGACCCGGGCTCGGCAGCTAAGCTTGTTTGTTACTAAACCCCCAAATACACTGGGTAGGAAGTCTTGCCAGATCTTCCTGATAAGCTCGTAAGACTCCAGATATGCAATACCCATATATGGTAGCGTGATGTGCAACTCCACAGGTAGCCCAAGCTAAGTATTATCTTGAAATCAAGCGCTAATAAATTCAAATCAATCCCCAAAGGCTTTCCCTTTCAACGAACATACTGTTCGATAAGACATGAATATAAGTTGAAACTCGACAAAGCTTTGATAAATTTGTTTTTTCGTTGACGAGAAAGAAAATTAGCATAAAGATATTTTTAAAAAGCTGAAGCACTAGCCATTTACAACGTCTAGGTACGAAACGGCCGATAGATACACGGCTCGTTGCTATTCTAAAGGCTGTTTATCCAGATCAGTATAGACAATAAACGTGGACTACTAAATGTATATCTCCATATCACTATAACATAGCATCGTAATAACATTTGTAACTAGACGCATAACTGCGTGAACTCGGGCTTCATTGCGATTATGTAATCATTTTCTTGGATTAGCTTGAGATGATTTGAAGCAAAAAAAGTTATTTTTTTGGTCGTCCTCCTTTTCTGTTTGGTCCGTTCCTTAAGTCCGTGATCCGCTTGCCTGTACTGCTTTTACCTGGATATCGATGTTCGGTTCGTGCAGTGATACATGCGAGCTGAAAGACTGTCTAAAAACAGTGTTATTAAAGTTGTTCTTGCAAAATATACGCAAGAAAAAGCAAGGTAGATACTAGTCACTAAAGCAATTGGTGTTATATTTGAGGCGATTTAATTTAGGTTGTTGGATGTAGTTTTCAGAGAGGCTGATTTCAGCTGTTTTATATTTGTTGTTGTTGAGCTTGACCTTGAGTTTTAAAATCGGTCACGTTATCTGACATATTGTAAACAAAGAAATATTACTTTCATCGTTCAACTGCTAGATAATAGGTGGAAGCGATTAAGTTTAAACTTAAAAGTTTTGCGTATAAGTTTGTTGTTCTTTGCCGAGAAGCTAAGCGCTCGGCAATCGCCAATCAATCGCGGATCTGAAGCTTGTACGAGCTAATAGTATAGTCAATAAAATTAAACTATTGACAGATAAACTCGTTATTTTAATCAAAAATATAAAATAAATAATTACAAGAAGCAAAATATTTACCCTAAACATCACTAAAGTATTATACTGTTGTTGTCTTCACTTCTAGTGCGCTGTATCGTACTCTCTAAGAATGCTTACATAACAATACAGTTAAATATCCAGTAGTAAACAGCTTCGTCCTTTGTAACTGGTTGTGAATCAATTCCATAGCATTATGAGTTTATAGCAGGGACGATTTCTCGATAAATTCCATCATAATAAGTTGGCTCGCTTAATTAGCCCGTAAATTGCATGATCTGTATTAAAATTCACAGTGACCCTTTCCGAAAACATTCGACATAAACTTAAGTGTAATTCTACTGCGAATCATGTGGAGTGAGCGCATAAAATATGAGAATATTCCACCTAGAAATCAATCCTTCGACGAATCAAATATCCATGTGCTCGTATTGGCCAGTCTACGCATGCGCTGTGACCATACGCATGCGCGGTGACGACTAGACGGCGTTTTGCGACCCAAGAAAAAAAAACAAAAAAACATTGAAGCCCATTTTAAGACTCGGGTTTCCTTTGGAAAGCCCGAGTAATAATGACTGTACGTACGATCGACCGTTAAAGAATTTCGAATTCAGCATATTACATAAATCTTCGGATGAACAAAGTTAATAACAATGTGGTATCACTCCGCTTCGTACAAAAATAAACATACAAAATATATCATATTTCTGACTGAGTAGGGGTGAGAAAGCAGGAGGAGCCTACGGGGGTGTTCTTTAAAAAAACTGTTCTTATAAGTAAGTTCCTGGGAATTAAATTCTGTACCTTGACTATTCTACGCTCTCACGTTTTTCATTATATACATCCTGTCATTCTGAAATTACCTGGAAAACGTAAATTTTCGGGTAGCCCCGTTTCTCGTACCAATCTCAAACACTGATGTTTTGTTTATAATTATAAAACAACACTTAAACAACCATTTTTCTTGGTTTTAAAATTTTACCCGGGGCCATTATTCTATTCACCTCTATATATTTGAAAACACTGCTAAGCGTTCTTTTTTTTGGTTCTAAAAAAAATATTTTCCTGGGAAACATTCTTGGGCCAACCCAAACGTTTCCTGGGACTCAAATTGACTCATATCTGGCGGGGATGTAAGAACAGTTATAATTGTCCCAGCTGATCGTTGGCTCCTCCTGAGAAAGTGATATTTTGATCTTACGAGCTCAACGGTAAACTTTATACAATTCCTATTGTTTTATCAGGCTCGCGATTGGCTGTATCCAGGCAACGACAGATTCTCTTCATACCCAGTGGTTTGGGGGTTTACGTACGGTGGGCGACACGGTGGGCGAATCTAGCTTAATTGCGTGACAAACAAACCCAGCTGCCGAGCCCGGGTCAAAGTAACCTGAGTATCAAAGTCGTTTGACATGTTTGAGAATCAGTGGGTTGTTGTCGTTCGGGATTTCAAATGTTTGATCTAGTTATCGGGGATTCGGACTTCGCCAATACGTAATACAACACATGAGGTCATAAAGCAGATATTACAAATCCTATATTGTGGTTTATTAATTGACATTTGCTAGTAAAGTAATTTTCATTTGTTAGTAAATTCTACAACGATCTGTTAATATCCCCAGTAATATCTTACATAAATATCATGTATCCTATAGCTCATGGGCGACCTCTACTACGGTGTTCATGGTCGAGTAAGGACTGGGGATAGTACTTCACCGTAGCCCGCCATTTTTGTACATTAAGCAAAGCTGCCCGTGCTTCGTTGTACCTTGAAAAATTGTAGTTCTCGAATTCTGTTTTTTGTTTTCGTTTTCGTGCCAGCTTAGTTGAGGTTCTCGGCGTATTCCAGTACTTTAAGATGAATTCTTTCAAAGAGACAAGAGAAATACTTGCCCTTTGTTATGATGAAGGAATCATAAATGACGAGGAATGTTTGATTTTGTGGGAATTGTATGAACCGTCAAATCTAGATCTGCCTTATGACTTATATCCTCGGTTTGAACTTGACGAAATGGACGACGATGAATGTCTTGCCGAGTTTAGGGTCATTATTAGGAAAAGAGACATTCCAACACTAATGGAAGCATTACAGAAACCTATATGGCCCAGTTGGTGAGTGTACATATATTGTTTATATTAAATTCGAACACCATGTCAACGACATTTCTACATTTCTAATTTGTGAAAGAAACAAGCTTTTAATTTTAATACAGTACAATTACTAAAAATGTGCAGCATACTGCACTACTGTTAAATATCCCTTATGATGAAGATAATTATGCATTTTAGGACATACAGTTGATAAGAACTACTATTTTTCAAGATTATTAGTGCTAGGAAAATGATTCGATCCAATGTGAGCAGGGCCGCAGCTCTAATATCGGCGACTGTGATTGGCTAATTCATCTTTTAAGTGAATTAATTTAAATATTACTAAGCAGTGCATTAACCGAAATAGCTATTCTAATAAGTTATTCTATTCCAAAAACGAAACGCATATTTGTTCATAATTTATAAGTATAGACACCTACCATCACCTCCGACCCATTATACCCCTCCGTGATGTGTCCCCGGTGACCCATCGATTGTGGTGCTTGACGTGTGTAAGCCGGGGCGTAAGGGAGGTCAGGATACCGCAATAGATCGATTTCAGTCACGTGACCAATTTTTAATTGGCGGCCATATTGGTGTACCTCGATCGGTAAACAATAGCGTGAAAGTAGTGAAGCGAAGTGCGAGCGAGATGGTGATGTATTTGATTTCTGGATGTGGAGCTAAAAGTCGCAGACATCAAGGTGTATATTTTGCAAGAGTACCTCAAGTAATTACTAACAAAGGCGAAGAAGAGAAAAAGTTGTCAGAATTCAGGCGAAAGGAGTGGATTCTGGGATTAAAGCCATAAGTAGACAAGACCTCTGACACGGAGTCAGTCTTGAACACAAGATAACAAACCTTTAACTAATGTATTAGTGTTATAATAAGTTTGACAAATGTAAGTTTTTGCCAAGTTTAATGCCGCGGCCAAGCGATTATTTATGAAGAACACTAAAACACAAACACAATCTTAGCCGTAAAACAATTATTAACCTTTAAGTAATGTGTTTTTGTTATAATATGTTTGACAAATCGAACATTTTATTATGGCGAGTTTATTGTCGATTTATAAAGGATTCATTACGATAAACATGTTTTTCATGTATGGCTCGAAGGTATGAAACAGCTCAAAGTGCAGTATTACCGACCGGTATTCCTTGCTACAAGAACCACAACACTGTGAAAGTCCTGATCGGAATTATTCTCCAAGGTAGTATCTCAATTGTATCCCAAGCTTGGGATGGGAAAACATCCGATAAGTGTCTTACTGACAACTGTCGAAGTCCGGGTCGAAGTTCTTGCCTTGTACTGATCAACACGGGTCGATCTTTTCCAAATAACGCTTTTTTACGGCTGAATCTAACTTCAGAGCAAATTCAACAGTTGGTAACGAAGGTTTGGGATCCTGGAAAAGGGATTCGATCCTGTGCAGTTGCCATAATTCCGCTAGAATTCGATGAAATAGTTGCTAAAGTTATAGTTTTGGAGTGTGTTTGCATAGATTTACATGTGATTTGCAACCCGAGAGGTACACCAATATGGCCGCCACGATGCGTGTGACGTCACGTGAAATCGATCTATACCGCATGTTAAAATAAAAATTACCGTAATACTGCAACAAAAATGACGCAATACCGCAAACCCTTACTTCCCCCTCGTAAATCAAGTGTGTATGCACTGCCTAGACACCCCCATAAGGTAGCCACCAGTGGTCCTGGTGGTCTTGGTGGTCCTGGTGGGTGGTCGTGGTGGTCTTGGTTGTCTTGGTGGTCCTGGTGGTCCTGGTGATTTTGGTGGTCTTGGTCAGAATACATGATGGCGCATGAACGTGAACCGCTCAACGAGATAACTGATGGAATGCATCCAATTACACGATCGAAAAGACATTTTGTCCTTGGAGATAGGTTCCATAGTGCCACAAATCCCCACAAGTCACCCCTGTGTGCTTACCATAACATCAACCTGTGTAGGCAAGCCTACATAGTCACCACAAGCACACAGGAGTCAGAAAACAACCGGAAGAACATACAGAGGTTAAGAAGTACTTGCCAGCAATCATTTGAGGTCCATTATATTTTCAATTTCTTAATGGACTTTTACCTCAATGAAACAATCGTTAAAAAACAAAGGAAAGCATTAGAAAATAAGATTGGTGATCAAAACATTTCAAGAAATACATTGGGGCGTTTTGTTTTACAGTAAATACTGACTATGAACATCACTAGAGTCGGTTTGCCTTTGGGGTGTTTCTTTTTGTACCACATGCAGTTTTGAATAAAATGATTGGCCAATAATGGTCACATGGTACAGAAACGAGATAAAATTTCAAAAGGACATTTTACCACTAGTGATTTCCATTGAAAAGAGTACAGTAAAAACTTGCATATAAGCTCCACAATCTCCACAGAAAAGGGTGTTTTTTGAAAAATCAGCCTAAAAGTGTTCTTGAAGTATTCTTAAAACTGTTTCAAAAATATATATCAATAGACTACCAATTCATGCAGAAGATGTATAAGTGCAGCAAAATCTTGACTGCAATTAAAATAATATCTAAACAGTTGAAAAATAATAGATAGATAGACAAATACTAATGGATACTAATAGATACTAATAATTATACTACATGTTGGCTGAGGCACACGTGAAAAATTCACTTCAGTCTAGGGGCGAACTTTCTTTATTATATATTTACAAGTGATATGAAGATTGTCGCCATACAACAGACCAAAACAAAATACAGAAAATATGTTGGAACCTAGGCTTAGATTGACCTATTATATGAAATATTTAAAATGTGTACCACCTTTGCTTATACTAAATTGATGAAGTATAAAAACATTTTATAAACTTTAGGTATTTTGTACAAAAACTACATTAATAACAGCTGCAGCTTATAAATCAGATCGAAATGAGAGGACCCATTGTGTGAACCTCAAAGGCATCGGAGGTGAGAAGCCAATAAAGTGCAAGAAGCTGTGGTGGATTTCGATACGCTTCAAGCTCGATGAATATCGGCATTATATTTACGATGACAAACTAGAGGAAAAACCTGTTGAAAATTGGTTAATTCAATGATAATTATAATAATTTAAATAAATTCATTTATATAAATAATATTAAGCTAAGATATAATACAAGAAAAAATATTTCTTCCACTCTTTGGATTTCAAGTAAGAAAAGTAATATTTGAATTCTTTGCTACATGTTTCTAATCCTGAAAAGTTGAATAAAACTGTTATTATTTTAATTGAAAATTTGATTTATTTGAAGCTACATTTCATCAAGTAAAAACTTTAGGTATAAGCTCTAGAAGTGGCTTTGCATTATGTTCTTATTTACATGGTACTTTTACATGGCAATTTGCAAATTTTAGCCTGGGTTTTCTTAATGCACTTGTTCTTATATGCGGGTTTTTACTGTACTCCACCATAAAATGATCATAAGCTACTGCTGTTTGAAATTACAAATATTTGTATAAGGACGTGCAGGCCTTACCAGCCTCTCAAATTCCAAAATTAATGTTCGTAACTCTAAAATGATTTAATAGCATATTCGAGTGCGGTCAGAAAACCCACAGTTCCGTGAGCCATTTTCAAAAGTAACATAATGAGGGCCAGACAACTATTCAGCACGCAATGGTAGAGATGTGCATTGAACTAACATTATTGTTTAATGTGACAAAAATCTGTTGCTATCTTGGCATCTTATAATAATAATAATAAAGCTTTATTAATTCTTGAATGGCAAATAAAATTTGAAAAACTCAAGATTACAAGAAATAAGATTTAAATATATACTACAATGAGAAGGCTAATTATTTACATTTATAAAAGTGACTATTAAAAAGTGAAAAATTATGTACATTATTTGGAATCTAAAATCACTTGTCATGGAGAAGCATCCCATTTTTTAATGGCGTATGGGATAAAACTGTTTTGGAAACGTTTTGTTCTACATTTTAAAAGAGGAATTTTCCTTGGGTTCCGTAGAGAATAAACTGATTCTGATATCTTAGGTAAAATGTCGTAAAGTTTGTCATCAGGACGTCTTATGGTTTTATAAAATCGGCGACATAGCTCCTCTCTGCGCACTTGAAGAGTAGGTATGCTCAGATGAGCAAGCCGCTCATGATAGGAAAGTTCAGGAAGCATGATCTTTGTAGCACGTTTCTGGATTTGTTCAAGTTCGTCAGATAGAGCATTGGTCAGTGAAGAGTGCCACACAGGACACGCGTATTCAATAACAGGTCGAACAAAACAGCAGTAGACGGAACAGAGTTCTTTAGGAAGTACACCACTCCGCTTCAAACACCGTAGAGCATAGAGACGCTTGCTTGCTTTGCTGCAGATAGTTCTTACATGCAAAGTCCCATTTGAGATCAGATTGAATCCAGATTCCGAGGAGTTTGGTTGATTGGACACAGTCCAGTGGGACATTGTTGATTGTTAAAGGCTGTAAGACAGGTCGAGATTTAGCGAAACAGATGTCAAGCTCTTTGGTCTTCTTGGTGTTGATTCGCATATTATTGTTAACAATCCATTGATTAGTTGTATCCAGATGCGTCTGAAGGTTAGATGAAGCACATGAAGGGGATGTTACCTCGAATACTGTGCAATCGTCGATGTATTTGTAGATGGGGGCAGCTATGGTAAGGTCGTTAATCATGACTAAGAAGAACAAAGGTCCAAGCTTTGTTCCTTGAGGTACTCCAGCCGTGATAGGGCGCCATTCTGATTTGTCTTGGCCGATTCTAACACGTTGTTTGCGATTTTTAAGAAATGCCGCGCACCAGTTCAACAGGATTGGAGGCACGTTTAGAAGCTGAAGCTTGCGCATAAGTATGCTGTGATCAATACGATCGAAGGCCTTCGAAAAGTCAATAAGACACGATCTGATCATGGTCTTTGGGGTCTCTGCTGCTTGAAGCCACTCGTGAACGACACGAACCAAGGCATGGGTGGTGGATGAGTTTTTGATACCTCCAAACTGACGAGTATCAAGCTGAGGCATGATGATAGGGCGTAGCCAGCTGAAAACAAAGTCCTCGAGAACTTTGCTAAGAACTGTAGTAAGTGAGATAGGTCTTAGGTCAGAGTCAACAAACATAGGTTTAGATGTTTTAGCAATAGGAATGACATCCGCACCTTTCCACAAAGTTGGTACAGTTCCTTGGCTGATGGATGCGTTGAAAATAGAAGCCACTGGGCGGCAGATCACAGGAGCACATTCCTTAAGTAACCAATTCGGTATATAGTCAGGACCAGGGGATTTACGTACGTTGATAGCCAGGAGAGAAGTTTCGACTGCACCAGGTGATATTATGAATTCATCAGGTGTGGACTGGACAGGAATTGGATCGAAGAGCAGTGGCTGCATATCAGCACAAACCTTTGTAAAGGAGTCATTAACAATCTCAGCCAGGTCCAGACCGCAAACTGTGGAGCCATTTATCACCATCTTTGAAAGTGATGACGACTTTGATTGACCAGATAGTTGTTTAATGTTGTCCCACCATTTCTTCGGATTGCGGTGCTTGGTGTTTAAAACATTGTTGTGATAGTAATTTAGGCGAGCAGACTTACAGAGCTTGCTGACTTTCCTTCTGTAGAATTTATATAATGTGGAATTGCCTTTAAGCCAAGCCCGTTGGCGGTTAGTAATGGCTTCTTTTATGTCAGCAGTAATCCAGGGTTTATCGGTTGGGTGAAGCTTGACTCGACGTAAAGGAAGGTGTTTATCGATGGTGGTGTTAATTGTTGATTGAAACATTGAGAGTTGTTCCTCACACGATGGCTTGTGATAGAACGGTGTCCAGTTGACAGCTTGAAGAGAAGAGTAAACAGCTTGTTTGTTAGATGTTTTGCAGACATGCTTGTTAACACGAGTAGTCGGTTGGTAGGATGGAGAAGCATTCAAAGGTTGTAGAAAGATGCTTGAATGATCGGACAAGCCAATCGGAGGAAGAATCTTTGCTTCAGCATAGTAAGATGAAAGCGTGGAGTAAGCTTGGTCAAGAATGTTATTACCACGCGTTGCCATGGTGACGAGTTTTTTTTAACTTGAAGGATGAACACAGATTGCCTGTCTTAAATTGATTAAAATCACCTAGAAGAATGATGCCTGAGTTGGGATGAGCAGATAAGGCTTTGTCCAGACAACTGATTAAATATGATCGAAGCTCGTTGTCATCGTTACAAGGTGGATGATAAATGGTTGCTAGTATGATTGCGTTGATCCCACGAGGTAGTCGATTAGGTTTAATCAGGAACCATTGGCATTCAAAGTTCGGGGTGTTTAAGTCAGTTAAATCAATAAAGTTGATTTGTGATGATATATAAGTACAAATGCCGCCGCCACGTTTATCGTCAGGTCTGTCTTTACGGCAGGTCACGTATCCCGGTAGGCTGATCAAATCGTCCGTTACGCGGGATGAAAGCCAAGACTCAGTTATGACAGCAATAGGAAATGAATTAGATTTGATGATGCCGTGGATTTCGTCAAGTTTGTTTACCATTGAGCGGGCATTGCTGAAGAAGATAGAAGGGAATGAATGGCCCTTTGATTCCTTATGAATCGGTACATTAATCAGATTGGCGAAATTCACACCTCCATGACTTTCTCTTTGTTTAGATCGTTCAGTAAATGCAAATGCATGAGTTGTTGTTGTTGGAATACTTGAAGTAGAACTAGCAGGATTCTGAATATTAATGAAGTTGGAATTTTGTTCAGAAAGACCATTATTTGTTGAGTTCAGACGGCTGTTAATAGTAGAAAGTCGTCTACCGCGGGAGCCCCTGAACCTACGGAGGATGCCAAGAGATTTGAGAGTGCGCCAGGTCATCGGATCCAGTGGATTAGTTGATTTTAGATGGCTTGTTGATGTTGCAAAATGGCGGGAAGTTTGAAGCTCGCCAAGTGTTTTCCACCAGAAACATCGAGACATCAGAAAGGTTCTTGTATAAGAGATCATAATTTAGTAGTTTAGGTTCTTAGCAACGTATTACAGTCAATAATCTTGCAATAAGTCAGAGTTCTAAGCAAAATTTGACGAACATTGACGAGCGGTTAAACTTAGCAGCTCTATAGACAAGCGCATAAATAAACATGTATACATGAATAAACATGTATTATATGCTCAACGGCTGCCTTGATTATGTGTAAAGAATATATTACTTTTCAAGATGGAGCAATTGAATGTTACATTCCATTTAAGAAGTCTTGCATGTTTTTCACGTGTAATTAGATTTCATGTAAGTAGCAGTATTGATTACAGCTAGAAAACTAGCATATTTCATTTTTATCACTGCACTCTACAAATACAATGTTAACGTTATCAAATTACTTATTTGGATATTCTTTTTCTTGTAATGAAAATATATTTTGATAAATAATATTGATCATTTACAGTGTTTCTTCAGAACAGCCTCTGTGCTTTTTTACACTGGATTTTTAGAAGTATACAGGACTCAGCAACCGCACCCCAAATAAAGATTGTGTTGTACTACACATATATCATACAAATTAGTCTCATGAATTTTAAAAATGAAAAAAACAATTATACTATTAAACCAATCAATATGGTAGATTTAAATGGTATGGATTTTCTGATCATAGTATAATCATACAGTGTTTAATAACTCTTGTTGACTGTAATTGAAGGCACAGTTGATAAATACCAGCAAAGCCTGGTAAGTTATTCAAAAACTTATTAACTGCATAGCTTTTATCTGATTGAAATAGATTTATCCAGTGGATGATATTAATAATAATAACACCAATAATAATAATTATATTTATCATACAAGGAATTAAAAAAGTTGACACTTATTTACATTGAATAGTTATCAGGGTTCGTGCTGATATCAATAAACAAAATCTAAGGACTTTTCAAGGAGTTTTCAAGGACCAAAAAGGAATTTTCAAGCACTTTTTGCGACAACTTTGATATATAAATGATATTCCTGTCATTGTTAACTTCGTACAGAATAAACAAATTTTAGCAAGCTTAGCACGAACCCTGTTTACACTATTCAGTTATAGTGATGTTTCATGTATTGACATTTAGTTTAACGTACATTTAATTCTCAATGTATGACTAATTAAAATAAATACCTGCTCAGGCATTCACATTTATATCTCTTTATTTGTCATATACACTTATTATGAATAAAATTTAATAGTACTTTCATACTTAGATTTTAATACTCCTTAGTCTTAAATTTTGGTGTAAAAATTTTATAATAGTTAAGGTTTTGATAAGTTTTGATAAAGCTTTAAAAAATGTTAGCTGGCCATAAAAAGCACTCCGCAATTATTAGTACAATTGCGAATTCACAATTGCAAGAAAATCATATAAAATAGCAAAAATATCGCTTCTATTATTCGCTTCATTCTTCGTTTTCTAAATTTGTTAAAATCCACTATGTTTTTGTTTTAGATCACTTTTTAGATGATGTCCGATGACAATAATAGAATACCGGTCGTTTCGAGCTTTCTCCTTTCTCCACCACTTTCGAGCTCTTTTATAACATTCGAGCCACACCTGTTTACTGATTTATCGTGAGTAACTCACACTCAGCTCTTTTAAGGCTTGGCTTGAATTCATTAAGGAATTGCTCTCGGATGATTGACTGTTTAAGCATATCTTGGCCAATTTACAATGAATCGTCATGAAACTTGGCCAGTAAATGTCTTTTGTAAATTGAAGAAATTTTAGAACTTTGGTTGCCATGGAAACTGAGTCACGTGACTGCTAGATCGCCATCTTGGATTTTTAAATGAGCCGCTTGAGTACCTACTGAAACACTTTCAAAAGTCATGACAACTTGCATAAATATTGATATATATAATATCTATATAGATCTAAGTGGATATCTTGGTAATTATTTTTACTTAATTTTTTATAATTTTTTTTATGTTTTGAAAAAATTAAAAAAAATTATAAAAAATTAAATAAAAATATTTTCCAAGATATCCACTTAGATCTATATAGATGTTATAAATATCAATATTTATGCGCGTTTTCACTACTTTTGGAGGTGTTTCATTACGTACTCAAGCGGCTCGTTAAATAACATTCAAAATGGCGGCCACGTGGTCACGTGACTTGGTTTCTATGGCAACAGGCATGTGGAAATTACTTGCTTTGGTGAATTACTACTAATGGTCAAGTTTTGTTGATGTAACTGGAAGTCTAACAGATATATGAATAAATAACTGATTTTCAAATATTTCCTCAAATAACCATGCCTTAATGGAACTGAGCACGAATACATTTGAAACCATGCATTTTGTGATAACCTTTCTTGCATGCTAGTGCGTTTTTGATAGATTTTTCTCTCTTATTATTGTTTATAGTCGTTTGAGAAGCAATATTTTTTGAGATTATAAAAATAAAATTCAAACTATTAAATTTATGATGTGATGTTACAGTGAAATTTGATTATTCCTTTTTGATTATTTTAACACTAATACATTAGTTAAAGGTTTACTATTCATTATTGGAGTGTTTAGGTTTGATCATACACAGAAAAACATGTGTTTTATTACGTGATTTGAATCGAAGTGTTGTGTTTGTGTTTCGGCCCGGCGGGGTTATTATTCGCTTTCAAAACTGATCGCTTGTCGGCAATAAACTTGGCAAAAACTTACATTTTTCAAACTTATTGTCACACTTATACATTAGTTAATGGTTTATTACCATTATTCGAGTGTGTTTGATTTATAAAACACCGTAATAAATCAGTTTATTTCGTATATTAAAGTTTTTCTTCGCCACGATCAGTCTTCTTATAAATCTATATATATATTTTTTTTGGTTCACGATGTTCAAGGCGTGAAGGTAGCTCGGAATCCACGGCTGCCAAAAATTGAACAAATGTCTCTCCTTATGTAAGATTTATCATCTATTAAGTTCAAGTAACTAAAGTTAAATGAGTAGGAGAGGCAGAGAGGAGCTGTCAAGTTGTTCTAGCGAAGAACCATCGCCGATGTCAAAACATCTCAAAATGGCCGACGAAGAGAATGAAGAATCAAACGCCCCAACAATGGAAATGGTTTACAAAATTCTTATGCAGGTCCAAAAAAATACAGATGTCTTATTAGAAGATAGTAGGAAAGTCAAAGAAGATGTAGAAGAGCTAAAAAAGGCTCTAAGTTTTCAATCGAAAAGCATCGAGGAGATTACCATAGAAAACTCAAAGCTTAAAGAAACAACGATGAAGCAAGATAGTGAAATTAGCAATCTAAAGGAGGCTGTAACTAATATGAATAAGAAAATAGAAGAGCTAGATGAGACACAAGATAACCTGAATCAGTACCAAAGAAAGCATAACTTAATTATCCAAGGAATACCGGAAGGCAAAGACGAAGACCTAGATGAAACGATTAAAGAGTTGGGTGATGCTCTGGACGTCGAGATCGACAACGATGATATAGATATCGTTCACAGACTGTATTCTACACAGAAACCAAGACCAATAATTGTGAAATTTCTTCAATACTCAGCCAAAAAAGAAATGTATGCAGCTCGGAGAAAGTTAAAATCTCTTACAACGCAACAACTCGAAGCTACTAATTGTCTTTATGGTGCTGAAAGGATCTACATAAATGAAAACCTGACAACCCAGAGAGGTGCCTTATTTGCCGAGGTGAGAAAACGGGTAAAACAAAATAAGTGG
Source organism: Metridium senile (assembly GCA_949775045.1). Lineage (NCBI taxonomy): Eukaryota > Metazoa > Cnidaria > Anthozoa > Actiniaria > Metridiidae > Metridium > Metridium senile. Next base: position 18,981,608 of record OX459096.1, read on the forward strand.
CATGCTGCTTGGACACTAGACGGTAAGATCTATGTTAAGTTGTTCAAAGATGGAAGGATTCATAAAATAAGCAAACAGGCGGACTTGGAGGAACTTTATTACTAAAAGCAAGATTAGCAATTATGATTTCATAAAACATTTATTTATCTCATATACTGATCGCATTTATGCAACTATTGCAAGTGGAGGACGTTAATGTTAAGATTTTTTTTTTCCTGTCAATTAAAACAATATATATATCTCTTATAGTTTTAAAACATTAATTTTCCAGTTTTGATGTAGGCGAAGAACGTATGCAAATTTACTTAATCTCCAAACTATTTTTGTTTTATAATTGATTCCCGAGGGGCAAGCCGTGGATTTCCATTTTGATAGTAGTAGTACAAACGAATGAGTTCCTTTTATTCTAGTAATTGTGTTTTTCGTAATGTTCAATTGTCTCTGTTTAATGCATTTCTTTTGTGTAGTATTTTATGTGTTGTAATGTTGGTCTCCAAGGTAAAGCCTCAACATAATAGTTATAATGAATAGAAAGAAAACATTTCAGATAACATCACTCAATGTCCGTGGGATTAGAAAACATAACAAATTTCGGAAAATTCTTCATTGGATTAACGACCACAGCGGTCAGTCAGGTATATCAATGCTTCAAGAAACACACGGAACTGTAGAAATTGAAAACTTGTGGAAACAATGGTCTAGAAACGAAATAATATTTTCGCATGGTTCTTCTAACAGTAAAGGTGTAGCTATTCTTTTCGGCCCCAAATTAGATTATAAGATTTGTGCAACTATAAAAGACAATGAAGGGAGGTATATAATCGTGAACTGTATCATACAAGGAAAGGAATGTTGTCTAATTAACTCGTATCTCCCAAACGTAGAGAAAGATCAAATTATGGTTTTAAAAAGTATTTTTACAAAACTTAATAGTTTGGATCTACCTGCAAATTCATCTGTAATTTGGGGAGGTGATTTCAATATTGTTTCTGACTTGATCCTTGAAACCGCAGGAGGGAATGCAAAAATAAAAACAGGCTCCTTAGAGCAGTTACATTCTATCTTAAAATATCTTGATTTGTGTGATATATGGAGGATTCGCAATCCAAATAAAAAGCGCTTTACTTGGAAAGGTAAAGGTCAAGGGAGTGCGTCAAATACCGGTGAGACACTATATCGTCGTTTAGATTATTTTTTTGTATCTGATCATTTGCAGTCTTCTGTCGAGAAAGCCGAAATAATACCAGCTCCAGCTACTGATCATTCGGCGATTACAATACAAGTTAATTTTCTGCCACTGTTCAAACACGGTCCTTCAATTTGGAAATTTAATAACACACTTCTAGACGATAAAGAGTATGTGAAAATGATTTCGGAACTCTTAGCAACTGTTAAAAAAGAGCTCGATAAGGACAATATAAATGACCCTCATTCTCGATGGGAATTAATCAAATATAAAATAAGGAAAATTTCAATAATTTTTGCTAAGAAAAAGGCGAAGAAATCACGCGAGAAATATAGGGATATAGAAGTGAATTTGTTAAACATTGAACAAATCGAAAACTGGACATCGGATGAGATTTTAACCAACAAATATGAAGAGCTAAAGAATCAGTTGAATGAACGCAGTGAATCGATTACGGAGGGTATTATTTTGAGATCTAAAGCAAATTGGGTAGAACAAGGTGAAAAAAGTAATAAATACTTTTTAAACTTAGAAAAGCATAGGAAGTCTAAGACACATATGCGAAAAATTATTGATGAAAATGAGAGAGAAATAACTAATCCAAAAGATATTCTCGAAAGGATTGAAAATTTTTATGGAAATTTGTATGCTCGAAAAAATTATGTTTCGGAAGAAGAATGTCTGGAGTATATGAATGAGTTACATTTACCTAAATTAAGTGATGAGGAAAAAAACAGGTGTGAAGGACCGCTGACCATACAAGAATGCTATGAAAGCTTAAAGAAAATGAATAACAATAAAACACCAGGAAATGACGGCTTAACAAAAGAGTTTTATTTAACCTTTTGGAATATTTTAGGTGAAGATATGATTAGTAGCTTCAATCAAAGTTTCGCAAAGGGGATTTTATCAACATCTCAGAGACAAGTAACGGTTACATTGCTCGAGAAACCAGATAAGGATGCACGTTTGTTAAAAAATTGGCGTCCAATTAGTTTAAGGTGGATCACTATAGTTTTCGGAAAGCCACACAAGGCCGTTTTAAACGTCGTTTTGACAAACTTCCCAATTTTCGATTGACCTGAAACTTTTACAGATTATCAGTCTTAGACTGAAATTTAAAACAGTATACATTGTTTTTAGATTTGTATTTTAATAGCAGCGATATACAGGAAAAACGGAAATCAGTTGCGCTTAAATTGTAGACGAACGCGATGAGATCTCCAAAAGCGGCTACCACCACAGTAAACTACAACACTAGGCACCCAAAATATCAAAGAATTAGAGAAATCTGTATGTTTGATTTCGAGAAAATTACAGATATATTTTGTACTTTGTAGTTTTGAGTGTTAGAAGGAATCACTCAATGTGTGGCAATGTGACTTACAATAACTGAACAAATAGCGCTCAAAAACCGTCAAAACCTTCCCTGTACATATATGTCTTTAGTTACTAAGTTTGAGACAATAAATCGTTCACAGTATTGAGAAATTATTTTTTTCCTTAGAGATGTTAGAGCTTGACTTCAAGCGAAAACACATCACTGTTGCGCTTTTCTAGAAATATTCAAAACTGCCGTTTACATTTTTCTGTAAAATTCACAAACTCTTCTCCAAAGTACTAGAAATGTTATCCTGAAGCTTCATTTCAATTGAGGCATTTAAACGTGGTAAAAAAAAATTAAACTCGTTCAGATGTTCACGGCCGCTAATGATGCAAATCTGCGTTACTTTCTGGAGTCACGACGCAATACACCGTGACGGTTTTGGTTGAGTTATTACTTCCGGCGATAAAAATAAATTTCGCTAATTGCTTCATTCCATTGTTCTTTTGATTATACCTGACTGCATGTAGTGATACATTCCTTTGTGCCAGTTGAATTTGTGAAATGAATTGCAAATTAGTTACCTTTTCTCTCAAAATACCTGCGAATAAAAAGTCACAACTAACAAAAGAACAATGGAATGAAGAAATTAGCGAAATTTATTATCATAAAGTGCTATATGTTTTGTGGATTTAGTACAAGCATTGTACAAATTAACTGAAGATTAGTTTTTGTGATTGCCACGTAATTCAAATATCTTAAGAAGAAAGAAGCATTAAAAACAAAATTAATCATCTTAAGTCGTTGCTTTTTTCCCCATTTATTTCTATGAGGGTAAACCAACTCAGCTCCAGCCCTCCCCTCCCTTCCCTGGCTCTTTCTTTTATCGCCGGAAGTAATAACTCAACCAAAACCGTCACGGTGTATTGCGTCGTGACTCCAGAATGTAACGCAGATTTGCATCATTAGCGGCCGTGAACATCCGAACGGGTCGACTTCGTTAAGATATCCAAGTTTAATTTTTTTACCACGTTTAAATGCCTCAATTATTATGAAACTTCAGTATAGCATTTCTAGTACTTTGGAGAAGAGTTTGTGAATTTTACAGAAAAATGTAAACGGCAGTTTTGAATATTTCTAGAAAAGCGCAACAGTGATGTGTTTTCGCTTGAAGTCAAGCTCTAACATCTCTAAGGAAAAAAATAATTTCTCAATACTGTGAACGATTTATTGTCTCAAACTTAGTAACTAAAGACATATATGTACAGGGAAGGTTTTGACGGTTTTTGAGCGCTATTTGTTCAGTTATTGTAAGTCACATTGCCACACATTGAGTGATTCCTTCTAACACTCAAAACTACAAAGTACAAAATATATCTGTAATTTTCTCGAAATCAAACATACAGATTTCTCTAATTCTTTGATATTTTGGGTGCCTAGTGTTGTAGTTTACTGTGGTGGTAGCCGCTTTTGGAGATCTCATCGCGTTCGTCTACAATTTAAGCGCAACTGATTTCCGTATTTCCTGTATATCGCTGCTATTAAAATACAAATCTAAAAACAAAGTATATTGTTTTAAATTTCAGTCTAAGACTGATAATCTGTAAAAGTTTCAGGTCAATCGAAAATTGGGAAGTTTGTCAAAACGACGTTTATAACGGCTTGGTGTGGCTTTTCAAAAACTATAGTGATCCACCTTAATCAATGTCGATGTGAAAGTATGCAGTAAAGCACTGTGCGAGAGAATGTTATGTTTACTTCCAAAATTAATTCATCCAACTCAAGCGGCTTTTGTCAAAGGGAGGAGTATCGATGAACCCCTACGGTTTATAGCCGATCTTTTCGAATATGTTGAAGAAACCGATGAGTCTTATATCCTTTTTGCGGCTGATTTCGAAAAAGCCTTTGATTCCGTGGAACACCCTTTCATCATTGCAGCATTAAAAAAGTTTGGTTTTGGAAATGACTTTGTACAATGGATTAGAGTTTTGTTAACTGATGTTGAAAGCTGTGTGATCAATAATGGATATGTCTCAAATTTCTTTAAACTAAATCGTGGAACAAAACAAGGAGATCCAATTTCTCCTTATCTGTTTATCTTAGTCATAGAGATATTGGCAGAGTTTATTCGCAGTAACACTGAAATTCATGGAGTAAAAATAAACGAAGCCATTGAGGAAATTAAATTAGTACTGTATGCGGACGATGCAACATTTTGCCTGAAAAGTGCACAAGCGTTAGTTAAGTGTCTAGAGATAATAGAGCATTTCAAACATTTTTCCTCTTTACAACTTAATCTCGAGAAGTCGGAAGTTGGATGGATTGGGCCACACAAAACGCCTTATCACTACCAAATGATATTAAAAAGAAGATAAACTTTCAATGCGATGGAATAAGAATATTAGGTATTTTCTTCTCCCATAACAAGGAGTTTCTTAATACACATAATTTCAACAGAGTATTTCAAAATTTTAAATCCACTTTAAATGTGTGGAGATCGAGAAATTTAACACTCTATGGGAAAGCAGTTATAATCCGTTCGTTAGCGATTTCACAGTTATTGTTTGTTTTTTCAAAGACAGAAATACCATACACATATCTTAAAAAAGTTGAAAAAGAGATTCTTTCTTTTTTATGGGATAGTAAAAGGCCAAAAATAAAAAGCAGTACTCTAATAGGTGATTATAGCGAAGGTGGAATCAGACTACCGGATTTTCAAGCAATAGTTCAATCTAATCGTGTTTGTTGGATTATCAAATTCTTGACTAGCGATAATACATGCTATTGGAAATTATTCGGCAATAGATATTTTGAAAGAATTGGAGGTACAAATATTTTAGGTTTGAACTTTAATTCATCACTGATATCCACGAAACGTTCATCCAAATTATACATAGAAATGGTAGAAGCATGGGAGGAGATTAGCACTTTTAAGGTAGTTACGATAGAAGATATTCTTAGGCAACCTATATGGCTCAATAAATTAATCGATTACGACATTGAGATCAGTAGATTAAAGACTTTAGCAAAGCGTGGAATTAGATTTATACATCATATCTGGAACGGTGGAGGTGACCCAAATTGGGACAAAGCTAAAGAGGAAGGATGGAGAAACCCTGATTATCTGATTTGGAGGGGAATCATTGAGGCACTCCCGATGGAGTGGAAATCCAAGATTCGTAAAGAACCATGCAAAAATAATATTGATACAAAGATCCTACTTCAAATTGCGGAAAACGTACGATCACCCATAGATGGAAAACTAATTAAACAGAAATATAAAAAACCAACAGCACAGATTCTAATTACAAACAAAACAAACGATCCGGACATTGAGTGGACAGAAGTGTATGCTAGAATTTATAAAACTACAATCGATGTTAAGATGAGAGCTTTTCAGTTTAAACTATTGAATAACTGTCTTTATTTGAATCAAAAACTTTTCATGTTTAAAATAGTAGACTCTCCAATATGTAGTTTCTGTGACAAAAACGAAGAGACAATTGAACATTTATTTGTGGAATGTGAAAAAACAAAACAATTCTATGGATGCTGTAAAGACTGGTTAGAATCACTACATCTAAGCTTTCCAGTTCTCAATATCAAACATATTATACTAAGATATGACGGAGATATCCTCCAAAATTTTCTTCTACTGATTTTCAAAACAATTGTCTATTATACACGAAATAAAGGAAGATCTCCTAAACTTAGCGATTTTCAGTTAACTTTAAGGAAATACGAAAAAATAGAATATTATATTGCAAAAAAGAAATCACGGCTAGCCTCACACAGAAAGAAATATGAAAAAATATCATATAATTTTCAACCATCAACGGACTTACATGTAAATAACTAATATATATTGATACCTGAAACAATTGCATAATACTTATATAAAATAATACTTAATAATATCATACAAAGAGACAAATTCTTGTAAATCTCGTAACATGTGCTTGTAATTCGTGTTTTTTTTTCAGTTTTTTTGTGTATGTAGTTGTATTTAGTGTAACCTTTGTAGAAATAAAAAAAATAAAAAAAAATCTATATTTTATGGGCGATAGTTACTAACCTTGATCTAATTTCATTCACATTTATCCGGTTAATATACGACATTAATCTATAGGTAAAGACTGAGTTCGCTACTTGAACTCTACTCCGCCATTTTGTTTCTTAATTAAGTATACCTACGAACATGTGATTAAATGGCTGGTTATCATTGGTGACCACCAAGACTACCACGAAAAACCGATTAACCAATCAGAGCGCAGAATATTGAAGCTGCAAGTCACCTGTCCAATGTAATTGGTGTTTACGGTGTGAGGTGTTACAGGCTGAGTTGGTTCTTAAACTGGTTCTTAAATGCATATTTCCATGTACAAAGCAAAATGATTCAAAATAATTACATGTCTACAAATTGCTATTTATTGTACAACCATGATGGATGAATTCTCATTCAGTACAAACTTATAGTACATGTAATAATGATACTTACGATACTTACTTCATTTGTAAAACATTCAGTTTCTTGCATTTAGGGAATGATCATTATAAAATGTGACTATAGATGTACAAACTTTACATCCTGAAACCCTTTATATAATAACCAGCCATAATTTCTTAATGCCTAAAAGGCAAATTTCAGTCTAGTGTTCTTAATCCACTGGTTGTTAACTGTATGCAGCTCTGAATAGTGTTATTAATAATTGATATTCATCTTTATTGATTTTATAGAAGGAAGAAAGCATGATGCTGGGATGCTAAGAGATTCCCAACTGTTGCAAAGTTTACAAATGCATGCTTTTGATACCAATGGACAGTTGATGTGCATTTATGGTGACCCAGCCTATCCTTTGCGTCCAAATTTGATAGCACCATTTCGATATGGCATTCTCACACCTCAAATGCAGGCATTTAATGCTGCAATGAGCAATGTTCGAACATCAGTTGAATGGTTATAATTTGAGGGATGTAATAAATTACTTTAAATTTCTAGACTTTAAGAAAAATCTTAAAATTGGATTAAGCAGTATAGGCAAAATGTATGTGGTCTATGCTCTTTTGAGGAATGCGCTAACTTGCCTGTATGAAAATGAAACATCAGAGTATTTTGGACTTCAGCCACCACAATTGCTAGATTACTTTGTATGATATCATTGTATGATGCAGCTAGTGATTTTTTTATTAACCTGTGAACACACTAGCTATTATTCCATTATTTTATTTTGTTTACATTTAGCCATAACACTTAAAGTGCTTATAACCCCAGAGACAATAATTGCAGAGTTCATTTTACGAGGTTAATAGTTGAATGGTAAATAATAATTTAATACAAATACTATATAACATCTTTAGTTACATGAGCACTAGCACATACTTTACAGACTGAGTAAAAAGGAAGCTCATAAGGGAATTGAAATATACAACACCATACCCATGCTTCAGAATATTCACATATATGCAAGTTCGGGGTTTTGATACCATATTTGGTATTTGAAGCTCAAATCAAGGTGGCTGCTTTTTTTCAGAAAAGTCAAGACAAACAAAATCGTGGTAAACAAATGGTGTGAGAAGAACTTGCTGGAAGAAATTGTACAAGCAAGAAAAAAATTAAGGAGCATTGGCTCAGAAAAGTAATTCTAAAATATTTTTGTATAACCCACTTTTAACGTGGAAATGAACTAATTAACTAAATAACATGCTAATGAGGTGTGTATGTAGTAACATGCCAAATGTCAATTAAATAAATATGTTATCAATTTATATTTTCATGCATGCTTGTTATGATGATGAAACATTGGTGAGGATAATGAAAAGTGGCAATGATGATGATGTCATGATGAGAATGGTGGTCATAATAATAATAGTATCTTTACTTAACGAGTGACACTTAATCCTCTCAGGCTACTTAGGCCTGGGTTTTAAACCTATATCCGATAAAATCAATTTTACATGTTACGACATAAAGATCTGCAAGAAAATACTCAAAAGACTCGGGGTCCAAGCGATCAGTTTGAGCCGAAAAAAATCCATTTTTTTAACAACTTTAACACACCCATGCTTGCCTCCAGTGAATTCTGGGTACATTAGGTAGTTTTTTTTCTAAATAAAATCCTTAGAATTTATCAGAAAGCTCAATATTACTAGACATTGCTCTCGGGGTCCAAGCGATCAGTTTGAGCCGAAAAAATCCATTTTTTAACGAATTTTAACACACCCATGCTTGCCTCCAGTGAATTCTGGGTAGAATAGGTAGTTTTTTCTAAATAAAATCCTTAGAATTTATCAGACAGCTTTAATATTTTTAGAGATTGCTCTCGATCGGGGTCCAAGCGATCAGTTTGAGCTGAAAAAATCCATTTTTTACGACTTTTAACACACCCATGCTTGCCTCCAGTGAATTCTGGGTAGAATCCCATATCACATTAGAAACTCGCGCGCTGATTGGCTGAAACGCATACCGGATGAGAGGGTATTCAGAGTGATATTCAACGCTCAGAAAGCTGAATACCACCCACTCGATAATTTTTAATAAATATAACTTTTTGCATTATTATCCGTGCATTAAAAAGATGAATCGACCAAGCAAGTAATTTTAACTTCAAAGAGTATAGAGGAAAATGATTAACTTGCTAATAGACGAGTTTCACTGCAAAAACGGCTGAGCAGGTGTAACTCAATATATTGAGTAAATCATTGCATTCAGGATGACACTGTATAGTGAGTAAACCCAACTCATCTTTACTCTAAATTGAGTAAAAATTATTCAATACTAAGAGTATACTCTACTCTAAATTGAGTAAAAATTACTTGATACTATGAGTATACTCTACTCAAGAAAAGAGTAAAAATTACTCGATACTATGAGTATACTCTACTCAAGAAAAGTGTAAAAATTACTCAACGTTTGAGTACAGGATACTCAAAAAAGGAGTTAAACTACTCAAAACGAATGCATTCACAATAACACTTTATTTTGCGTTAAGGCACAATCTACTCATTTTAATGAGTAGGTTGTTGACACTTACTCAAAATAGTGAGTAAAATTTAATGATACTAAAATTTATGTTGTACTTAGTTCTAACAAGATCTGCCCTCTAGAAACATACTAATAATAATTTAATTTATATATAAATATAATATAATAAAATTCAATAAATAAGAGAAATACAGAATATTTTGGAAACTAAACCTTGAAACAAAGTATATACTAGTATGTAATAATCAAACAAATGGATAACAAACAAAACAATTAGAGTGAAATAGTATATTCTAAATATGCTAATCGATTTCAAGGGTTAATGAAAACCACTCTCACAAAATTGACTTGTGACCTTGCATTAAAGCAATAACATCTATATACAGTCATTTATCAACTGATTCCGGGTTTTTTTTAATTAGTTTTAAAAAATTATTAAATAATTATTTAATTTCTTTAAAGTTATACAAATTCTTTTTAAAGACAAAATGTACCACTGGCAATAGAAAGATAAGGAGGATCCCTAGTAAAAAAAAAAAACCGGAATACCGGCGGAATTCTGTTCGTGAAACTGTTCGTGAGAGTAAAGGAATTTTTCTTTTATTTTTTTAGGCAGATCATTTGGAGAATGGACTTGAAAACAATCCAATTACAGATGGCCGGGCACATAGAAGACCAAATATATCAAGTTCCATAGAGCCTGAAAATAGCCACCGGCTTCAAATGGGATTGGCGCAACAAACAAGACCCAAAGCAAAAACTATGACCGCACTAAAAGAAATACACTGCAATAGTATGTCAAATGGTGCAATAAAATCAAAAGCTGCACTTAAAGATGGTCTTTGGACTACTTTAATCACTGAAGTTAGTCCCAAAGAGTTGAAAAATTACATGATTCATTCCAATATGTGTATGCAGTCAGTTGTACCTGTGATTGTAAAGGACGCAGTAAAAGAGTATGAGATAAGTGAGGCTAATTATGTAAGAAGCGCTGGTATACTTTATCAAGGAGGATTGTTAAGCAAGAGGAAATATCAACAAATCAGGAACAATGATTTGAAAAATTATATCTTCCAAACTAAGCATTGCATTCCACGTGTTTGCCCATACAACAAATTAATTAGTTATGTAAATAAGTTAGATGTAGGTGCATTTACTGCTCTACCTCAACAAGTTCAGGGTGTTTACAGAAACACTGAGGGATATATTTTAAGAATAGCAGAAATGTATTTAGGTGTATTGGATGATAACATTACATGGTTTAATGGGGAAGTAGGCCGCTTTTACATCGCAATAGGAGCAGATGCAGCTCCTTTCGGGAAGGATGACTCTGCTACAGCCTTTCTACTTAGCTTTCTTAATATACTAGATGGGGTTGCTAGCTGTAGTAATAATTTTCTTCTTATGGGTGCTAACTGTGCTGAAACACATCCAGTAATGTATTTTTATGTAAGGGATGTTGTAACAGAATTAGAAGCAATTGAAAGTAATGTTTATGAAATATGTGGCAAAAGCATTACATTCAAATGTAAATTGGTGCCTGCTGATCAAAAGTGGCACGCTGCCATGGGAGGGGAACTCAGTAATGCTGCTACATATTTCTCTACCTATGGCAATGTTTCTACCGCAAATGCAAAGACCATGGGGGGTAGCCTTGGAGACAATAAAAATTCTTCCTGGAAGCCATGGGATTATCAAGACCGTCTGACTACTGTAAATGAGGTAGACCACTTCAAGCAGAAACACAAGATCCCTGACACCAACTGTACTCAGAGTCAAAGCAGTAAAGTGACCAAATTCATTGTTTTGCCTATGTCGTTACAGTGATCGGACGTGTTTTTTTGAGCTCTGCTGTAACTGACAGCAACTATGAATTTAGAACAGGTTAAAAAAATAATACAACAAGAATTAGATCAAATTAATCAATCGATCAAAGATTTATTGAAGAAATATGAAGAATTGAGTAATTCGGTAAACGTTTTCTCAATAATATATGACGAACTCTTAAACCAAACAAAGGGGCGTTACTAAACAACGAAACACCGGAACGAAACACCGAAACAACACAATAATATATAGTTTTTACCGAAATCTAAGCTTTGAATAATATCCAAATGAGTTCGGATCCAATCGATAAAATTAAAAGCCGCTTACTTGCCGGATTAAACCACGCGACTTCCTTTGAATTAAATCCTTGACACTTTCCTTCATTAACTAACACGGTGTATGAAGTAAAGAGAGAACTACTTTGACTACTTTAAATCCGGATATGAAAGTAATCTTACAGAAAGAAAATGTTTTGCCAACTGAAACTTCTGGATTCGGTTGCCATTTTGGCACAGGAAGCCCAGTTTCGATGTACAATGACACAGGGATCCCATCCCGGAGAAAGACCGACCATCATGGCTTCGATAGATGGTAAGTAAGTTCACAAGGAAAAACTAATATTTATCATTGCTTTAGCGCTTCTTTTTTAATTTAATCCTAAAATATTAATAAGTGACAGATCTGCCTGTTACTTGAAGTTATACCCTCAGATGGCTTAAATTTCTGAAGATTAAAAGGGATTTAATATTTAGTAAAACCCCTTCTGGCGGCAGGGATATCGGCTGATAATGTCCGAGGATGAGAAATGGTCCGAAATTTGGACGAAAAGCCAAAAGAAGTGTTCTTAATTATTTTTCTGTAAACTTAAGTAAACTGGTTTTGTGCTGGCGACCCCTCGCGGGCAAGATCTTTCAACTTTGCATCTTTAGTAGTGCTTCGTTCGCTGGCCCTTCAACTCTGAACTTTTCGCTCAGAAAAAAAACATGATAGTGAACACGAAATAGTCTCTTTTTATGATATTTCTTGGTCTAAATAATTATCTTAGACAAAAAATGTGAAAAACAACATGTGCTTGAATAATTTTGGTTGGTTTTGTACAATATTTTCATATATAGAAAAGAAAAAGTTTGAAGACTTCAACTTCACACGGCAAAACGAGATGTAAGCTTAATTTTTGTACCGATGAATTATTCTCTGAAATAATCTTGATAATTGTTTTTATCGTCATATCGTAAGAGAAACCAAAGACTTGTAAACTGAACTTGAGATTTTCATACAAAGTTATTGTTCAAATTTGTCCTTGAGTTGTTTGAACCTTCGGTCATCCTCTTCAAAGTCAGCAATTGAAGAAAGCTGAATTTTTTGTGTCCCAAACTGAGATTTGATTCGATTTCTTTGCTTTTTCTTATATTTGAAGTCTTTTGGTCTTCTGTACGTAAACATGCATTCATACCGCATTCATACATACATTTCAGAGATGACATCAGCTTTGCCATGTTGTCAAAATATTGAAGCGGGGGGGGGGGGGGGGGGGGGGTGGTAATACCTTTTTCAGTTTTCTGGGTCATACTTTTCGTAAATGAAATAAAAACAAGGACACTAACGAAAATGGCGGGAATCTTCCCGTGTGTTGTGATTTGATCTCTACAATATTTTTCATCGATCATTCCATTGAATTTGTTTTTTTACGAAATTCAGGTGTATATTATTATATGTCATATAACAGCTCGGTTAATAACCATTTTAGCTTACGATTATAATGAGCGTTCAAAATTAACAAATTAAATGGAAACAAATTAAATGACATTTGTATTATACGCTTACTAGTAAGGTACATCTAGTAAGACTAGTAAAACACAGATGCAACTGTATACTACTTTTGACAATGACTGCACGCGATTATACATATGGTTGTGATATAAATAGTATCCATTATTGTTGGCTTATCATCACGTCTTTTGAATTCCAGATTCCCTGGACGATGGCAAGTTAATAAAACGTGAAATAGACAAGGTATTTACATGTATGCTATGTACCTTCTATTTTCTTTAAAATTCCTGTTATCTAACGCGCGCTCTGATTTGCCGATGGCCGTCTCTTTATAGTACAGAGACACGTCAAATATAACGCGCGCACTGATTGGCTGATTCTAGCGCACGCTTGTTTACAGTTCTAAGTTGGAACGTTTTCGATGCTTTTTTCACACTCGTGTTTCTATGCTTGCTTCTCTCATTTTTCTTCTTTTTTTTTTAACGGTACTAGAATCAGTTTGCGGACCCATAATTTTCCGCCTCTTCTGTCAATCATCTTATAGTTCAGCGAATCAGATTCCTCGTGAGCAGCATTAGCCAATTACACAACGAGTATGAACCTTCGGTTTCGTAATAAATCTTCGCACGAGATTGGCTTGCCTCGTAATCCAAAATTTATTCACGACAGAAATACTGTTTTCTAAGTTCATCAAAAATAACAGCCATGAGTGAGACATTCTACACTTTCAAAATTCTAAACTTCTGTAAAATCATCCGTTTTATTTAATTTAATCAACACTATAATAAAAAACAACACACATAGAGGCAGTACTGTACGGCAGCTGTAGAGGGCCGAAACATCATTGCTTTTAAAGCAATATAGCCTTGTTGTTTGTGTTTTTTTGTTTGCTTATTTTTCTTTGTTTGTTTCTTCTTCAACTACAAACATGAAATCCTTTTTCAGAGTCCTGACGTTGTTGACCTCACTGATGATATTGACTTCACTTAAGATGTTGACCTTACTTATGATGTGATGACGAGTGACCTGATCAAACAAGAAAAAAACGAGGTATATCTTTGATTGTCCAATTCTTTGCTGTTATTGACAGTTGAGTCTTGAAAATTAAATACAGCCTCGGATTTACAATTTATATTTATTTTTTGTAATTAGCTTGCTTTTACAAAGGTTGCTTTCAGTTTCCACGGTTGTCATGACTAAATAAATTATTGTACAATTGCAATTTTGCATCCAGTGAAAAACTAAAATCCTTTTGCAGAGTCTTGATGCTGAAAGCCTCAAACGCAAAATATTTTGTTGATATGGTAATACGATATCAATTGAATTGAATATCAACAAAAATATTAACAATTATGCAAATTGCGATATTATATATTTAGATATTGTCGACGTTTTTTGTAAAACGCTATATTTGTAATGACGTAATTATAATACGAATTGTATACATACAGCTATAATTATACATACAGCTGTAATTGTTTATTATATTATTAAAGGCTACATAGTAATTCTTTCAAAAGCACCTTCGAATTTCTCAATATTAACACAATTCTTATATTGATAGGCTGTGTCATCCGTTGAGGATTGTTATTTGAACAATCCTAAATGGCCAGTATGGAGTCGTGAGACAGAAGGGCTATCGGCCAATAGGCTCATAGAAATGATATTGACGTCGCAGGGTTCAAGCAAAATTTGTCAACACCGCCCAACAAGTGTCCGTCATAATGTTGTCTTTGTGATTGATCTTGAGAAGGTTGACACTAAAGACATCACAGCAGATGATAATGGATCCTGGGATATAAGTTCCCCACGAAGAAAATACCTTGTAGACAAGGATAATGAAACAGGAAATATCAAATCCATCAAAAGGGCTTCAGAAGACGGAAGAAATGTCTATACCTTGTATAGGCAGTATGGCTCCCACAAAGCTACCAAGAAGGAAAATGGTATTGAATATAAGCGCATCCTTGCCTCACTCAAAGATTTCGATGGTAACATGGCACCTATTGCAGTATTGCAATATTTCTTCAAAAGAGGGAAAGAACACGATCTCGTTCTTGCTCCTCATGGAAATGCCCGTGGAAAAGACAAGAGGCCATTCCTTCGAACAGCTCCGTCTACGTTCAAGGATATCAAAGAAAGCTGCTTTACTAAGAAGCCGAAGATGTTGTATGACGACAAGTTTGAGAGTAACGGAGGCCTCCTGAACAGTACTACAATTTCATCTGAACCCCGAAACCCCAAACAAATTTATAATGCCAGAGCTGAAATCACTACTAAGAATAAAGGAGAGGAGAAGGATGAAATCTTTCAGTTGCTGATGCAGCTAAAAGATGACTATGCTACTGGTGGTGGCTTCATACAGGAGGTTACTTTTGGAAAAACGCCTGAAGTTATTGTGGCCTTTGAACAGCAGCTTAATGATGTAGCACGCTTCTGCACTGATCAAGTGAACTTTTCTGTAATGGGCATTGACCCAACTTTCAACCTCGGAAAGTTCTTCGTTACAATAACTACCTACAAGCATCTGATGCTCAAACTGAAACGATCTAATGAACACCCAACTTTTGTTGGACCCTGCTTTATTCACATGCTTCAAACGACGCAAAGCTACTATGGATTCCTGTCCTACCTCGTAAGGAAGAAACCAGTTTTACGAGACCTGAAAGCCTACGGCTCTGATGGGGAATTGCCTCTACTTAATGCACTTATCGCAGTCTTCCCAGAACCGACGATTGGCCTGCGCTGCTTCATTCACATGAAGGATAATTTGGAGGATGCGCTGCAAAAGAAATTCCTTGTGCAACCTGAAGTGAAGACCTCCATTATAAAGGACATTTTTGGCCACAAAATTGGTGATACCAAGGTTAGTAAATAAAGATACCACAAAAAGGTGGCCTCAAAATTGTTACCTGAAAAAGAGTTTCTTGCGCTAATTAACAAGGAGATACATGGGAACCACCCATTTTGACTGACTGAAGCGCAGCAAACAAGTACATGGGAATGGGATATTTTTTTAAATATGAAATGAAAATAGAAATGGTTGGGCTGCCTATGACCTTAAGATTTTATATAGTTCACATTCGAAGATATCCATGTTCACTACCTGCAAAAATTGAAAAAAGCATGTTTTGATTATAATAGGCAAAATGCTGACTCAATTCTAATTTGCAGGTAGTGAACATGGATATCTTCGAATATGACCTATATGAAATCTTAAGATCATAGGCAGCCCAACCATTTCTTCATTCTCTTATTCAATTCGTTTTGTTGCCGTGTCCCGCGGGATCGGATGTTACTGCAGGAAACTTATAGACTACAGTCGTAATCCGAAAAGTATCACAAGCTATTGAGAGCGTGCTGAAAATACAAAAAACTGAGAATGGAGAGCATTCCTTACTTTGTCTTTATGAATGAAAATAATAATCGTGATCAAAATGCCAAGTTTTTCGCACTTTAGAAATCCTTGTAAGTCATCAAAATTAATGTGATACATTGTATATCTCTATACAGATCTTGGGCCTGGTCGATTCTTCATCAGCTGAAGAACTTGATGCCAATCTGTCATCGTTAAAGGAGAAGTGGGAGCGACTGGCCACTGGTTTTTTTGATTGGTTCAAAAAGAGCAAAGCTGAAGTCCTGAAACACAATATTATCGCCCCCATTCGGGAAGCAGCCAAGCTTGGTTCACCACCCAAGATCTACACCACAAATCCCAACGAAAGCAAGAACTTTGTGCTGAAAGACTGGGTAGATTTCAAAAAGAATACCATACCGAAGTTTATCGAATGTTTAAGAGGGTACACGGAAAGGAGTTTGACCGAAGCACAACGTTCAGTTTATGGTTCAGGCGATTACTGCTTATCAGAGGAGTACAAGTATTTACAGGTGAGTTGACCAAGAACATCTTTTTTTTAACAAGCGGCAACGAATATGTTGGTTGTTTAAAATACTACAATTTCTAATTTTATATATCATTATATATTATTATATAGACTTGCCCAAGTCGGACTCTCTTTACTCTCAGGATTGGGAGAAAATCATAAAAAAACGGACTTTGCGAAAGTCTAATATTATACAGCGTTTTGCGTTCTGTAACAATCAACAATATCAAATGATATATCGCTACAACAGGTGCATTGTGGGTAATTTTCATCTAAAATCGCTTAAATACGTACCAATTGGAAGTATAAAATGAAAAATATATTTGTTGCTATGTTATTCCGACACCAATTGGATTGGATATCGTCAAAAAATATTAGCAATTATCGATACTATTAATGTTGACTATTATGTTGATATATTACCGGCAATATGTTATTATATAGTAAATATATTTGATATAAGCCAAGACAATGTATTCCATCCAAATTAGCTGACACAAGGACTGTACAATCCCTTATTCACCTGGAAAAAAAGATAAATGTTACTCCTGTATATTTTTCTACTTGTAGCCGAAATACCTAGTAAGACTGGCATCAAATACCATCAAAGTCTCGTTATCGCTTTTATTTTGTATGCCAATTGTATGCCAACAATTGCATGGTTTTTGCTGTGTCCTTACATCACCTTTTAGCGTGTTGTTAAAGGACATTTTAGACATGCTTGAACATTTCATACTTCTAGTTATTGAAAGGCTTGTTTTATATTCTTGCTGCATAGGTTGATCCAATTGAGTGGACAATGAAGACAGAAGAAGAAAGAAAAGCTCACATTAAAAGATTCCGAGAGGCGAAAGTAAAAAGTCCCAAACAAACTCCTAAGCCGCCAAGCCAAAATGTTCCTGCAGCCCCATGCCACCATAGCGATAGTTCTCTCATAGAATCCATCCCTGGTATTCCTGTAGAAACACTAAAAGGTATTTGGTCGAAGTCTCAAGAGATAATATCCAAACAAGATACAGTGGTACAAGCACCAGGAATCCCTGACTCGATGATGGTAGAAAGCAAATCTGGAAAGAGACCCCATCTGGTCAGCAAAGAAAAAAACGGAAAGTTCACCTGTGACGACGGGTGCAGGATGTGGCTTTCTACACGTTTATGTGCACATACTGTTGCAGTAGCACAGAAGATGGATCTCCTAGAGGACTTTCTTATGTGGAGGAAGAACACGAAAGCCCAAGCTGTTACTCTTACAGGAGTAGTCCTCAATGATACGCCCAAAGGTGCTGGCAGGAAAGGGGGCAAAGCTACCACAAAGAAATATGGGACCCCCAGTTCGAGTACAGCAACAAGAAACACTCATGATCCATTCAAGATGTCAGCGACCAATAGAACAGAGACAAGCCCATTCAGCGCCGACGCTGTAACTTCGCCATTATCTCCATTTGAGGGAACTGGATTCTTCCTCAAATGGATGAAAAGAAGAATAACTGTATGTCAGGGTAAGTGTGGGAAACCTATGAGAATGGCAGTTGGAGGACTTTTCCCACCTCCTTACGACATCTGCATCGCTAGAAAAGAACAACGCATCTACTTCAAAAATGGCCGCAAACACATGGGGACTGTGGGAGATTCGCACTATCATTTTAAGAAGGAATGCCTCTCTTCTAACTATGATCCCAATGTCCCTATCCAAGTGAAAGGGGAAATACAGGCAAGGTGGGGGAAGAAGCACAGGGATCACCTGAGAAGTGAATTTGACCAGTAGAACGTCAATTAGAATAGTCACAAGCTATAAATTAGAGTTACTGAAAATCTAGCAATCAGTGATTTCAGTAAATACCGTGAATTCTCTTTTAAGCCCCCCCCTCTCAAATAAGGCCCCCTTTTCACAGGAAGAAATTGATTAAGCCCCCCCTCTCCAATAAGCCCCCTACCCTCCCCTTTAGAACTAAAGAATTCTTGAGAGCACTTTCACAAGACAAATACTATCATCAGTTACTTATTCTCAGCTACATTATTTGTCTCGCAGTTTCTTTAACTTATTGTGAAAATCATGGACGTTTTCTGTTTTTTAATCCTGATTTTACTTTTTTTCAATGCAAAAATCATCACACCATAGAATCATCACACCATAGAATTAACTACATTTCGGGGGTCAAATGAATAAGCTCCCCCTCTCTTATACTTGCAAAATCTGTGATGTTAAGAGTGACTGTCAGTAAG
This sequence comes from Metridium senile, assembly GCA_949775045.1. NCBI lineage: Eukaryota > Metazoa > Cnidaria > Anthozoa > Actiniaria > Metridiidae > Metridium > Metridium senile. The sequence continues at coordinate 19,000,804 of OX459096.1, forward strand.
AACCAGACAAATTCGAAATATCGTGGCAACAGTCGATTCATCGATTTTGTTCATAGTTGTCAGTTCGAAACCCTATCATGTTATAAGAACTCCTGTGAAATTAGTTTTTAAAAATTTGTTTTCGTTTGGGAGATATTTGAATTATTATGCGAGAAGGCAAATATGCTAATTCGACGACTCTGAAATAGAGACCACTCGGCGATCTCGTGCACAAAATAAAAACAATATTTAACCTTTATAACCTAATAATCTTTAAATATGCTATCTCTATATGCCTCATAGCGTTTTTCAGACTTGTAGCTTTAACGATGAATTTTTGGCAGAATTTTGTTCAGGACACAGTTTTTATGAGCTAAAAAATGCCCTCAAAACAGCCGTTAATTAAACTATGTTCGATATAACGGAATAGTTTGATATTCACTGTGTGTGAAGTTAAGATAATTTCTTAAAACACTGCCGAAAAAAATTGCTAGGTTTTTATGTTTTGAAGTTGTTACAGTCGATCTAAGTTGCCTAAATTGGCTGGTTTTTTTTACGATCATTTTTGCATAATTAGCAACGATAATGAGCTTCAAAACAATAATACTATTTGCAACAATCTTGTATAAACCGTATTTAACATCAGCAATGAGTCAATTTGTATTCCTTATTGTAGTTAGAGCAATATTTATTCCAACTCGATATAAATCATGCATGTATTTTCGGGGTTTTGATCGTTTTGTTTATACAAAACCAAGGAAGCATTGCGTGACAACTGGTAAGATAATTATCATTCTCACGTGTACAAAGTGCTTGACAGTATTCTAATACCGGTAATGTAATATTTTGATTTCGTATTCTACACATTTGCTATAGATGCCATGATTGTAAAGTGCTTACATCCAGAAAGCATTCATGTATGTATAAGAGCAGCTCTAATAATTAGAAAATTGGTTGTTCAAATTTATACAAATGATTTTTGTGATCATAATATAAATCAAAAGAACAGTAAATCTCCTATAGACCCTTTCATAAGTCCCTAAGTGTTGTGTTTTCTGCCGTTGACGTCAAACTTAATATTATTTTTGTGGAAATTTGTACAATATTCAAGAAATTGAGTGGTACCTCTATTAAACGGTCACCCTAGGGACTTTTCAAAGTGGCCGCTTAATAGAGGTTGGCCGCTGAATAAGGGTTCGGCATAAATCTACATATAAATGGATGGAAATGTCAGGATACGTTACTTTTCGGTTATTTTAATTAATCTGTGTCTTTTAAATAGAAGAAAATACATTAATTTTGAGTATTGCCGTTTAGACTTTCTCATAGTCCGGGGTTTTTTTTCGTATTGGTATCTCTAGCTCGTTTATCTACTCGCGACTCGTCAAAATAAAGAGTATAGAAACACTGAAACAAAGTATTTCATGACCGCTTAGCGGAGGTTTAGAACAATAGAAAATAATCTTTTAAAGAATAGAGGGGTTTTTTTTTAAATAAACGTTTAATAGAATTGACTCTTCAAAAGGGGACCAAATACAGCTATTTAGTGAGAAAAGAGACTTTTTATTGTGTCCGCCTAATAGAGGGTGACGGCTTAATGGGTGACGCTTAATAGAGGTACCTTCAAAGGCGGGTCACGGCAGAAAAAGCAACACTTACCCTACTTGTCAAACAAAAACAATCACTTTTATTTTGTCGGAAAGGTTATAGTTGCCTTGTTTGCGTAACGGTTGTCTCATATCTCCTACTGCAAATCACACGGATTGCACACAGGTACAACTTTGGGCAAGATCTTGAATAATGTCAAGGTTGGGTTGCCTTTTTCTTTTATCTGTAATGGCACTGGTATCCAGGTCGAAGGCTGCACATATCTCTTGTAGCATAGGCTTTGAGAATGTTCCCAACTTGTTCCGTGCCGAAAGTTCACAAATGTTGTAAATGTCATAGTATATAGGGTGCTTGATGGATAAGACTTCGCACACTTCTTTGACCATTTCGTCCAAAGCCATTTCTCTTGAAGCTTCTAGGGCGTCTTCTTCAAGCTCAACGTCTTCTTGTGTATCGATTTCATTGGGGACGATCTTAAATGTAAAGATGTTATATTAAAACACGTGTCATATGCTTATACCTGAAGTTTAGAACCGGACACTAGCTAGAGTTCAATGCCGAATGACATGGTAAGGATTAACCGAAAGTAACACGAGTCATCGATCGGTCTCTTATAGTCAGACTAAAAAAAAGGAGTAAATATAAACATATACAATAATCATAGAATAAGACATGTACCTTTTTCTTTGCCACTCTCGAGAAAAAGCTTGCCACTTGTTTAGATGTAAGGAACTCGTCGGCGCTAAAAAGACGTGCACCGTCAACATCTTTTGCCTTCCTCATGGACTTTGATGCCGTTACAGGATCAACTTTATGTCCGGTTTGTTCACCAATGTTAAATTGGGCCATTAGGTACTTTTTCTGTGCTACTGTAAGGAGTTTCCGACCTTTGCTTAACTTTAATGCCCAACCCATTTTGAGGGAAGGCAGCTGGCGAGGATCTTGTTGCATTGGTTGAACATCAATAGTTGGGACTACATCGGAGGAGCCTTGTTCCAGCTTGGTTGCATATTGGGTCATAGCTTTATCCTGGAACGTTTCATGCTCAAGTTGGTAAACATGTTTACCACAGTCAAGGTGTTTCTGCAATCCTGAAAACGTCTGGTAGGACTTTATGCAGCCTTCTTCTTCGCAAAGAAATAGCTTAGAGGCTTCAATTTCAAGGTCATTGTCAGTTTCGTCGTCACTGTCTGGGTCACGAGCTTCTTGAGAGTTAGCTTCTGTAGTGTTGGACTGTAGCCTTCTTTTTGCTGAGACAACAACGAAGGAGGCCTCTGGAGTACTTTCGTCGGCTGGCTTAACCTTCTTTATTGAGTTACATGGTGGAAGAGAGAACTCGGTCCACTTTACAAGTTCTCCATTACCAATACCATACGCTCTCCAGACTCTAATACCTTTATCTGTGTACTCAAAGTTGTTTAAAAAGCTGATGCCTTTCCATTTGATGCTTGGGAGCGCTGACGTAGGTTGTGGATCACATGGCATAACCCTTAGTCCAGGCACACCTCCTGAGGACTCTATGGCATGCTTCATTTGTTCTGGTGTCTCAACGTCGTGGCCAGAATTCAGATGAATCTTCATTTTGCTTTTGATAGACGCTGCTTTGCGATCACATGATCCTTTGCCGCCTTGAGGATCCGAAAAGTCAAATTGGGTTAGGCTGATGTTGTGCATCGTAGCAAGCTGTTTTACACCAAGCAAAGTTGTTGCTGCATGGTAACATCCGGCGTTGTCTGCTCGTAGTTAGTAGTTAGTAATCTGTGGGGTGACAGCCTTCATTTGTTTGAACACATCCTCGATTACAGCAAGCACACTGCTGCTATCCTGCGTACAGCTTTTGAATATATGCACAAATGTAAGCATCTGCATCTTCCCATCTGAATCTCTGGTTATCGCAACTGTTATGTGCCATGGTATACCACGCTTTCCGAACCAGTCCGTTTGACTCTCGCGATATTTCTTTGGCAGATACTTCATTGCCCAGTCTAACATGAGGAGCACAGAGTTTGGTTTCAGCTTCTTCAGCACGTCAAACCTCGCTAGATCCTGGTTAATAGAGCGAAGGAGATGTGCCTTCCATGCGTCAATGTCTTGAGAAGCTTGATTCACGATGTAACTTAGTTCTTCGATTTCTTCTGAATTCGTGGTACTTTTCAAAGCTGTAAGGATGTCTTGTAAAACTGAAGGAAATATTTCGCATCTTTCGCATCGCTGGTCATGTTTGTGATCACAGGCGGACTTTAACGACTTGTCCTTACCAAAACTCAGTGCATACGTCTTACAGTGGTCAGGAATTCTTGAACTAGAAGAGATGTGAGCCTATATGGATATGTGAAAAAATTAACAAGTTACATTATTGATATTGATCCAATCAAGTTTAATTGAATTTATTTTATCAAATCTGCTTAATGTTGCGACATTATTCTTTGAATGATTGATCAAGCAAATTATTCGTCAACTAATTTACAAAATTATCCATCAATCAATCAATCCATCAATGGCTCGATCAATCAATCAATCAGTCAATCAATCAATCAGTCTGTCAATCAATTAATCATTAAGTCAATCGATCAACCAATAAATAAATCATTCAATCAACCAATCAATCAATCAACCATCTAATCAATCAATCACTCAATCGATCATCTGAATGACTGGTTTTATTCCTTTTTTTGGCTTCGTTGTTTATTCAAGTAGCTTAGTAGATATTTATTGGAACAGCGTTTACAATGACACGTCCCTAGGGCAACCTCTTGCTAAAGTAGGAAATATGATGATGATGATGATAAATCTTAATCGATTAATGTTGTCAAGGTATCAATAAATTACCTTAAAATCACTCTTTAGATAACGTTTGGCAGTTTTCAGCTTGTCAATCTTATCCTTTGTCCAAGAAAGACCTTTACCATAGTCGTTACCAAGCTGTTCTACTACCTCTACCAAGTCATCGAAGGCTTTTGCCCCATCAGCAGAAACGTAGTCGAGGCCCTGAAGGGATTTACGGACTGTAGCTGAGCATACTTTTATGATTCTGCACAAAGTACTACGACTCATTGGCTGAAAAGCGGTTTCTTTGCAGTAGCTGTGGTACTGCCTCACTATGGTTTCAGAGATAAGGGTTCTGATTACATTTGGCACTTTCAGTTCAGCATTCGTTGATAGAACAAGCGTCTTCTCGCCGAATGGCATGTCTTGAACAACATGCGAGCTCGTTAGAAAAGATAGAAAGTGGTCTAGTTTTTCTAGTGGGATGCGTATCCTAGTGTTCTTATCCACCTGCGGCACTGCACCTCTACCGTGAAGAAGAAGATGGTGTCGCGCAATGTTGAAGCGGTATCTTGTAAGGTCAGGTATGCATTGCTTTAGTTGCTTGAAAGTAACCTTATCTGCCATTATAGACAAAACTTGTCGTCTAGTGCTCCAGTGTAAGGCATTATTATAGCACTCCGCAAGAGCTTGCAGCAGGACTAAGTCAACGGTGCAGTCAGGTTCAGTTGTCTTGCACAACGCTTGAAAGAGCAAGTCGGAATCTTCAGGTGCAATTTCTTCTAAACAGGCATCAACAACTTGCTTTGCTGTTCTTATGTATCCTCGCCGTGTTCGGTCCGACGACTCTTCCCAAGGTATTTTCAATGAATGCATGATAGGAGTGACATCTTTTGCCTCAAGAAATTGATTTAGCAAATCTCTGGGTGTTTCAGTTGTTATGGGCGTGTCTGGGTTTGCGGCAAGGAAAGAAGCTTCGGAGGGATGATACAAGGGGGTCAATGGAGTCTTCTGGCTGACGACAGTATCAGATAGGTGTGCGCTACTTGGAGTTGAATGCTTTGGATGAATGGTGACCTCTTCCTCTTCCTAATGTGGCATACAATTTTTCGTAGTCAGTTACAATTTAACCACAGTTTTATTGCAAAGCTATATTACTATTAAGAATGTATTTATTGATTCTAAGGGTGGGTTGGCAAATATCAATTTTACAATTATCAATTAAAGATAATGACAAACATAAAAAGCGGTCTGCACGTAGGCTAAAATGTGCTTCTGTTTTCTTAACGCTGTCATATATGTTAAATGAGTCTAGGCTAGCTCTATGTTTAAAACGGCCAAAAATCACATTGCTATATAATTTTGGAGCATTTTGGTTCAATTCTGTCTTGAGAACTCTTAATTCTTATGTTTTAAATAAGTAAAATATCAGCCATTTTTTACTAGTCCGACAATCTAGCATTGTCTGTCATGGGATCCCTGTGTTTTTGGCGGGAAATTGTGGAGATGTCCCATGGTATTTGTTTACAATTTTTAGGTCTGCTATTTATGATAATATCCTGAAATGTTAGCAATGAGAATTTGTTTTGTAATCTGTTTGATCTGGGCACTTCAAAATTGTGCAGTTTAACCAGAGTAAGTTTAAGGGATAATTGGATAAACTAATGAATACCATGTATTAAGTCAACTTACGATAGACATTGTACTAAGCATCTCAGTGACATGATCTTCGTCGTCTTCCTTCTGTTGCAGCATTTTGCGGCACTTTAAGCAGATACCTATAATAGGATTGTCAATTGACAAGATTGATTTAATTTCGTGGATTTTTCGTGGATTTTTTTACACTTAAAGAAGAGCAACATACCTGAACCTATTGGGACAAACAAGCCTGTCGTCTTTAAGATTGACACAGAATCGTTTTTACATAGGCCCTTTTCAGCTTGCGGCCATCGCCGACCCCGCTTTCCGTGTCCAGAGATTACTTCTGGAACTCTACACCTGCTATTCCCACCTCTGCTCCATCCAAGACCAAGAACGAAGCGGTGTTTTGGACAAATCGTAAGTTTGTTGATATCTCTCGGAGTATAAAATATTGCAGCTCGTGCAAGAATCAGCTCTATTTCGCTTATCGTACCATCAAACTTAAGCGTAGTTGTGTGGCTAGCTATACTTTTTGTACATGACAGCAAAGGAACTATGTTTGATTCGTCTCTATTGACACCACACTGTCCATTGGATAGAGACTTAAATGAACAACAAGTTTCCATGTTGTCCTTGTTGTTTTTATCTAGCTTAGGCTCTGAACATGATTTATTAATTATTGGCTATCAATCAAGTTCAATACTGGGCACTAATAATACATTAGAAGTACTGTATTATTTGTTTATATAAGCATCGCATTATGTGACAAGTTGCTAAAAAACTCAAACCTGTGTTTCGTTTCTTACAAAAGATATAAAATAAAACATTTATATTGGAGTTTTTTTTATCAGACAAAAGGTCGGTAATTATCTTGTAAATTTCATTTTGTAAACTTTATAGATGGGATAATAGACAATCTGCTCTCAAAGAACAACTACCGGTATATCTATCTTCTATCCAAAAACACTACTAATATTCTATTCTAATATTCTATAATTTTTCTATATTGAAGGAATTGTGTTGTGAGTCTCATTATATAATAATTTTTATGACTTCTATCAGATTCATTTTAGTATCTCAAAGGGCAGTATCTAAAAGTCTTGCCATATCTATTTTTAGTAACATTCGCACGCGGATATAATTGGCTTTGTATAAACAAAACGATCAAAACCCCGAAAATACATGCATGATTTATATCGAGTTGGAATAAATATTGCTCTAACTACAATAAGGAATACAAATTGACTCATTGCTGATGTTAAATACGGTTAATACAAGATTGTTGCAAATAGTATTATTGTTTTGAAGCTCATTATCGTTGCTAATTATGCAAAAATGATCGTAAAAAAACCAGCCAATTTAGGCAACTTAGATCGACTGTAACAACTTCAAAACATAAAAACCTAGCAATTTTTTTCGGCAGTGTTTTAAGAAATTATCTTAACTTCACACACAGTGAATATCAAACTATTCCGTTATATCGAACATAGTTTAATTTGCGCCTGTTTTGAGGGTATTTTTTAGCTCATAAAAACTGTGTCCTGAACAAAATTCTGCCAAAAATTCATCGTTAAAGCTACAAGTCTGAAAAACGCTATGAGGCATATAGAGATAGCATATTTAAAGATTATTAGGTTATAAAGGTTAAATATTGTTTTTATTTTGTGCACGAGATCGCCGAGTGGTCTCTATTTCAGAGTCGTCGAATTAGCATATTTGCCTTCTCGCATAATAATTCAAATATCTCCCAAACGAAAACAAATTTTTAAAAACTAAGTTCACAGGAGTTCTTATAACATGATAGGGTTTCGAACTGACAAATATGAACAAAATCGATGAATCGACTTTTGCCACGATATGTCTGGTTCTTACTGACAGTCACTCTTAAATGTTGTGAGTAAAAAGTAGAGTGGAATGCAAGAGTTGCTCCAATTATTGATAAAGGTTATATACTTGTCTAGCAATAAAATCAATTGTCTTCTATTTTTGTTATACTGTTGACGTTATTACGCGTGCGCGCTCTCCATGATGACCTCATTCGGATGTTTTTGATAAACGATACAGAATAATCCAAAGTTCAGAGCAAAATACCTCGAAAACGAAATCCGGCTGTGATCACAATTTAATTTCCTCTAAAAATCAAGATATCGACACATTCTAGAACAAAAAAAAAAAGAACTGACCGTTGTGTTACCGTTAAATTAAATTTAAGGAACTGAAAATCCATGAGTTCGAATCTTCATATTAGAGAGATTAAGATTCACGTTTACGGCGTTAACGCCAAACGTCAAATTGGATTTTAAGCTTTGTTTTGAAATAGTCAAATGAACGTAAAAATCCTTCCACAGGAATAATGATGTGTTCATGCACGAGAAAACGATCTTATTTATATGCAAATGCCAAAGAACGGAGAGTAAATACAAAAAAAAACCAGTGACCACGTGATTAATTTTGACGTTTGGCGTTCGCCGTAAACGCGAATCTTAATTTCTCTCTAATCTGATAACGACGCACGTGCAACTTCATAAAACTAGTTACGCTGAAATGTTCAAGCGATAGCTTTTTATTTCCACACGGATCGCATCATAAAATGCACTTCAACGCGTTTATAATTAAGATATTAACAGATGACATTTATGGGATCCCTGTGTCATTGTACATCGAAACTGGGCTTCCTGTGCCAAAATGGCAACCGAATCCAGAAGTTTCAGTTGGCAAAACATTTTCTTTCTGGTAAGATTACTTTCATATCCGGATTTAAAGTAGTCAAAGTAGTTCTCTCTTTACTTCATACACCGTGTTAGTTAATGAAGGAAAGTGTCAAGGATTTAATTCAAAGGAAGTCGCGTGGTTTAATCCGGCAAGTAAGCGGCTTTTAATTTTATCGATTGGATCCGAACTCATTTGGATATTATTCAAAGCTTAGATTTCGGTAAAAACTATATATTATTGCGTTGTTTCGGTGTTTCGTTCCGGTGTTTCGTTGTTTAGTAATGCCCCAAACGAAGACATCAAACTCCCAATTCCAACGACAAGCTCGAGATATTACTCTCATCAAACAAGACCTAACCATTATCGACAAGCGAGCAGTGGAAGCATTAGACGAGGTTGATAACCTGGCTCAATACATAAGAAGGGATTGTTTGGAGATCTCTGGAATTCAAGTCAATGACGATACAAGTGCTGAGGAAATAGTCGAATCTGTTGGAGAGGCCATTGGTATCGATATTAACAGAGACGACACGACATATCCATTACTCACCCAATACCTTCCTACAATCCAAAAACTCCACCAAAAGTGATTGTCAAATTTACACAAAGGAAGACAAGAAACAAGTTTTATAAGAAGAGAAAGAACCTAGCCAAAAAGAAAGCAAAAGATTTGCCAAATTTAGATCTAGCCTCAAACACCGACATCTACATATCGGAATCCTTGACACCTAAACGCAAGAAACTGTTTTCAGAGGTAAATAAAACCAAAAAACTTTTAAAATGGAAATTTATCTGGTCATACAACGGAAAGCTTTTCATGAAACAGAAAGAAGGATCACGCACTTACTCATTCGAGAATATTGAAGACCTTGATGAATTCAAGAACAAACATCAAGTACATGATGAATTCTAGTTCATTCAACTACGTGAACATTCAATCAAGTAAGATTATCTTATACACTGTCACCGAAACACTATACTTTACAAACTTTATACATTACAAAATATCTACACGTATATTTAGTGATAATAGTATATTACTTATATAGATTTAACAACATTGAATAGGCAGTTAAATTTTATTAATCTTACTCCTTACTCATGAATCCATTAACTGAATTACCCTTTTACGATCTAGATCGCGATGACCTCTTAAAATTAATCGAGAGCTGGGTTTACACATCTTCTGATTCATTATTACAATCAAACGATTTATTCCGGGATGTCATTGTGAGTCCTGAAAGGGAAGAAAATTTCGAGGAGCAATTACATAGCTTCTCTATGGAATCAAAATACTTTTAAAAAAATCTGGGAATATTTTTCATAAGACCAAAACCCAGAAAGGATTCTCAATGATTCATTTGAATATGCGTAGTTTAACTAAAAATCTGACTTTATTAGAAGATCTTCTTTCGACTTTTAAAACTACTCCAGAAATTATTGCAATTTCGGAAACTAAATTAAAAGATGATAATATATACAACGTTAATATAAGCGGATACTCGTTTTTGAATACTAATTCTATGTCTTGCGCCGGTGGAGTTGGCCTTTATGTTTCTAATGAATTAAAGTTCATTAGGAGGCAAGATCTTGACCTTCGTACTGAAGAAATGGAATCTTGCTGGATTGAAATAGTGCGAAAAAGACAAAAGAATATTGTTATTGGATGTATTTATCGACACCCTTCCTACAATACCTCCCAATTCTGTGAAATTGTCAGGGACCAATTATTATTAATTAATCTTAATGATAAAGGAAAAGAAGTATTTGTCTTAGGAGATATAAATATCAATTTTATGAATTACAATACGGACAATAACACATCTGATTATTTAGACATGCTTCTTAACACAGGATTCATTCCATTGATTACTAAATCAACGCGAATAACTCAACATACATCCACCCTCATTGTCCATATTTACACGAATATACCGCAAAAAATATCAACTCAGGTATCTGCTTGGCTGATATCACAGATCATCTACCGATATTTTGTTCCGTGACTTTCAGGCTTCCCACATTTAAAAAAGAAAAATTCTTTCGAGATTTTAATAAATTTGATGAAGCTTTGTTTATTGAAGAACAGTCGACTTCAAAAGTCTTATTGATACAAATGTTAATGAGAGTATGACTAGAATATTGAACACCATACAAATTATCTCGGATAAGCATGCGCCTGTCAAACGTATGTCAAACAAAAGCTATAAACAATACAAAAAGCCCTGGATAACAAAAGCAATTATAGTTTCTATTAAAAAGCAAAAACTATTTAAAACACACAGTTTAAGTAAAGACCCTGAAAAAGTCAAATACTACAAAGCATACAAAGCATACAACAATAAATTGAATAGAATTAAAGAAGCATCAAAAAAGTCATACTTTAAAAAACAATTTGATTTGAATAGTCAAAACTTAAAAACAACATGGAAACTTATTGGGACGTTATTTAACAAGAACAAAAATTCACAAGCGCAAATAACTAAATTAATATATCAAAACAAACCTTACATTGATAAGAAGGATATTGCACAGAAACTAAATATACACTTTACCAATGTAGGAGAATGTTTAGCAAAAAAACTTCCTAAAACTGACATAAGCCCGTCAAGTTACATTAAAAGATCGTTTCGTGATAGTTTTATGTTTAGAAGCATAACACCAGAAGAGGTACACGATACAATCATGAACTTAAATCTCAAAAAGTCTACCCTAGGATTCCTCAAAAGTTTATTAAAATTGCATGCAATCAACTTTCCGAACCGTTATCTATGGTATGTAATTTATCAATTCTCCAGGGAGTTGTTCCAAATTCTCTGAAGATTACACTTATTGATAAGGGCGGGAATTCAATTAAACCAGGAAATTATCGTCCAATATCCACACTATCAACTTTTACACAAATATTTGAAAAACTCGTACACAAACAACTAACTCATTACATTGATAAGCATAAAATTTTGTTTGATTACCAATTTGGCTTCAGAAAAGGTCACTCCACTGCGCAAGCAATAGCGGAAATTACAGACAATCTAAAGAAGGCTATTAATAACAACTTACATACTTGTGGGGTCTTTGTAGACTTTTCAAAAGCCTTCGATACCGTAAATCACCAAATTTTAATTAAAAAAATTAGAAAAATATGGCATCCATTTGTCATGGTTTAAAAATTACTTACAAAATAGAAAACAATTTGTTGTCCTTGATGATGTACAATCTGATCATCAAACAATAACATGTGGTATTCCACAAGGTAGTGTACTAGGCCCTCTTTTGTTTCTAATTTATATAAACGATCTTCCACAAAGTACGGATAAACTCCAGTTCAAAATCTTTGCTGATGATACAAATTTATTTGCTTCTGCAAGAGACCTTAACTCATTAGCAAATATTATGAATCAGAAGCTAGGCAAAGTCAAAGAATGGTGCGATACAAACAAACTATCAATAAATACAGCAAAAACGAATTTTATGATAGTTACAGCGGAAATCGTTGCATCGCGACCAGACATGCAAACCTCCGTTAGGATTTTGGGTTTTGGGGTTTTTCTGATCAGCCAATCACATCTCGGGGGCGGTACTGCCATTGTCTGCAAATTTTTCCTGGAACCTTCTATGTAAATATTTCACGATTAGATGATTATTTATTAAGTTATCAGAGTACTACTTAATTCGGCTTTGAAATGACTAGAGAATATTCTTTACAACTGCGATGGAGGGTGATTTATATGTCTAGAGAAGGACGGAGTAAAAAAGACATTGCAAATACTTTGCACGTCGGGCAAACTTTTGTAAAAAAGATAAGAAAATTGTTTCACGAAAACAGGTCAATTGAATATCGACCAAGACCGAAAAAACTTCGAAAACTAAGTGGTAAGTGTTTCAGTTGTTTTACTTAATTAGTCGGTTCTTTCAGTAAGCGTAATATATATTTTGATCTACAAAAATGAGCTTTAATATTAGCTTTTATTGTTTTTCAATTTTCTGTAATATTTATTTTGACAGGTCAAGACATTTTGCTTTTAAAAAATATAATCTCACAATACCCAGAGGCCTACGAAGATGAGCTTCAAGAGTGGATAGAATATTTGACTGGAAGAACTGTTTCTGTGTCTGCTATCTCGAGATGTTTAAGTAAAATGGGATGGACGCGAAGAAAGGTAGAATACTTTGCTTTAAAAGCCTTTCTAGTTAGATATAATTATGAGAGTGCATACACTAGCCTACAAATATGTATTTTTGTTTGTAAAACAGCTCAGCATTGTTGCTAGACAAAGAAACGATCAAAAACGCGCAGCTTTTCGCCACAGAATGGCGCTATTCGGAAGTCATCAATTTCTCTTTATTGACGAGTCATCGAAAGATGAAAGAACGTTTCAGGTAAATGAAATATCAAAAATCAATCCGTAATGTAATGAGTATTTTCGGGATGGTGTCTTCCTATAAAGGCCACTGGAAGCCCAAACACAAGATTGTATGGATAAAGGAGGGGGACATTGGGGTTTGCGGTATTGCGGTATTGGCCATTTTTTAATGCGATATTGCGGTAAAAGGAATACATTTTTGCGGTAATACGGGATTTAGGATACCTGTGTTATGCGATATTTATTCTTTTTTTAAGCGGTATTTCGGTGAAATAAGCAAAATCTAGCGGTAATGCGGGATTTAGAATTCCTGCGGTATGCGATATTAACGGTTTTTGTTTTTGTATTTTTTTGGTACGTATGGATGGTGAAAAAACTGAAAACGTTTAATGACCTTTGATTTTAATTAAATGTTGTGCGGTATGTGGTATTTGCAAACTTTTTTGCGGTAGTGCGGGAATCTTAAATTATTTTTTGGGGTATTGCGGGATTTGAACCTTTTTTGTATTGCCATGTGTGGGATCAGTTGCTAGACAGGAGGCCTGTTCTGTGGTTATAATGGATAATTGTGCTATCCACACGTCGGATAATGTTATTGCAGCTGTAAGAAGGAAAGGTGGAATTGTGATTTTCCTACCGTGAGTATGTACATTTACAAAAAACTCGTGAATGACCTTATATATACCACATAAAACACAGTAAGTGGTTTCCGACAGCTTCTTTATATATAAAGAAATTACACATACCTTGGTATGTGCTTGAGTTTTTATACTCAATTAAAAACACTGCTGTTTGTTTATAATTATTGAAATATAATTATGGATATGTTAATATTATAAATATTTATGATTATATCCATTTATCTATACCTCAAATATTCTATCCTACATTTTCATACTTTAGACCCTATTCTCCCGACTTAAACCCCATAGAAGAGGCTTTTGGCTGTGCAAAACAGTGGCTTAAAAGGAATCAAGACATCTGCATTAAGTACCCAAAGTGGTGTTTTGAAATTGCATTACAACAGGTATATAGTGTTAAAATACAAATTGGTTTGACTGGCTTAATTTTGATTTGATTTATTCAGACGTTTCGATCTACACTTAGACCTTCCGGATTGTTAACCAATTTGTATTTTTAATATGAATTCTGGCTGCAAATTCAACATTTTTAGGTATACAGTGTTGTATGTAGTATGAAAAAAGATTCAGAGAAAGCAGTGAAAACAAAAATATACATGGTTTGACTAACTTTTGGTGTGCTGTAACTGAGCTTAATTTGCACTAGTTCTCACAAAATATCTTTATTTGCATTTTCACATGAACACTATACCCACTCAGGTCATTATTTTTTTACCCCAGGTTTTACACATTGGTCATCACATGTTTTGATGAGGTTGAAATGATTTTATAACTATAAATTTTAAAACAATGTAAATATCTCTATTTCTTTAAGGTGCAAATACAAATACCGTGGACAGACAGAACTATGTTGAGAATGTTTCTCGTCCAATCAGAAGCATATAGTTGTTATCTTTTGGTTAGAGTCTAATAGTGTGCTGTCTCTGATTGGTTAAAGAACAATAGAACATTCTAGACATATTTCTGTCTGCCCACTGTATTTGGATTTGCACTGCATGTATATACAAATACAAAAATTATAATTATATTTTAACAGAAAAGTGGTATAATCTATTGTCACAGTTTAGTAACCCATAGCAATTTTTCCAAGTAAAATGGTCAGTTTGTAATGATGTAGCACACTTTACCAGAATTCAAAGAAGTCAATATACATTGTACTTCTGGTTAATGCATGTTTACCAAGTGCACTCCATTGATTTTTTAAAGATAACAACAGATCAGTGCAGAGGTTTCTTTGGAGACAGTGGTTACTTTTAGTAACCAGCAATAACAACAACTTTCAAGGTAACTTAAATTGCTGCTAATTCAACCAGGGCCACATAAATTTATTAATTGAAGATTCTTATGAGCTTGAGAATACTATAACTATATATCAGTTTTACTGTTTTTGGTTGGTTTTATTTGATTGGCCCTGGTTGGATAAACAGCACTGTAAGTCTATACCAAATTTCAACATGTTAAATTACAAAATTCTAACTGAACAGCAACAACAAAGTGACAATGTTACAGCAGTTCTCAGTCACACGTGCACCGCACGCATAAAAAGCACCGCTATAAAACGTGAAGTTGGTGAACGTCAATCAAAGTGTGTTTACAAGACACATGGTGTTTTTTACTTCAGTCGGGTTGCGAAACATGTCTGAATCTGTCGAAAATCCTCTTCGTCGGATTTAGACATGTTTCGGAACCCGACTGAAGTAGCAAACACAGTGCGTCTTGAAAACACAGTTTGATTGACGTCCACCAACTTCACGTTTTATAGCGGTGCTTTTTATGCGTGCGGTGAAAGTGTGACTGAGAACTGCTGTAACAGTATTTTTAAGAGTGCATTTCTTTTTCGATTACTTGCACAATCACTTCTCCATCGTCCCTATTGATTCCCATTCCCTCTAGGATGCTATGGCCAAAGCTTGGATGGCAAAGGCTGGCTAACAATGGACCATCTACATCTATTTCAATAAATTTAGGGACAAATTTGCTAAGGTCGTTTGCCTCTAGAAAATGTATGCATTCTTTAGAGGAGTAACCTGCAACATTCTTCTTTTTTTCTCTTTCCACATAATCGAAGAAACTGCTGTTGGTTGATGAAGTGTCTGAAGTGGATCTTGGTGTTGAACTAAGTAGCTTTGGGTTGAATGTTGAATTTGCCACAGGGCTCTGCAACTGAAGTTAATAACAGAAAAGTCCATAATTTGTATGAATTCTTAACAATATAAGTTTAGACTTTGTTTCTACTACATACTTGTAACTAACTACATCAGGACTCAATAAAACAAGTTTGAATCATGAGCTATTTCTTAACAAAACCTTTGAATTTTTTATCTCATTGGTTGTGAGTTTGAAATGACTTTCTGTCAAAATAGCAATGAGCCATTAAAGATAAAATGCATACTATGCATAGTGCAATAAGATAATCTTATGGTGTCTTTGAACATAGTACTTAAATAATAAACCATAACTAAGTATTACCTGGTCCTGTATACAGAGCATGTCCAATAAAAGTATAACATGATGAATACATGATTTTATAATTTTTGACTTATGTTTGACTTTACCTCATTTACAATGTCTTACATACCTGTTGGTTTGCCAATATAGCCAGTAAAGAAGTCTGAAATACCTCTGTATTTCTTTGGTTTTGAATCATCATAGCTTTTAAGAGTTGATCAGTACTAGTTTCAGCTTGGCTTTGTGGAGTAGACATTTTTTCACTTGATCTCCTCTTGGGGGGGACACCAATCACATCTATAAATTCTTCCCAATCAGGCTCATCTCCTAGGCCTGCTGACTTTCCCTCTACGATAAGTTCAGTCCATAGTTTAAGGTGGCGGACACTGTACCTGCTGATTGTACCTTTTTTCTCCAGATCTCTAACTAGGTCAACATGTATATCGTTCCAAACATCGTTAGATGTCTTGAGTTGCTTTGGCTTTGTGACTGCATCTACAAGTTCCAGTTCACGTGAATCCGCGTCTGTAGACATTGAATACTGTAGATTCCTTTTTGTTTGCTTATTGTTAGCACTAGCACCTGAAATTTCAAGGATATTTTAATACCTATTTGTGTATGTTATGGGAGTAAATTGTTAGAAAAATATTCTAATAATTACACTTGATTTTAAACATTCTATTAAGTAATGATGTGTGTAAGAACTAGGCAGGCAAACAGCAATGGAATGCAGAAAGGTGCTAATTGTGCATTGTCTAATCCATCTCATTGGTTAAAACACTAAAATCTGCCATAACTTCAAAACTAAGCGGTTTTTTTAAATATTTTATTTGATATCTAATTCCCTTTTCATCTAAGACATCCTGAGCCTTTATATATCAAAATTTCTATGTGGGGAACATATTAAATTGTAAACATCTTTTGGCTATTGTTTTGAGCGCTTATGATTGGACGAGATATTTTAGTACAAAAGAAACTTTGTTCCAGAACAGAGGTTTTTAAAATGTGTTACCTATATGCTAGGCTGATATACTTTCAGTCTGAAAACTAAGACATTCTTATGTGGGGAGGTCGTTATTGCCGCAGAACAATAGAGAGTTGCCTACTTCTAACACACATCATTACTTAAATGCTTGGTGCTTTCCAGCGAAGCCATAGTTCAAAGGTCAGATTAAAGTGGGAAAGCATAGATTTAGAGGGAAGTTTTTGAAGTTTTTTCAGCACCTCAGAAATAATTGTATATTTGTTTATAATTTTACAAATTTTGTCATTTTTTGCCTAACCTACCAAACCCCCACCCCCTCCCCTGTGAAATAATTAACAATCAGTCCCTTCCACACCAAACCTGTGAAACAAATTGACTATTTTCAAAATTCCAGTGCAGGCGGGCTTGACCCTTGTATCCATGTGTAACTTTAAGAATAGTTTTAAGAATAGTCAATAGTGATAATTAGCACAAAATAGTGCTAATAAGATAAAAATAAACATTATTATAATCTAGTATTGAAGTAGTAGCGTGAACACTTAATCAATGAAATAAATTATATTTGTTACTGTCTAATAAATCGTTTTTATTTAGTGACTATTATAGTGCCTATAGTTTAGACAAGTAAAGCTATAATGAAGTATTGTTTCCTTTGTATTGTGATTGAAGTGTTTGCGCTCTGCTGTTTGTAGGTCATTGTATTATTTATATTATATTTTCACCACAAACCTGAAGATCCAGAGTTTATGTCGATTGTTGAACAAGCAATACGAATACCAGAATCTTTATACTCATCTTTGCAATGCCGAAAGTCTGCCTCATTCTTCAGATCTACCATCTGTTTGGTGCCCTTGCGCAACCAATAGAATCCACTTACTGGCACAAACATAAATGTCTGAGATTCACGTGCCCTTACAAGCTCTTTCAATTCAACTAGAGTGATATCTTTTGAGACATTATGAATAACACTGGCAGTTTTTGACAATTTTGGTTCCCCTTTACCAGACTTTGAGACAACAAATAAGAAGACGTCCATATATGATGGTGTTACTTTTGTTGTTGATGTTGAACTTCTTTCTAATAGTCTTGGTGAACGGCGAGGGGTTTGCTGACCTAAACAAAAATTGTCGAGGTCAGTATATTTTTACGCTATTTGTATTTTAAAGCAAACAACAGGGAGATTTTCTTACCAACATTTGTATATTTTTTCTCGTGTTTTGGAGTTGTAATTTTTTCACTTTCTTGAGAGAGATCAACTGCTAGTACCATCACTGATATTCTAGAGCGTTTCCCGCCAAGCGTTTTCAAGGGGTATTCACCGAGCAAAGATGGGATATCCTTGTCGGAGTTGATGGCAACTACTCCCCGACTTTTTCCACTTCTTTTATAGTATATCTGCGCAATTGATTTGTTTTCATAGCCAAGACGATTTACGATGTAATCTTCAATGCAATTTTTTAGTGTGTTGAACGTCCAGCGATACGGCAGAATAAACGGCGCGTGTTCCGCCCCATCTACTTTTCCATCTTTAGTAGCCAGATATAAGGCGACTTCTCGCTATATAAAAAAAAAATGAGTGTATTTAGTGAGAACCCAAGCAGCACTTTTACGGTACGGAGAAATTAAGTCAATTTACATGTTAATAAGGCCAAAGGTACATTTGTCAATGAACTTGACGCGTTTTATCACTTACCGTGTCATTAGAATTTTCCCAAATTTGGGTCTCCTCAAGGTCTGGGAGCTCTATCGAAATAACAGTTTCTTCTAAATCAGTTTCCATATTTTAGAATTTCATTGGTAAACAACAGCTCGCGAAAACCTGATAATAGTGGACGTTTTTCTCGACGCTTCCAGGAAAAATTTGCAGACAATGGCAGTACCGCCCCCCGAGATGTGATTGGCAGATCAGAAAAACCCAAAATCCTAACGGAGGTTTGCATGTCTGGTCGCGATGCAACGATTTCCGCTGTAAATCGGCACGGTAAAAAGATCACCAAATTGATATAAAAATCCCTATAGCCAATGGAATGGAAATGCCCATTGAGAGGAAAAAATTTATAAAATATTTTGGTGTTATGATAGATGATTCAATGAGTTGGAAACATCACATTTCGTACATATGCTCACGCATATCTCGGTTGACTTTTTGCATTACAATGCTTACGAGTGTCAGCCTCTTGTTATCGATGGCACCTATGTTGAAAGTGTTAAGTCGTTAAAATTCCTTGGTGTACATATTTCTGACGACTTAACGTTGGCTGTCCATTGTGATCATATAATGAAGAAAGCCAACCGTAGGCTATACGCCTTACGCAAACTCATACGTTGTGGTGTCCCGTCACCAGATATAGTCCAAGTTTATTGTTCGCTTATAAGATCATTATTAGAATACGCATCAGCTGTTTTTTCAAACCTGCCTCAATATTTGATAGATGCTATTGAGAGAATTCAGAAACGTGCATTACGCATTATATTTCCTGATATATCTTACAATCAGGCTCTAGTTAAGTCCGGTCTCACGACCCTTGTAGAAAGGAGATTTGAAATTTGCAACAAGTTCATTAAGAGCATTAAGACTAATAATCCTGTTCATAAACTAGTGCGCAACCGAATCGTTATGCCCTGTAACCGCTATTCCAGACGATCAATTAAGCCTTCATCACACCTTAAGGCTACTGCCACTAACCGGTTTGGGGATTTTGTCACCCATATATACGCTCGAGCATTAGATAAATTATAATAGGGCGGGGGGATAAATAAATATGCGCAAGCGTTTGACAATTTATAATGTAGTGGGAGGGCGGGGGATTTATTTATTTATTTATATATTAATCATTCTAGTCGTAGTTGTTAAATAGTGTATTGTAAATTAATTATCTGACCCTACCTGTAATTCAGCCATTAGCTGCAAGAGGTTTGATTAAACAAATTATCTATCTATCTATCTAATACAGGGATTATTGCAAAATTAAGGCATTATCTTTCAGTTAAACAACTTAAGCAGATATATTACAATCTTATCTATCCCTATATATCTTACGCCATCATGGCTTGGGGAAGTACATACACAACACATCTTACGAAAATCCAGACAAAGCAAAATCACATCATACGCTTAATCTTTTTTACCACACTTTACGGTAAGGATACAGCAAGTGCTAAACCGTTAATGAACTTACTGGATGTCCTTACAGTAAAAAACGTTTACTACTTACATGTCCTAAAATGTGTGCACTTATGGCACATTGGGGCACTCCCAGCATCTTTAACACTATGTTTAAATATGCTGGAGATATGCACAATTACAATACAAGATATGCAAGTTATGGTAACTTATATAAATCGAAAATTAGGACAAATATTGGCAAACAATCGATTTCATTCATGGCAATCGATATTTGGAGCAGTATTCCAATTGAACTTAAATGCTGTAAAAAAAACATACTCTTTCTCAAAAAACCTTAAACAGTATTTACTTGATCAACAATTAAATTATTGAATGTAATGTCTAGGTGTATACTCAAATTATGCACTTATACATTATATGATATTTTCCAAACTATATCAATCAAATTATATGTTTTATTTATCAATATTACTCTTTCTTAATTTCTACAACTTACCTCATTATCTAATTATCTAATTCTATTATATTTATCCATTGTAATTATATTCTATTTATAATTTTTTTTCTTTAAACCTGAATTACTATTGTAACTAAAAGACTGGGGGCTAACTAGAAAACCTAACAGTTATTTTAGCCCGCAGGCTCTTCTTATATTAAAACCAAACTGTAAATAAAAACTGTAAATAATTTTAGTATTACTAATTCTATGTATAAATTGTAATATTCAAAGAGAGCAAACAAACTAAAAAAAACCTAAAACATTGCAAGTAAGCACTCACGGCAGGAATTTAAGCCACTTCTCGGAAAGTACATTGACCTATGTTTACTTAATCCACTGCATAATGCCAACAATGCGTGGCAAAAATGGCACTCAGAGCTGCTTATTGTGGCTATGAAATTGGTTTCCCCTGAAATGCTCAAGAAAGCAGACAATGTCAGTAAATTACCAAACAACTGTCCTTTTGCCATCTACTTAGACTGCCTGGAGAGCCAAGTAAAATGTGGAAGGCTTGTGAAGAACTTAAAGAAGCAGGCTGTTTTGTTGGCGCTTCATGGAGGTGATATCTAAATTACTTCAGTTAAATGATCTTGATGATAATACAATACTCAAGCTTCATTCCCTAGCCTACACAGGCAAGAAACTACGCGACTGTGTGTCAGTATTCACTAGAGTTTCTTTGACAGAACAAGACATATCAAAGACCTCAAGGAGGATGCCCAATTGTACTTCAATGCATGTATTATATTTGGCAACACATCTGCATGTCCAAACACACAGTGGACAATTGGGTATGCCATCTCTTACTATACTGAGAAGCTGTACAAAGAGACGGGGTATGGACTTGGTCTTACTACAACTCAAGGCAGAGAAGCCAAGCACACTGAATTGGCAAAGTTTGCTGAGAATACAATCAAGTCTAAACGGTGGGAACAGGTCATGAAGCATCACTTCATTTCTAATGTATGGTTGAGGGAGCAGCAAGCTAAGGCTTCAAAGCAGGCATCCACCAAACGTGAAGATGGCACAGGCAAAGTACAATACATTCCAATGAGGTGCTTGAAAGACCCAAAATACTGTCACTGTGGTCTTTCAAAAGAAATATCTGAGGCAAAGTGTAATATTTGCTCTAGCGATTTAATGATTGAAATAGACAAGAGCTGTACTTCTTGAAAACTCAAATTAAGAACAAATACGCTGGGTCAGACCACCCCCCTTCACGTATCATTGGAGGCTTTGAAAAGAAAGCTGAATTATCTTTCCAAAACAGATAATACTTCAGCTATGGGATCAATATCGTCCTTTTTCCGTGAAGTGGAGGAAAGTGTGGAGATACTCGAGGAGAAATACACTTCAAATGCTCGCCACAATGCTGATGTTCAAATGCTTGTTGGTACACGCAGCATGGTAGTACGATGCTTAAAGAAAATACACGGTACAATAATAAGCAGATTGCACCAAAAGCCACATCTTGCCTCACCTTAATAATAATGCTGATGACCCACCAAAAGGGATCTGTTCTACACGAGTCTGACCAAGAATGACCGCGAGTCTGACCACGAATGACCAAGAGTTATAAATAAGAGACCACAAAATCAAAAATATGGTCACTCGTGGTCAATCAATCAATCAATTCATTCCTCGTCGTTCAATGAATGATATTTAAGAGTTTAGGTCAGACCCGTGTATTTTAGAACAGATCACAAATATGTATATCATAAAGTTTAATCAGCTATAATAGCTTTTGTAATAGATTGATTTTACCTGGTGGGAAAAAATAGTGATTGTAATACATAGTAGTAGCTGTAGTATATTGTTTGAATTGCAAACCTTTGCTATTCCTTTTTAGATGCAAAGAAGCTTAAAGTTATTTAATAAAAGACATATTTTCTAACAATGTGTCAATTGAAGTCTTGTTTTTAAGATACACATTAGAGTAGACGAATCAAATCGTTGAAACAATTATTACTAATTACTACTAAATAGAGTACAAACACCAAAAGTGTGCAATACTTTGCACTATTTACCACTTAAATAGTGTTGAGTAAACAATAGAGAACAATAGAATTAGCATAATTCAGCAGTATTTAGTGGTATTTATGTTGCACACTTTTAGTGTTTGTACTCTAGTGTTGATGAGAATGAAGTAAATAGCAATAAAATAATTTAAATGAGCATATATATTCTACTAAACTAAACTTTAAAACAAAAGGCAAAAAACATGCAGAGTTTTTAGCATATTAGCATTGTTGGATTAATTTTTGAAGGGCGTACAACTAGAGTACAAACACTAAAAGTGTGCAATACTTGATTAAACTATAGAGAATAATACAATTTACAGTATTTAGCACACTTTCAGTGTTTGTACTCTAGTGTTGATGCAACATTTAGCATTTATTTTGTACTACTTTAGTTTCATGAATTAAGTGTGTTTACTCTACAATAACAATAACATTTTACAATCTGATATATATGCTCCATGCCATAGTAGGTTGCTCATATTGTTTTGTGTTGTGGTTGTTAGGAAATAAATAAATAAATGTATGAGTTGTCAATGTAAATGAAACACAACTGATCCTCCTTGTTATTCAACTCAACAGTCATTTTAACTTAGTGTTGTGCTACATTACTATCGTTCCAGTACCCGTAGTGAAAAAGAACAGACAATGTCTCTGTATTCTTGTAAAATTTCATTTTCATAGGGCTTGTACTTGAAATTACTACTTCACACCTTTCTGGAGATTCAACTTCCTCTGGATGTAAATATTTCACCAGTAGGCTTATCTTCGGTATAAGAATGCCCTCAAGATTGAGTTTATCAAAAACATAGACAGCCTTCCTTCGATCAGTAAACTCTATAGTAATGCAGCATTTAGTTTCGTGAAACTTGTGGCCAAAAGTATTATGCTGAACCATGTTTTTACTGATTATAGCAAAAACTTCAATGGGCACATCCATAGTAAAGTTCCCCATCCAAGGTAAGGCAAGATTTGGCTTTTGGTGCAATCTGCTTATTATTTTACCGTGTATTTTCTTTAAGCATCGTACTACCATGCTGCGTGTACCAACAAGCAATTGAACATCAGCATTGTGGCGAGCATTTGAAGTGTATTTCTCCTCGAGTATCTCCACACTTTCCTCCACTTCACGGAAAAAGGACGATATTGATTCCATAGCTGAAGTATTATCTGTTTTGGAAAGATAATCCAGCTTTCTTTTCAGCAAAAAGTTCCTAAAACTCGCTGATGGTGACTCACTCTTGAATAAACGAGCCGCGATCTTGAATCATACCGGGCCTGTCCCATAATTCCATTCGCGCCCCCGATGATCAAAGGAGGGGGGTGGTCTGACCCAGAGTACATGGAGTGATAATTCTAATTGTAGCCGGAGCAGCAGCCTTGGATGGAAATCTCTTTTGCTTTCTCACTGGTCAATTGACAAAGGACAAGATTTATCTCCAGAATCCTAGCAGTCATAGATATGAATTACGCAGAGTGTTGATGACTTGGTTCACTGAAAAGATGATAAATATCTATGTCGTTTCTCCAAAATCCTTCCCTTCATCGGCCGCACAGTCTAATCAATCACTTCCCAAGCCATCAATTTTCAAAACGTCAACATCCAGAATCAACAAGGACAACAAGCAATCAACCATCAATCCGTCGTCATCCAAGCAATCAACCGTCAGTCCGTCGTCACCAAAGCAATCAACCGTCCATCCGTCGTCATCCAAGCAAACCGCAACCAGCAATCCGTCGTCACCCAAGCAATCAACCGTCAATCAACACCTGTTCTTACTGACTTTATTCTATCACAAAACCTTGACATTATGGCTATTACAGAAACGTGGTTAACTGGCGATGTAAGAGACGAGCGAGCCCTTGCTGACATCTCAAACACTTTAAACGACTATGATATTGTTCACACACCAAGGAAAAATGCTACTGGTGGTGGTGTTGCTATTATTAATCGTAAAGGGATTTCTGTGACGCAAAATAGTTGCGGTTACACTGGATCCTAACCCACAGGTCCCCACGGGGAAATGACTTGAGTTGGGTTTCGATCAGGGTTTTGATTGACCGCGGGCTTGCGGTCACACGCTGATAATAACCCGTGGGTAAGCATCGAGTATCATATATCAAAGTATCGAGTTTAGAAGAATGTTTTTAAGAAATATATATGTAATTTTAAGTGCTTATGTAGAAGTGTTTGCGTATGTTGTGAGTGGTGTAAGTCCCGGTTTAGTTCGTTTAGCGAAGCGCGGTAACATGCCATTATCGATGCCAAGAACGATCAAGAACGATAAAGGTCATATCACAGCATGTGGTTTCCTGTGTTTTGAAACTATCTGGCTTTTGATTGGTAGGAACGCTCTTGGTTTCTGATTGACCCTACTACTTGATTCAGGAACTGTCATGGGTTATTCTTTTGTTCTTTTTGATGTATCCATGGAGATACCCGATGGGTAATTTCACCTCAGGATTAGCGGTTACACATAGAATACCCGTTCCCCGTGGTTTAGAGCGATTTACTCACGGGTAAAATGCCTAGTGTAACCGCAACTAATAATGACAGCTTGTATACCTCAATGGAATGTCTCGACTTAAAGATCCTTCTGGGAAACAAGTCGTTGAAGCTTATTACCATCTATAGACCTCCACCCTCCACGAAAAATGGTCTAACTACAAAAATGTTCTTTGATGATTTTTCCCAGATTGTTGAAAATCTAACTGCCACAGCTAACCGTTGTCTAATTACTGGTGATTTTAGCTTTCACATTGGTGATAAGGATAATAATGAAGCTAAACAATTTATCGATCTTATGAACTCTGGTGCACTAGAGCAACATGTGAACAGTCCCACTCACACTCGTGGACACATTCTTGATTTAATAATAACAAATTCGTCTGATGGGCTGGTGTCAAATCTTCAAGTTTTATCCGGCACGCCATCTGATCACGCTGTTATAACTTTTTCTGTTGATTTTCCACGCCCTGCTTCGTCCAAAGTCACCACAGAACGTCGTAAACTTCAAAGTATCAACTTACAAGCATTTCTGAATGACTTTCCAATACCTCGATGATGCATAATCAGTCATCTGATCTCAGTGATGCTGTTATCCAGTATGACTCTGATCTACTAGACCTAGTGGACAAACATGCAACAATACAGTGGTATAACGACCATCTCCGTGGGTTAAAGCAAGAAAAACGTCGCTGAGAGAGAAAATGGATATCATCCAAACAATCAGTGAGGATTAATCAAAAAACATCTGTTCCACACTCTTTATCTCGAGATGTACCACAAGGCTCGGTTCTTGGACCATCCCTTTTCTCACTCTATGTTGCACCTATTGAATATATCATAGAAAGTTACGGTCTCCATTGTGCTGTCTATGCTGATGATACACAACTGTATGTAACATTAGATAAGTCTCAATACCTAGATAGTGACATTGCTAACTTTCAGCATTGCATCGCATCTATCCTCCATTGGATGGCAGCTTACAAATTAGTGTGTAACGAATCCAAGACAGATGTTATTCAGTTTTCGTCACGATTTCAGAAACATGACGTTTTACCACACATCAACATTGGTGAATCCGAAGTAGCGCTCACGTCTTCAGTGCGTGACCTTGGTGTTACTCTTGACAGTCATCTCGCAATGAACTCGCATGTAAACCAACTCTGTAGATCGGCATCTTTCTCGCTTAGATGTGTAGGTCAAGTCCGGCGGTATCTTGATGATGTGAGCACTGAGAAGCTTGTCCACGCTTTAATAACATCAAAACTTGACTAGTGTAATAGCATGCTCTATGGGCTTCCTGATAAAGAGTTGTCCAAGATTCAAAGAATTCAAAACTCTGCAGCGAGAATAGTATCTCGAACCATAAGATATGAACATACATACACCAGTTCTAAGAAAACTCCATTGGCTCCCCATCAAGAAGAGAATTATCTACAAGATCATTTTACTCGTCTACAAATCTCTTCATGGTCTTGCTCCGGACTATCTCAGTAATCTATTGAAACCATACAAGCCAACGGGAGTCCTAAGATCATCACATAAGCAACAATTAAAAGTACCTACATCAAGAACAAAGTACTATGGTGGACGTCCATTCTCAATCTATGCACCAAAGCATTCGAACACTGCATATAAAGCAATCTGCTTCTCTAGAATCCTTTTCTTTTTAGCAAAGATATAAATTTTCTTATTTTAGTTATTATTTATATTTTTACACCATTTTTGCTATTATATTTTTATACGTTATATCTTGAGATTTTTACTAATAGATTATATACATAATTATTTTATTTTTAACTAATTTTTCATTTTAAGTATTTGTAAAGACCATTGAGACAAGTGTAATGGGCTATATAAGAATTAGTTATTATTATTATTATTATTATAGCAAAGAAAAGTCAAAATTTGTATGCAACGAGTGTTCCTTTACATGTTATCGCACAAGAGATTTACGGAAACATCTGAGCAAGATTCACGGCTTTGAGTTTGAAACTGAGACTGTCCAATTTAAAACCTTTACAGGTAAGCTCACCGCAATTATATATATGGGATACTACGTAGGGGGTGCGGAGATGCGGGTTTGTTCTTAACGATCTCACGAGAAGATGTAATCCTTATCGCCAAGCGTACATCTAATATTAGAGTATAAACATTTAGAGTATGCCAACTTTGTAATATTTTGCAGTAAACAGTGCTGTAATTAAACAACAGAAAACAATATGATTAGGGTGATTTAGTAGTATTTATGTTTACTGTTAATGGTATTCATGTTGTACACTTTTGTGTTGTACTCTATGTTTATGCTTCAATATTTATTCCTTTTAAAAAGCTAGTTTATTGATCTCATGTAATTATCCATGAAAAGAATTACCTTACAAAAGAAAGACTTTTATTCACTTACAATATAACTGAAGAGTCCAAGAGATGTTTTTTTGCTTTATAGCCGTTAAAATAAATGGTTTTCAAAAATGAAAAACGACATGGTGTTTTTGAGACAATTGAGATACAGAAAAACGACGATATTTTATCAGGCAAGAACTAAACCCGTATTGTATTGACTGTACTTTGACAGAATTTTAACAATGGAAATGCAAAATTGAGAATGAGCATCAATCCTCATTTGAAAAATCAAGGAGGTAAAAAAAACGACAAAGGTCATGTAGTTCAATACTATCAGTGCAATCGAGGAGGGCTTTACCAGCCAGCTGAAAAAGTACGAGGGGAAAAAGCCGAGACGCTTAAAATCCCAAGGTAAGTAATGGCTGTATATTTCTTTTTTGTTGGTAGCAAAATTTTCTAATAATGTGTTACTATCGCTGCAGGCAGCTGTAAAATTATGTGCAATTGTACAGCAAGTATAACCACCACTCTGCTTGATGGAGGTTCTGTAGTAGCCGATGTCTGTTATAGTCACTACGGACACGAGATAGAACTTCAACACTTGAGGCTTTCAAAGGACAAGAGGAATGAAATAGCGGCAAAATTGAGACAAGGCGTTTCAAGACAGCACACTCTCAATGACGTCAGAGACAATGTGGATAAATTCCGGAGGCACCATTTGCTTGATTGTAAAGATGTTGATAACATCAAGAAGTCATTTGGCCTTAATAATATACTACGCCACGCTAACGACCAGCAAAGTGTTTTAGCGTGGATTCACGAATGGCAGAATTCCACAGACAATCCAGTTCTTTACTTTAAGCTGCAAGGTGACGAGGCAGAAGAAGGATACGACTTAGCGAAAGAGGATTTCTGTATTGTCCTCCAGAATGGTTTGCAAAAACGGATGTTGCAACAGTTCGGAGGAAATGGTATTTGTATCGATAGCACCCACAGTACTAATGCATACGACTTTCCTTTGAATACAGTCTTGGTCATTGATGATTTTGGAGAAGGATTCTCGTGTTTTGAAACACGAGGATGTTACAATGATGGGAATATTCTTTAATGAAATTAAGAAGAACAGCGGAGCCATTCAATGTAATTTTTTAATGTCAGACATGGCGGAACAGTACTATAATGCCTGGGTTGGCATCATGGGCGATCCACGTCCGGCTACATTGGTATGTACATGGCACGTGGATAAGGCCTGGAAAGAAAAACTAAGGGAGAAAATCGGGAATAGCGAAGTAGAGAGTGACATCTATAAAATGCTGCGCATTACCCTGGAGCAAACGAGTGTCAATCGGTTTGAAAGCTGCCTTAAAGGACTTCAAAACCGATTGGCACTCGGATCAGCAACAAAGCGTTTCCACGAGTACTTCAACAAAGAATGGGCAGGGAAAGTAGAGCAATGGGCGTACTGCTATTGTTTGAAGTACAACATTAATACCAATATGTCTGTGGAGGCCTTCCATAGAGCTTTTAAACTAATTTATCTTGGAGGGAAAGTGAACAAACGTGTAGACAGCTGCCTGGTTAACCTCATAAAGTATATCCGGGATAAGGCTTTTGACCGCTTAATAAAAAACAAAAAAACAAAGGGGAAGTGTAACGGTTTTGGGCTTCCTATGTCATATTGGGTTGCCTGTGTCAGTGTGTGTGCCCGCCATGTTTGAGAGTTGTCTTCTATACTGATACAAGTACAAGTACACATTAAACTGGAGTATACCTAATCTGTTGTTGAGTAAACGAACGTTACATGGTGTCAGAAGTTCTTAGAAGGTGGTCTCCAATATTGTCTGGGTGTTAAAAGTGAAATTTCCAGTCTGAACGAGGCAAAGTGTTCGCTTCTACGAAAAGCACATGGTCTTGGGACATCACAAAACATTGTTTTAAAGTCAAAGAAGACACAGTCTACGACTGGAAAAACAAGTAAGATCTTTCTAATTATTGTTTGCGAGCATATATTGTACTTGGCGAATGGGAGACGAAGAAACAAAACCGAGCGCTAGTAATACTAATCACACTACACCACAACCACAAGTTACAAATATGTCAGTTCCGGTCGCTACAAACATACCGTTTCCATCAAACCTCGATGTAAGAGGAGATTTATCAACAAACTGGAAACGTTTTATTAGATCATTGCGCAACTATGAGATTGCCGCTCGATTGAAAGATCCTTCCAAACCAGATGAAAATAAAGTTTTACGAACTTTATTGACGTGTCTAGGCTCGGATGCACTTGATATTTATGACGGTTTCAATTTTGCCAACGAAGCAGAGCAGAATGACATAGACACGGTTATAGCAAAGTTCGAAGACTACTGTGTCGGACAGAAGAATGAAACATTTGAACGATATAACTTTAATTTAAGAACACAGCAAGAGGGTGAGACCATAGATACATATGTGACAGCTCTTAAACCTCTTGCCAAAACATGTAATTTTGGAATTTTACATGATGACCTACTGAGAGATAGGATCGTTATTGGAATTCATGATAACGCCACGCGAAAAAGGCTGCTAAATATTCCAAAGCTGACATTGAACGAGTGCATCAATATATGTCGCACACATGAATCCACAACACAGCAGCTACAAACAATGAAACATGAAATAAGTGCAGTATCAACAGGATATACGAAGCCAATCAAATCCAAATCAAATCCACCAGCAGTCAAAGGTGCAGTGATAGAAATACAGTGCCTATTTTGCGCAAAGAGACATGCAAAAGATCGAAGGAAATGTCCCGCCTGGGGGAAGAAATGTGCTATATGTCAAAAACCTAATCACTTTGCAGTGGTCTGCAAGTCCTCAAGTCAAGTGAAAGTTAACAAAACCAAAGTTAACATAGTAGAATCAGATGACTCTGACGAATATGTGGCGACACTAGAAGAATTTGTTGATATACTACAAGAGGAACATCCAAACAAAGTATTTGTCAAGCTGACTATAAATGATATAGAAGAGCCATTCCAATTAGACAGTGGAGCTACAGTAAATGTTATGTCAGACACCACCTTCAACAAGCTCTGTGGAACAGTGACTAAACTAGAAAGTTGCAACACAACACTTGTAATGTATAACAAGTCAGAGGTAAAACCCCTGGGTAAAGCAAAGCTCAGTGTTTCAAACCCAAGTAATAACAACACATATCAAGTAGAATTTGTTGTTGTCCAAGGAAAGTGTAAATCCATTTTAGGACTGAGAACATGTGAACTAATGTCACTATTAACAGTCAACCGCCATAACATAGCATGTGTTGTCTCAACAGCTGAAACCACATGTAGTATGTCAGCACAATATGTGATCAAAGAGTATGCAGAAGTGTTCAAGGGAGAAGGCAAGCTAGAAGGTAACCTACACTTACAGTTAGATGAGTCTGTCCCACCTGTCCAGCTGCCACCTAGACGTGTACCGCTATCAGTTAAGGACAAGCTGCAATCTGAATTAGAAAGACTATCTACCATGAAAATTCTCAAGAAAGTAAATGAGCCAACAGAATGGATCAGTTCGATGGTGGTAACCACAAAACGCAACGGAAAGGCTCGCCTTTGTATCGACCCAAAACCACTGAACAAGGCTCTTCGAAGGAACCACTACCCCTTACCGACAATTGAAGATATGCTGCCTATGCTGGCTGACGCACGTGTATTCACTGTCTTAGATGCAAAGAATGGTTTCTGGCACGTCCAGCTGGATGAACCTAGCAGTTACCTGACAACGTTTAGTACACCGTGGGGAAGGTATCGCTGGCTCCGGATGCCTTTTGGTCTTGCACCAGCGCCCGAAGAGTTCCAGAGAAGAATAGACATAGCCTTAGAGGGTCTAGAGGGTGCCAAAGCCATAGCGGACGATATCTTAATCTTTGGAACAGGACCAACAGACGAGACAGCTGACAAGAATCATGATGATCGACTCAAGGCGGTACTTGACAGATGTCAACTGAAAGGTATCAAGCTAAATAAAGAGAAGATGCAGTTTAAACAGAAGCAGGTATCGTTATGGGTCACCTGATTACTTCAGATGGTCTGAAAGTTGACCCTACCAAGATCGAGGCCATTATCAACATGACAACCCCAACTGATAGAGCAGGACTTCAAAGACTCCTTGGAATGACCAACTATGTACAAAGATTTGCGCCTGGCCTTGCAGATACAACAAAGCCATTACGAGAACTTCTCAAGAAACATAATGAGTTCGTATGGGAGGATAGACATGACAACGCTTTCAATGAAGTGAAGCAGATACTCACAAAAGCCCCAGTACTCAAGTATTACAACATAGCCAAGGAATCAGTTTTACAATGCGATGCATCTAAGGATGGACTAGGAGCCTGCCTTATGCAGGATGGACATCCCATAGCCTATGCATCCAGAGCATTGACGCCTACAGAAATGAACTATGCACAAATTGAAAAGGAGTTACTTGCCGTTGTTTTTGGAGTTGAGAAGTTTGCTGAATATCTTTATGGAAGAAATGTTGTTGTCGGAACAGATCACAAGCCGTTGGAATGTATCATGAAAAAAAGTCTTCTCAGTGCACCTAAGCGACTTCAGAGAATGCTGTTACGTCTACAGAAGTATGAGCTCGAGGTGATGTATAAGCGAGGAATAGAGATGTACATGGCTGATACTCTTAGTCGGGCCTACCTGAAGAAGAGCAAGGTTAGTGGGGACAATGACACTGAAGTCGTGAACACTGTGGATGATAGATCAAAAACAGAACAAGAAGCAGAATACATTAACATGTGCAGTTTTCTACCACTGAGAGATCCGACCATACAGGAAATCCAAAAACACACCGAGAAGGACCCAGATCTACAAGAATTATCAACTGTTATCAAAGATGGCTGGCCTGAAGCCAAGGAAAAACTGCCGCCACAGTTACACTGCTATCACACATTTAGAGATGAACTCTCCATTCAAAATGGGGTAATTTTCAAAGGTGAGCGAGTAGTGATACCAGCTGCTTTACGTAGCAAAATGATTAACATACTACATGCTAGCCATCTTGGAATCCAAGGTTCTCTAAGAAGAGCACGTGAAGTGTTTTACTGGCCAAGAATGAATGATGAAGTTACAGACTTTATGTCTAAATGTGAAATATGTAACAGATACAAAACACAACAACAGAAGGAACCAATGATATGCCATGAACGTCCCACCAGAGCATGAGAAAGCATTACTGCTGATTTGTTCTTCTTTAATGGAAAGGACAATCTAGTCACTACAGACAGATATTCAACTTTCTTTGAAGTAGATAGACTCTACTCAAAGACAAGTGCAGAATTGATCACGAAACTCAAAGCACATATTGCTAGATATGGTATACCAAACAAGTTGATGACAGATAACGGAACAAACTTTGCAAGTCAAGCGTTCAAGCGTTCAAGCTCTACAACATAGAGCATGTTACAAGTTCACCAACATATGCACAGTCAAATGGAAAGGCAGAGAACAGTGTAAAAACAGTAAAACTTACAATGCAAAAGGCACTAGATGCTCATGCCGATCCCTATTTAGCGTTGTTGGACTTAAGAAACACTCCCACTGAAGGATACTCAAGCTCTCCGGCACAACGAATGTTTAACAGACGAACACAAACTCTACTGCCTATGTCGAACAGACTGTTTCAACCTGAGCTGCTCACAGGAGTTCTACAGTCACAACAAAGAAACCAAGCAAAACAGGCATTCTACTATGACAAGTCTGCTAAAGAATTGAAACCTCTCCAAGATGGAGATGTGATAAGAGTCAAACCGCAAGAGAAAGATAAGAAATGGATCAAGGCAAAGGTAGAGAAACAAGTGGATATTCGATCCTACCAGATAAAGACGGAAGATGGAAGAGTGTTCCGGCGAAACAGAAAACATCTCTACAAAACACCTGAAGATTACAGCCCGGTCTATGTACCAGATCCACCAACTACAGTTCAGCTACAACCTCAACAGATAACAGATACTGTCGGTGTACCAGATCCACCAACTACAGCTCAGCTACAACCTCAACAGATAACAGATACTACTGCACTACAGCCCGCAACTCAAGTTCAGGCAATCCCTGCAACTACAACTACTGATGAACCAAGCTACAAGACACGCAGTGGACGCTTTTTTCGCTTTTTTCAACGAAAAAAAAGAGAGAAAAGATAAAGTGCGTTACGCAAGGCCATCAAAAGAGGAACTGAACGAGCTGCTTTTGAATCTCGACAGTGCTGCTAGATTGATATCACCAGGTATGGAATATCATTATTTGAAAATTAAACGTGAAAATGAAAGAAAACTGATCATCAATATGCCTTCATGGCTATTACAGCACAACGCATAAAAGTATGGCCACCGTTACTGTATGCACTAGTCTGCGGATAGGTTCTCCTTGGGGGGCTCTCCTGTTTGCAGCCTGGTATGAGAATACTGCCGACTCAGTCATAATGCAATCAGCGCTGTAGAATTGTCATATCTCGACTGTATGCAAGTATGCAAATACTTTTGTGGGTTGCGCTGTAAATGGTGCTGATATAAATAACATGTCAGAGAGTATAAATCAATACCAACATGTTCAATTTATGATTTATTATAATTTTCCCAGAGGAAACTAGAATTCTCATGTGGTTTGTGGATACAGATACCATCAAGCAATATCAAAAGGATGGCACTCCTATTTCAAAACTAAATACATGCGATGTTGACGAGCTGTCTACTGACATTCTCAATGTAACAGAAGATAAACTATCCACTATTCAACACCATTTCCAAGAAGACACATGACAGATCTTCAGAAATCAGGTTAATACGGATGTTATTGTATATTGTCCGTTTTTTAATGGAATCCAATTTTTTACATTTCCAAAATTAATAATATCTAAAATTGTGACTTTTTATCAAATATGCTTGAAATGTGTTTTTTATAATTATCAATAATGCAGCTGTGATATCTAACAATACATTGTTTTAGTGAGTGAGCTCAAAGACAGCTGGAAATGTACACAGTGCAAAATATCTAAACAGAAAAACATGATTGAGTTCGAAACTTGTGGAGAATGGTATGACTGGCGAGTTTCTCATCTTTATTTATTCAAAACAATATTTTGCTGTTTTTACTACATTGGATTGTTAGAGGTGACATATTTTTTTCTCTAACGGGCTGTGCAGGAATAAAGAATGAGCCCGAGACATGGCATTGCAAAAGTTGTTCTGTCAAGTATTTCATGCGCCTAAACGGCCGCTGTCATTACTTCGGTTGCTCTATGAACTTTTTACGATTTTTTATTTAAAACTCATCATATCTTCATTTAATTTTTTCGTTGTACGACTATTAGTTATTTCTTATACAAACACGAAGTTTCTGGGATGGCTACACAACAAAGGACTTTTCACGGTTCAAAGACTCTTCGCAACCTTATTGTCATCAAAAGACAACCGCTTATCAATCCATCTATTACTACTGCAGGTAACAAACGGCTTGTTGATCTGGCACTGCTTAACTCTAAATCTGTAAAGAATAAAGCACTTGTCATCAAAGATTACATCGTAGAACATAACATCGACTTGTTGGCCTTGACTGAAACTTGGCTTCGACCTGGTGACGAAGATCAAAGTGTAATTAATGAAATCTGTCCATCTGGATATAACTTACTACATGTACCTCGAGTGTCCCGTGCAGGTGGCGGAGCTGGGTTGATGTATAAGGCCTGCTTCAAGATCAAAATCTTTGGACTGTAATAATAATAATAATAATAACTTTATTCAGGTGTCTATGTATTTAGTTTATACAACTAATTGGGGACACAAAGGAAAAGGAAAGAAAAAGTAAAAAAATATCTATATGTAATATTAATCTATAACTATAGTGTATATATATATATAAAATTTATCTTAAAAATATTTATAGAATTAAGTTAAGTTAAGTTAAGAAGTTATAATAAAAATATATGTAAATGTATAATAGAAATTTAATAAGTATATAGAGATATCTATTGTTACGAGTTGCATAGTTTGCAACAATTAATGTTATTTTCTAATATATTGGATAGATCCAATTTCCTAATTTTCATTTTAAAAGAGTTTATGCTGGGTGATGATCTGAGATCCACATTGAGCCTAGACCAAATATACGGTCCTAGATATCTAATAGTATGTTTACCATAACTCACTGTGTCAAATCTAGGAATGTTGAAATCATTATTTCTAAGTAAATATCGCGTATTAGTCTGCATAAATATTTCATTGATGATATTAGGCGCCAGACCATTCTTAACTTTATACATTAATACTGCTATATCCTGCAAACGGCGGTTCAATAATGAAGATAAATTAGCTTTCTTAAGAAGTTCTTCATATGACTCTGAGAATGATTTGAAAACGGCTCTAAGCGCTCTCTCTTGAATGCGTTCAATCTTTCTACAGTCAGATGCTCTACAAAAATGCCAAGCTAAATGGCAATAAGTTAGATGCGGCAGGATGGATGATTTATAAATTATAAGCTTAGCTTTAGTAGGTATTAAATTTCGCAATCTCATGAGTACCCCCACTTTCTGACTAGTCTTCGTACATATATTGCTAATATGACTAGTAAAATCAAAATTCCCATCAATTTCAACTCCTAATAACTTAATAGATGGAGTACTAGTAATGCCTTCATCTCCTATGTGCAGAATAGTGTCCTGATTTTCTCTATCTATATTTCTAGGATTGATACTAATACATTGAAATTTGTCTGAATTGGCTAAGAGAAAATTGTCTCTATACCAGGACATGGCTAGATTGTCCATCTTTTGCTTCCTTTGAACATATTCTCCTGTCACTACGCTATTCATCGATTAACATAACTTTAGTGATTGTTTATAGACCACCTCAAAACAAACACAACTCATCAGCCACATTGTTTTTCGATGAGTTTCCGAGGTTTCTCGAAAGATTGGTCATTGCTCCTGCTAAATTGCTGATTCTTGGCGACTTCAACTTTCGTATTAATACCAACGATCCTAGCGCTGTTCGATTCCTTGACATACTTGAATCGTTCAATTTATGCCAATCCGTCTGTAGGTAGAAGTTGATGACGAGACAGCAACAAGTATTGAAGCTTTTATCTGTAGTTCATATAGCGTGTCAAAGAGGACCCCAGCTAGCGTTGACGATGCTCGTTATCTTGTGTTTTGGCAGAAAGCACAAAAAACCATGGTACTACCTCGAGCTTCTGACAGCCTTTTACAACACAGCAAGAGGGCAAACTACCAAGCACATGTTTAGAGAAATGCTCTGGTGGCAGACAAGTTTTGCCTTCCCCTGAAGGTCACAGCTGGAAAGTTGAAGATGGAATTATGTGTCCTCACCTAATGACGAAGCCACCTGCACCTGCAGGCATTCTGGAACTGGCAAACTGTCATTGCTTAAAGTCAATGTGCACAAAAAAATTGCTCATGTCGTAATAATTGACTGGCATGCACTTAGGCATGTAAGTGTATGGCTGACGAGGAATGTTGCCAAAATCCTTTTGCTGACTTGGATGACGACGAAGAGATGGCTGATTCAGAAGGAGACTCCCACCACTAAAATTGGGATGGATTATGTACATTGAACCAGTTACCGACATTTTAGATTTTCTATAAATTGCATATTTTATAATATATGTACAGTCACGTGACTGACCCAACCGGGAGCATGATTTCGATATGTCAAAGTGTAAATAGGTTAGTAGTTATTGGCAGTAGTACGCCAAGTAAGGAGTTATAGGCATTTTAAGGAAAACCCTCGTTGCCATGTTGGTTGCTAGGTAACGTTAAATAATGCCTTATATCTCTATCTTCTAGCCTGAAAGAGCAGGTCTTGGTCTATAAGAAGCAAGTGTCAAACCTTTTCTGTTGTTCGGGTTGAGCAAAGCTAATTTTTTCTGGTCCTAGCTCCCCGTCTAATGATAAAGGAATGGTTCCTTTGTTGACATGCATGTAGATTTCATATATATGTTACTTCATTGTTTTGTCACGTGATCAGGCATGTGCCACGGGCGCGCTGCCAGACTACGCACTCTTTGGCTCTGGCAACAGGTCAAAATATTGTAAGCAAACTTATACGTTTCTCAGTAAAATTCTACTGCTAGATGTTCAAAATGCGTGTCTCAGTTCATTATTCACCTAGAACGGATCGACGTTTGAAGAAAAAAAAACACATTAAAAAGTCCAAAAAGTAGTCTAGTTACTATTTCGTTCTAGGCTACAATCTTGGACAAAAGTAGTTGAGACATTCGCGCGCTTTGTACGAATAATGTAAATAACTGTCCGTCTTGCTAACTGACATTAATTTGATCCCCCTCCCCTCCCCCCTCCATTCAATGTTGGATGTTGGGATTGTCTGGACCACTAGCATTATCTATCAATACATACAACATTGATTGGATGGGGGATGGGGAAGGAACAGCTGAGAAATGCCGACTAGGGCTATAAAAACCGAAAGTGTCTCAACACTTTTGTCCAAGATTGTCTACAGCACATTTTATAAATTTTCTCAAAAAAGACACGACTTGGTTAGCTGAACGGCCCTTGATAAGTACATAGCCAGTGTACCTAAAAGTCCACAAAGTTTAAGCTATAAAGCATTTAGCATTCAAAAGTTATTGTACAAAGTTCAGATTTCGCGTACTATGTAAATAGACCAATTTAAGCCAATTATGGACGTTTTTTAGGGTATGTCGCAATTGATTTTAGTTTTGCAAGTATGGAGCTGTTAGTTGACTATGATAGCGATAATTCTGAATTAGAGTAGTCCGATAATGCGTTTCCAAGTGAAGAAATGAGAGTAAATGACGTCCGGAGTGTTTATTTGATAACTTAAAGTCAGGCTGATATGGAAAAATTCCCAAAGCGCGCGGATTTCGCTTCAGCTATAGTCGAGTCGTTTTCTCTAGGCACCTCCAATGTCGTACACTGGTGGTGTTCCCAAGAACCACATCGTGATTCAGGATAGCACTATCACATGGCCGTAAAACTCAATAGAAACCAAAGGTGGCTACCTTCAAAGCAATATATGACGCATCGATATGGCATAAGAGCTCACTACTCAAATATACACCATAATTATTATAGCCCGTAATCTTATGTGACTATATTGCTTTCGATGTGGATACCCCAATATTCTGTACAAGCAAGAATGCTCTAGTCCACATCAAAAACGGTATCATCGATGAGCGTGAGACGGAAATAATGAGAATTCGCTGGACTGTTATACAGTTCAATCATCAGATCCGACGGCGTTACGTTACAGCGTGACGTGCCGTCCTGTGAACGTTGTTTTGCAAAGCTTATTTTAGAATAAACACTGTATATCAAGCGACAAATCCTTTACTACAACGGTTAACACGATATGTGTGTTCTTTTTGGCTAAAGATATACACGGTTAACGGGGATTTTTAACGGTTAACAAAGGGCTACAAATAATATTATGAGTAAGGTCTCAGTCTCTTATATAGAATTGTCACTAAACGCTGTTAACCGTCTATCGTAACACAAACGTTTTTGTTAACCGTTCAAATTTATTTGTCACTATTTTCTCTATGATTTGATGTTTTAAACGTTACAAGTTTTTATTTTAATAAGTAGGAAAATGTAGTATTATTTTGTTAACCGTACAAGTTAATATGTAACTTGTAAAGCCTTGCCTGTCAAAAATGTCACGCAGTAGCAACGTGGCCATGACGTTGCGTGACAAAACAGCAAAAATCAATAGTTTATCTCCCATGATTATATTGTTTATTAGTTAAATAAAGATACAAGTGTCTTTAATACTTTAAGCGCTCTCCTTTGTTTGCTAAAAATCATTTTTACACGTTTATCCATAGATTCAATAGTTTTATCTATTTTCCCGGTTCATTGACATGCAGAAAAATTATAGAACATGTCTATTACACGTTGTGTAAATTCTTCAAATGTTTCGTAGTCGATGTTCGATACACCGTGGCCCTTGAAACGTTTGACTTTCTACATATTTTATTTTACGGTATACCCCTTATCGTTGACAAGATAGCCTACATATGCCCTTTTTTCTGCGGTCAGTTTGCACTTGAATACCATGATTCTTGTCCAGACACAGAAAGTTTATATGTCAGCAAATTACATGTCATGTTTTCTGAGGATTTTTTTCGCGCAAATTTCTTATTACCTCACTCATGATACATTAAAATTGAAGTACACGCGGATATCTATAAAATAATAGCATTTGGTACCTTTGCAGAAGTTAAGTTGAACAAAAAAGTTGTTTATGTGCTGTAGACAATCTTGGACAAAAGTAGTTGAGACATTCGCGCGCTTTGTACGAATAATGTAAATAACTGTCCGTCTTGCTAACTGACATTAATTTGATCCCCCTCCCCTCCCCCCTCCATTCAATGTTGGATGTTGGGATTGTCTGGACCACTGGCATTATCTATCAATACATACAACATTGATTGGATGGGGGATGGGGAAGGAACAGCTGAGAAATGCCGACTAGGGCTATAAAAACCGAAAGTGTCTCAACACTTTTGTCCAAGATTGTCTACAGCACATTTTATAAATTTTCTCAAAAAAGACACGACTTGGTTAGCTGAACGGCCCTTGATAAGTACATAGCCAGTGTACCTAAAAGTCCACAAAGTTTAAGCTATAAAGCATTTAGCATTCAAAAGTTATTGTACAA
Organism: Metridium senile; assembly: GCA_949775045.1. Lineage (NCBI taxonomy): Eukaryota > Metazoa > Cnidaria > Anthozoa > Actiniaria > Metridiidae > Metridium > Metridium senile. The sequence continues at coordinate 19,041,153 of OX459096.1, forward strand.
AGTTCAGATTTCGCGTACTATGTAAATAGACCAATTTAAGCCAATTATGGACGTTTTTTAGGGTATGTCGCAATTGATTTTAGTTTTGCAAGTATGGAGCTGTTAGTTGACTATGATAGCGATAATTCTGAATTAGAGTAGTCCGATAATGCGTTTCCAAGTGAAGAAATGAGAGTAAATGACGTCCGGAGTGTTTATTTGATAACTTAAAGTCAGGCTGATATGGAAAAATTCCCAAAGCGCGCGGATTTCGCTTCAGCTATAGTCGAGTCGTTTTCTCTAGGCACCTCCAATGTCGTACACTGGTGGTGTTCCCAAGAACCACATCGTGATTCAGGATAGCACTATCACATGGCCGTAAAACTCAATAGAAACCAAAGGTGGCTACCTTCAAAGCAATATATGACGCATCGATATGGCATAAGAGCTCACTACTCAAATATACACCATAATTATTATAGCCCGTAATCTTATGTGACTATATTGCTTTCGATGTGGATACCCCAATATTCTGTACAAGCAAGAATGCTCTAGTCCACATCAAAAACGGTATCATCGATGAGCGTGAGACGGAAATAATGAGAATTCGCTGGACTGTTATACAGTTCAATCATCAGATCCGACGGCGTTACGTTACAGCGTGACGTGCCGTCCTGTGAACGTTGTTTTGCAAAGCTTATTTTAGAATAAACACTGTATATCAAGCGACAAATCCTTTACTACAACGGTTAACACGATATGTGTGTTCTTTTTGGCTAAAGATATACACGGTTAACGGGGATTTTTAACGGTTAACAAAGGGCTACAAATAATATTATGAGTAAGGTCTCAGTCTCTTATATAGAATTGTCACTAAACGCTGTTAACCGTCTATCGTAACACAAACGTTTTTGTTAACCGTTCAAATTTATTTGTCACTATTTTCTCTATGATTTGATGTTTTAAACGTTACAAGTTTTTATTTTAATAAGTAGGAAAATGTAGTATTATTTTGTTAACCGTACAAGTTAATATGTAACTTGTAAAGCCTTGCCTGTCAAAAATGTCACGCAGTAGCAACGTGGCCATGACGTTGCGTGACAAAACAGCAAAAATCAATAGTTTATCTCCCATGATTATATTGTTTATTAGTTAAATAAAGATACAAGTGTCTTTAATACTTTAAGCGCTCTCCTTTGTTTGCTAAAAATCATTTTTACACGTTTATCCATAGATTCAATAGTTTTATCTATTTTCCCGGTTCATTGACATGCAGAAAAATTATAGAACATGTCTATTACACGTTGTGTAAATTCTTCAAATGTTTCGTAGTCGATGTTCGATACACCGTGGCCCTTGAAACGTTTGACTTTCTACATATTTTATTTTACGGTATACCCCTTATCGTTGACAAGATAGCCTACATATGCCCTTTTTTCTGCGGTCAGTTTGCACTTGAATACCATGATTCTTGTCCAGACACAGAAAGTTTATATGTCAGCAAATTACATGTCATGTTTTCTGAGGATTTTTTTCGCGCAAATTTCTTATTACCTCACTCATGATACATTAAAATTGAAGTACACGCGGATATCTATAAAATAATAGCATTTGGTACCTTTGCAGAAGTTAAGTTGAACAAAAAAGTTGTTTATGTGCTGTAGACAATCTTGGACAAAAGTAGTTGAGACATTCGCGCGCTTTGTACGAATAATGTAAATAACTGTCCGTCTTGCTAACTGACATTAATTTGATCCCCCTCCCCTCCCCCCTCCATTCAATGTTGGATGTTGGGATTGTCTGGACCACTGGCATTATCTATCAATACATACAACATTGATTGGATGGGGGATGGGGAAGGAACAGCTGAGAAATGCCGACTAGGGCTATAAAAACCGAAAGTGTCTCAACACTTTTGTCCAAGATTGTCTACAGCACATTTTATAAATTTTCTCAAAAAAGACACGACTTGGTTAGCTGAACGGCCCTTGATAAGTACATAGCCAGTGTACCTAAAAGTCCACAAAGTTTAAGCTATAAAGCATTTAGCATTCAAAAGTTATTGTACAAAGTTCAGATTTCGCGTACTATGTAAATAGACCAATTTAAGCCAATTATGGACGTTTTTTAGGGTATGTCGCAATTGATTTTAGTTTTGCAAGTATGGAGCTGTTAGTTGACTATGATAGCGATAATTCTGAATTAGAGTAGTCCGATAATGCGTTTCCAAGTGAAGAAATGAGAGTAAATGACGTCCGGAGTGTTTATTTGATAACTTAAAGTCAGGCTGATATGGAAAAATTCCCAAAGCGCGCGGATTTCGCTTCAGCTATAGTCGAGTCGTTTTCTCTAGGCACCTCCAATGTCGTACACTGGTGGTGTTCCCAAGAACCACATCGTGATTCAGGATAGCACTATCACATGGCCGTAAAACTCAATAGAAACCAAAGGTGGCTACCTTCAAAGCAATATATGACGCATCGATATGGCATAAGAGCTCACTACTCAAATATACACCATAATTATTATAGCCCGTAATCTTATGTGACTATATTGCTTTCGATGTGGATACCCCAATATTCTGTACAAGCAAGAATGCTCTAGTCCACATCAAAAACGGTATCATCGATGAGCGTGAGACGGAAATAATGAGAATTCGCTGGACTGTTATACAGTTCAATCATCAGATCCGACGGCGTTACGTTACAGCGTGACGTGCCGTCCTGTGAACGTTGTTTTGCAAAGCTTATTTTAGAATAAACACTGTATATCAAGCGACAAATCCTTTACTACAACGGTTAACACGATATGTGTGTTCTTTTTGGCTAAAGATATACACGGTTAACGGGGATTTTTAACGGTTAACAAAGGGCTACAAATAATATTATGAGTAAGGTCTCAGTCTCTTATATAGAATTGTCACTAAACGCTGTTAACCGTCTATCGTAACACAAACGTTTTTGTTAACCGTTCAAATTTATTTGTCACTATTTTCTCTATGATTTGATGTTTTAAACGTTACAAGTTTTTATTTTAATAAGTAGGAAAATGTAGTATTATTTTGTTAACCGTACAAGTTAATATGTAACTTGTAAAGCCTTGCCTGTCAAAAATGTCACGCAGTAGCAACGTGGCCATGACGTTGCGTGACAAAACAGCAAAAATCAATAGTTTATCTCCCATGATTATATTGTTTATTAGTTAAATAAAGATACAAGTGTCTTTAATACTTTAAGCGCTCTCCTTTGTTTGCTAAAAATCATTTTTACACGTTTATCCATAGATTCAATAGTTTTATCTATTTTCCCGGTTCATTGACATGCAGAAAAATTATAGAACATGTCTATTACACGTTGTGTAAATTCTTCAAATGTTTCGTAGTCGATGTTCGATACACCGTGGCCCTTGAAACGTTTGACTTTCTACATATTTTATTTTACGGTATACCCCTTATCGTTGACAAGATAGCCTACATATGCCCTTTTTTCTGCGGTCAGTTTGCACTTGAATACCATGATTCTTGTCCAGACACAGAAAGTTTATATGTCAGCAAATTACATGTCATGTTTTCTGAGGATTTTTTTCGCGCAAATTTCTTATTACCTCACTCATGATACATTAAAATTGAAGTACACGCGGATATCTATAAAATAATAGCATTTGGTACCTTTGCAGAAGTTAAGTTGAACAAAAAAGTTGTTTATGTGCTGTAGACAATCTTGGACAAAAGTAGTTGAGACATTCGCGCGCTTTGTACGAATAATGTAAATAACTGTCCGTCTTGCTAACTGACATTAATTTGATCCCCCTCCCCTCCCCCCTCCATTCAATGTTGGATGTTGGGATTGTCTGGACCACTGGCATTATCTATCAATACATACAACATTGATTGGATGGGGGATGGGGAAGGAACAGCTGAGAAATGCCGACTAGGGCTATAAAAACCGAAAGTGTCTCAACACTTTTGTCCAAGATTGTCTACAGCACATTTTATAAATTTTCTCAAAAAAGACACGACTTGGTTAGCTGAACGGCCCTTGATAAGTACATAGCCAGTGTACCTAAAAGTCCACAAAGTTTAAGCTATAAAGCATTTAGCATTCAAAAGTTATTGTACAAAGTTCAGATTTCGCGTACTATGTAAATAGACCAATTTAAGCCAATTATGGACGTTTTTTAGGGTATGTCGCAATTGATTTTAGTTTTGCAAGTATGGAGCTGTTAGTTGACTATGATAGCGATAATTCTGAATTAGAGTAGTCCGATAATGCGTTTCCAAGTGAAGAAATGAGAGTAAATGACGTCCGGAGTGTTTATTTGATAACTTAAAGTCAGGCTGATATGGAAAAATTCCCAAAGCGCGCGGATTTCGCTTCAGCTATAGTCGAGTCGTTTTCTCTAGGCACCTCCAATGTCGTACACTGGTGGTGTTCCCAAGAACCACATCGTGATTCAGGATAGCACTATCACATGGCCGTAAAACTCAATAGAAACCAAAGGTGGCTACCTTCAAAGCAATATATGACGCATCGATATGGCATAAGAGCTCACTACTCAAATATACACCATAATTATTATAGCCCGTAATCTTATGTGACTATATTGCTTTCGATGTGGATACCCCAATATTCTGTACAAGCAAGAATGCTCTAGTCCACATCAAAAACGGTATCATCGATGAGCGTGAGACGGAAATAATGAGAATTCGCTGGACTGTTATACAGTTCAATCATCAGATCCGACGGCGTTACGTTACAGCGTGACGTGCCGTCCTGTGAACGTTGTTTTGCAAAGCTTATTTTAGAATAAACACTGTATATCAAGCGACAAATCCTTTACTACAACGGTTAACACGATATGTGTGTTCTTTTTGGCTAAAGATATACACGGTTAACGGGGATTTTTAACGGTTAACAAAGGGCTACAAATAATATTATGAGTAAGGTCTCAGTCTCTTATATAGAATTGTCACTAAACGCTGTTAACCGTCTATCGTAACACAAACGTTTTTGTTAACCGTTCAAATTTATTTGTCACTATTTTCTCTATGATTTGATGTTTTAAACGTTACAAGTTTTTATTTTAATAAGTAGGAAAATGTAGTATTATTTTGTTAACCGTACAAGTTAATATGTAACTTGTAAAGCCTTGCCTGTCAAAAATGTCACGCAGTAGCAACGTGGCCATGACGTTGCGTGACAAAACAGCAAAAATCAATAGTTTATCTCCCATGATTATATTGTTTATTAGTTAAATAAAGATACAAGTGTCTTTAATACTTTAAGCGCTCTCCTTTGTTTGCTAAAAATCATTTTTACACGTTTATCCATAGATTCAATAGTTTTATCTATTTTCCCGGTTCATTGACATGCAGAAAAATTATAGAACATGTCTATTACACGTTGTGTAAATTCTTCAAATGTTTCGTAGTCGATGTTCGATACACCGTGGCCCTTGAAACGTTTGACTTTCTACATATTTTATTTTACGGTATACCCCTTATCGTTGACAAGATAGCCTACATATGCCCTTTTTTCTGCGGTCAGTTTGCACTTGAATACCATGATTCTTGTCCAGACACAGAAAGTTTATATGTCAGCAAATTACATGTCATGTTTTCTGAGGATTTTTTTCGCGCAAATTTCTTATTACCTCACTCACGATACATTAAAATTGAAGTACACGCGGATATCTATAAAATAATAGCATTTGGTACCTTTGCAGAAGTTAAGTTGAACAAAAAAGTTGTTTATGTGCTGTAGACAATCTTGGACAAAAGTAGTTGAGACATTCGCGCGCTTTGTACGAATAATGTAAATAACTGTCCGTCTTGCTAACTGACATTAATTTGATCCCCCTCCCCTCCCCCCTCCATTCAATGTTGGATGTTGGGATTGTCTGGACCACTGGCATTATCTATCAATACATACAACATTGATTGGATGGGGGATGGGGAAGGAACAGCTGAGAAATGCCGACTAGGGCTATAAAAACCGAAAGTGTCTCAACACTTTTGTCCAAGATTGTCTACAGCACATTTTATAAATTTTCTCAAAAAAGACACGACTTGGTTAGCTGAACGGCCCTTGATAAGTACATAGCCAGTGTACCTAAAAGTCCACAAAGTTTAAGCTATAAAGCATTTAGCATTCAAAAGTTATTGTACAAAGTTCAGATTTCGCGTACTATGTAAATAGACCAATTTAAGCCAATTATGGACGTTTTTTAGGGTATGTCGCAATTGATTTTAGTTTTGCAAGTATGGAGCTGTTAGTTGACTATGATAGCGATAATTCTGAATTAGAGTAGTCCGATAATGCGTTTCCAAGTGAAGAAATGAGAGTAAATGACGTCCGGAGTGTTTATTTGATAACTTAAAGTCAGGCTGATATGGAAAAATTCCCAAAGCGCGCGGATTTCGCTTCAGCTATAGTCGAGTCGTTTTCTCTAGGCACCTCCAATGTCGTACACTGGTGGTGTTCCCAAGAACCACATCGTGATTCAGGATAGCACTATCACATGGCCGTAAAACTCAATAGAAACCAAAGGTGGCTACCTTCAAAGCAATATATGACGCATCGATATGGCATAAGAGCTCACTACTCAAATATACACCATAATTATTATAGCCCGTAATCTTATGTGACTATATTGCTTTCGATGTGGATACCCCAATATTCTGTACAAGCAAGAATGCTCTAGTCCACATCAAAAACGGTATCATCGATGAGCGTGAGACGGAAATAATGAGAATTCGCTGGACTGTTATACAGTTCAATCATCAGATCCGACGGCGTTACGTTACAGCGTGACGTGCCGTCCTGTGAACGTTGTTTTGCAAAGCTTATTTTAGAATAAACACTGTATATCAAGCGACAAATCCTTTACTACAACGGTTAACACGATATGTGTGTTCTTTTTGGCTAAAGATATACACGGTTAACGGGGATTTTTAACGGTTAACAAAGGGCTACAAATAATATTATGAGTAAGGTCTCAGTCTCTTATATAGAATTGTCACTAAACGCTGTTAACCGTCTATCGTAACACAAACGTTTTTGTTAACCGTTCAAATTTATTTGTCACTATTTTCTCTATGATTTGATGTTTTAAACGTTACAAGTTTTTATTTTAATAAGTAGGAAAATGTAGTATTATTTTGTTAACCGTACAAGTTAATATGTAACTTGTAAAGCCTTGCCTGTCAAAAATGTCACGCAGTAGCAACGTGGCCATGACGTTGCGTGACAAAACAGCAAAAATCAATAGTTTATCTCCCATGATTATATTGTTTATTAGTTAAATAAAGATACAAGTGTCTTTAATACTTTAAGCGCTCTCCTTTGTTTGCTAAAAATCATTTTTACACGTTTATCCATAGATTCAATAGTTTTATCTATTTTCCCGGTTCATTGACATGCAGAAAAATTATAGAACATGTCTATTACACGTTGTGTAAATTCTTCAAATGTTTCGTAGTCGATGTTCGATACACCGTGGCCCTTGAAACGTTTGACTTTCTACATATTTTATTTTACGGTATACCCCTTATCGTTGACAAGATAGCCTACATATGCCCTTTTTTCTGCGGTCAGTTTGCACTTGAATACCATGATTCTTGTCCAGACACAGAAAGTTTATATGTCAGCAAATTACATGTCATGTTTTCTGAGGATTTTTTTCGCGCAAATTTCTTATTACCTCACTCACGATACATTAAAATTGAAGTACACGCGGATATCTATAAAATAATAGCATTTGGTACCTTTGCAGAAGTTAAGTTGAACAAAAAAGTTGTTTATGTGCTGTAGACAATCTTGGACAAAAGTAGTTGAGACATTCGCGCGCTTTGTACGAATAATGTAAATAACTGTCCGTCTTGCTAACTGACATTAATTTGATCCCCCTCCCCTCCCCCCTCCATTCAATGTTGGATGTTGGGATTGTCTGGACCACTGGCATTATCTATCAATACATACAACATTGATTGGATGGGGGATGGGGAAGGAACAGCTGAGAAATGCCGACTAGGGCTATAAAAACCGAAAGTGTCTCAACACTTTTGTCCAAGATTGTCTACAGCACATTTTATAAATTTTCTCAAAAAAGACACGACTTGGTTAGCTGAACGGCCCTTGATAAGTACATAGCCAGTGTACCTAAAAGTCCACAAAGTTTAAGCTATAAAGCATTTAGCATTCAAAAGTTATTGTACAAAGTTCAGATTTCGCGTACTATGTAAATAGACCAATTTAAGCCAATTATGGACGTTTTTTAGGGTATGTCGCAATTGATTTTAGTTTTGCAAGTATGGAGCTGTTAGTTGACTATGATAGCGATAATTCTGAATTAGAGTAGTCCGATAATGCGTTTCCAAGTGAAGAAATGAGAGTAAATGACGTCCGGAGTGTTTATTTGATAACTTAAAGTCAGGCTGATATGGAAAAATTCCCAAAGCGCGCGGATTTCGCTTCAGCTATAGTCGAGTCGTTTTCTCTAGGCACCTCCAATGTCGTACACTGGTGGTGTTCCCAAGAACCACATCGTGATTCAGGATAGCACTATCACATGGCCGTAAAACTCAATAGAAACCAAAGGTGGCTACCTTCAAAGCAATATATGACGCATCGATATGGCATAAGAGCTCACTACTCAAATATACACCATAATTATTATAGCCCGTAATCTTATGTGACTATATTGCTTTCGATGTGGATACCCCAATATTCTGTACAAGCAAGAATGCTCTAGTCCACATCAAAAACGGTATCATCGATGAGCGTGAGACGGAAATAATGAGAATTCGCTGGACTGTTATACAGTTCAATCATCAGATCCGACGGCGTTACGTTACAGCGTGACGTGCCGTCCTGTGAACGTTGTTTTGCAAAGCTTATTTTAGAATAAACACTGTATATCAAGCGACAAATCCTTTACTACAACGGTTAACACGATATGTGTGTTCTTTTTGGCTAAAGATATACACGGTTAACGGGGATTTTTAACGGTTAACAAAGGGCTACAAATAATATTATGAGTAAGGTCTCAGTCTCTTATATAGAATTGTCACTAAACGCTGTTAACCGTCTATCGTAACACAAACGTTTTTGTTAACCGTTCAAATTTATTTGTCACTATTTTCTCTATGATTTGATGTTTTAAACGTTACAAGTTTTTATTTTAATAAGTAGGAAAATGTAGTATTATTTTGTTAACCGTACAAGTTAATATGTAACTTGTAAAGCCTTGCCTGTCAAAAATGTCACGCAGTAGCAACGTGGCCATGACGTTGCGTGACAAAACAGCAAAAATCAATAGTTTATCTCCCATGATTATATTGTTTATTAGTTAAATAAAGATACAAGTGTCTTTAATACTTTAAGCGCTCTCCTTTGTTTGCTAAAAATCATTTTTACACGTTTATCCATAGATTCAATAGTTTTATCTATTTTCCCGGTTCATTGACATGCAGAAAAATTATAGAACATGTCTATTACACGTTGTGTAAATTCTTCAAATGTTTCGTAGTCGATGTTCGATACACCGTGGCCCTTGAAACGTTTGACTTTCTACATATTTTATTTTACGGTATACCCCTTATCGTTGACAAGATAGCCTACATATGCCCTTTTTTCTGCGGTCAGTTTGCACTTGAATACCATGATTCTTGTCCAGACACAGAAAGTTTATATGTCAGCAAATTACATGTCATGTTTTCTGAGGATTTTTTTCGCGCAAATTTCTTATTACCTCACTCATGATACATTAAAATTGAAGTACACGCGGATATCTATAAAATAATAGCATTTGGTACCTTTGCAGAAGTTAAGTTGAACAAAAAAGTTGTTTATGTGCTGTAGACAATCTTGGACAAAAGTAGTTGAGACATTCGCGCGCTTTGTACGAATAATGTAAATAACTGTCCGTCTTGCTAACTGACATTAATTTGATCCCCCTCCCCTCCCCCCTCCATTCAATGTTGGATGTTGGGATTGTCTGGACCACTGGCATTATCTATCAATACATACAACATTGATTGGATGGGGGATGGGGAAGGAACAGCTGAGAAATGCCGACTAGGGCTATAAAAACTGAAAGTGTCTCAACACTTTTGTCCAAGATTGTCTACAGCACATTTTATAAATTTTCTCAAAAAAGACACGACTTGGTTAGCTGAACGGCCCTTGATAAGTACATAGCCAGTGTACCTAAAAGTCCACAAAGTTTAAGCTATAAAGCATTTAGCATTCAAAAGTTATTGTACAAAGTTCAGATTTCGCGTACTATGTAAATAGACCAATTTAAGCCAATTATGGACGTTTTTTAGGGTATGTCGCAATTGATTTTAGTTTTGCAAGTATGGAGCTGTTAGTTGACTATGATAGCGATAATTCTGAATTAGAGTAGTCCGATAATGCGTTTCCAAGTGAAGAAATGAGAGTAAATGACGTCCGGAGTGTTTATTTGATAACTTAAAGTCAGGCTGATATGGAAAAATTCCCAAAGCGCGCGGATTTCGCTTCAGCTATAGTCGAGTCGTTTTCTCTAGGCACCTCCAATGTCGTACACTGGTGGTGTTCCCAAGAACCACATCGTGATTCAGGATAGCACTATCACATGGCCGTAAAACTCAATAGAAACCAAAGGTGGCTACCTTCAAAGCAATATATGACGCATCGATATGGCATAAGAGCTCACTACTCAAATATACACCATAATTATTATAGCCCGTAATCTTATGTGACTATATTGCTTTCGATGTGGATACCCCAATATTCTGTACAAGCAAGAATGCTCTAGTCCACATCAAAAACGGTATCATCGATGAGCGTGAGACGGAAATAATGAGAATTCGCTGGACTGTTATACAGTTCAATCATCAGATCCGACGGCGTTACGTTACAGCGTGACGTGCCGTCCTGTGAACGTTGTTTTGCAAAGCTTATTTTAGAATAAACACTTTATATCAAGCGACAAATCCTTTACTACAACGGTTAACACGATATGTGTGTTCTTTTTGGCTAAAGATATACACGGTTAACGGGGATTTTTAACGGTTAACAAAGGGCTACAAATAATATTATGAGTAAGGTCTCAGTCTCTTATATAGAATTGTCACTAAACGCTGTTAACCGTCTATCGTAACACAAACGTTTTTGTTAACCGTTCAAATTTATTTGTCACTATTTTCTCTATGATTTGATGTTTTAAACGTTACAAGTTTTTATTTTAATAAGTAGGAAAATGTAGTATTATTTTGTTAACCGTACAAGTTAATATGTAACTTGTAAAGCCTTGCCTGTCAAAAATGTCACGCAGTAGCAACGTGGCCATGACGTTGCGTGACAAAACAGCAAAAATCAATAGTTTATCTCCCATGATTATATTGTTTATTAGTTAAATAAAGATACAAGTGTCTTTAATACTTTAAGCGCTCTCCTTTGTTTGCTAAAAATCATTTTTACACGTTTATCCATAGATTCAATAGTTTTATCTATTTTCCCGGTTCATTGACATGCAGAAAAATTATAGAACATGTCTATTACACGTTGTGTAAATTCTTCAAATGTTTCGTAGTCGATGTTCGATACACCGTGGCCCTTGAAACGTTTGACTTTCTACATATTTTATTTTACGGTATACCCCTTATCGTTGACAAGATAGCCTACATATGCCCTTTTTTCTGCGGTCAGTTTGCACTTGAATACCATGATTCTTGTCCAGACACAGAAAGT